>JAAALK010000286.1:3296807-3597199 GCA_019279435.1 Zizania palustris | reverse complement strand
GATAGGCTCGCATGCGAGTTTCCAATAATTATAGCCATGGCTTCCAGGACGGGACCTTGCCAGGAGACGTCATGGTCACTACCGGGTTTAGAACCGGTTAAGGTATGGAAAAACCCTAACCAGGCTCTGATACCACTTGTGGGACCGAAAGTAGCGACCAGAGGGGGGGTGATGGGCGCCTTAAAAAATTCTTTCGGAACCTATGGCTGTTCCCAAGACCCAACGCACCTCAAAAATACTATGCAGCAGAAAGTAAACAGTAGGCCTAAGTCTAAAGGTTTCTAACCTAGAAGCAACTGATGATATACAGTGTAAAACTAAAGTGGTGCAACTAGGCAGATAACAAGTTGTAACAGGCCTATACTTCTCAATGATATGATCTAAGTATGTATAAAGTGAAAAGAGAAGTTACTGTCCAAAGTTGTCTCCTGTTCGGGACTTGGCGAAGCCCCCTTCGCACGTCGAGGTATGTTTCGGAGGTTGATGACGGAGTCTGTCCGAAGTGCCGAAGGTGTCACTGTCTAGGCTAGTGCGAAGTGGTAAGAAGCGAAGAGTACTTCGGAGCGAAGTAAAAAGCAGTGCCGGAGCTTGGTTCGAAGTATGCACTTCGAAGACAAGTCTTCGCACACAGCTTCGACTCACGAGCTTCGGAGCGAAGTAAAAGAGTGCCGGAGTCTGCTTCGAAGTATGCACTTCGAAGACAAGACTTCGAACGCAACTTCGAGTCACGAGCTTCGGAGCGAAGTAAACAGTGCCGAAGCCTTCTTCGAAGTATACACTTCGAAGACAAAAACTTCGAACACACTTAGAACCGAAAGCTTTCGGAGCTAAACCTTCGAACACAAAAACTTCGAACACAACACACAAACAGACAACCTTCGAACAAAGAAGCGAAGTCTGTCAGAACAGACAAAACTTCGAACCCCACTTCGAAGCCTACGAAGTGTGCACTTCGAACAGATAGATTCGGAGTATGCCAGTTCGAAGTATGCGATGATTTCGATACAGGGGAACTTCGAAGCTAGCAACTCAGACACAGAAACCGAAGTTCGAAAAACTGAGCGAAGCCTTTAACAAGGTTCGATCGGAGCTTGCCTCACGGAGTTGAGGGGCTTCGCACAGACCGAGCTTCGGCAGAGACACCAGGAAAAGGCAAAAGAGACTGTCAGCTTCGATCAAAAAGCTGGGCAATAGAAGGTGAAAAGCTGCAGCCGAACACTGTAGCTACAGTAAAGCAGTACTATTTGCAACAGCAAGAACTATACTACCACCGTGAAGAACACACCCAGCCGAAGAGCTTCTCCCAAGAAATAAATACAGCAGCCCGAATCCAACTCAATAACTCTCCAACCAACCAGATGCAAACAATAAATTCTCCAGGGACCAGGATTAAAAGCATCCAAGAGATTTGAGCCAAAATGAGCCACGAACAGAGGAGCACAAGGGCCTGGCGGCGCACACAGGAGAGAGAAGACAAGGGAAAAGAGTGACCCAAAGAGTGGTATTCAATTTCAGCAAAAAGGTAGTCCAAACCCTAGGGGTTGGGGTCCTATTTATAGGCAGCCCAACACTAGGAATATTCTACCTGCCCCTTAGGGTTTTTACAGACTCAAAAATAAAGGAAAAGACTCTACTGCCCTTAGGTATTTTTACAGACACGACAGACTGACTGTGGGCTAGAGTTACAGATGACTTATCCGGAAGCTAAGTTTCGTAGCGACTACGGCTTCTCTTCTGGACAGTCGGATACAAGATCGACGGTCGTCAGTTTTGCGCCGAAACTGACAAAGCCTCACCGACTTTGCACCAGGTACCCGGATTGGGCCGGCCCGATTCCGCAGCTCTCTCAGCCCGGCAATCACTCACCGCCCGTGTACCTGAGTCAATCCTGGTCAACAGCCCAGTGGGTCTTCTACTGGCTTCTGGCCCATGCACCCGGATTGGGCCAGCCCGACTTCGCAGCCTCCTCTGCCCGACAGTCGCTCGCTGCCCGTGTACCTGAGTCACACGCGGCCCATGAAACAGCAGATCTCTTCTCTTCTTCAGTCCTTGTTGACTATCGTTGACAATGACTCATCACTTCTAGAGCCATGAGGCCCACACTATTCAGCATGGCTCCGCACCCGTGCTGATGGTCCTTTCAGTGTGCTTGAGAAGATAAATGATAATGCCTATAAACTTGAGTTGCCTGCAGCTTTTGGGTTAGTCCCACATTTAACATTTCAGATTTAAAGCCCTATTTGGGAGATGACGATGAGCTTGAGTCGAGGACGACTCCAATTCAAGAGGGGGAGGATGATGAGGACATCACTTCATATGATACAAACATGGAGCCTCCACCTACAATTCAATTACAAGGACCAATCACACGCGCCTGTGCCCGTCGCTTGAACCATAAGGTTAATTCTTTCCTTAGCAACTATGTGATATTTGTTTGGATGGGATGCTACTAAATACTAGTGGTATTTTGTTGCTTAGGAACATGGGAGATGGAATAGAAGAGTTGGAGTTGAAGACGGAGTCGCACGGATGATTTGAAGTCAAGAATTCGCTGGTTCGGACTACATCGACCACCATGCACCAAAATTGGCATAACTTCCTCATACGAAGTCCGATTGGCGCGTTCTTGGACTTTTTGCAAAGCTAAGGAGAAGATGGATCTTTTGTCATTGGTTTCGCCTCATTTGGAGTCTCGAGCCGTCCTGTGTGTTTAAAACAGTCCTTCTTGACAGAATTGGGCTGTGTTGGCCCATAGTCCGAGTCTGTACATCTTCTAGCCCATAGCCCGAGTCTGTACGTGTTCTACAGGCTGTCCACGCCTTATATACTCACGCCAGCCGCCTTTAGGGTTAGGTTTTGCTTTGTTTGCATCTACACTTGTGTGTTTAGATCCCGCTCCTGCACCGGACCGATTGGCTGCTGCATCAACGTTTGTGAAACCTCTCCTCTTCATAGTTTATCTGTGATTTGGCATTCGACTTGTATCCTTCCTGTTCTTGCTTGTGTTCTTGGGTTCGCTTGCAGGAACTAGCCTTCATGGCGAGGTCAATCGCGCCCACCGTGGATGATAACCAATAGAGACGGTGGTGTAGCGATTGCAAGGTTTTGATCCGCCGGACCGGAGCCTTGGATCGTCAACGTCGAGATTCTCCCCCAATCCAAGTTATTCTTTACCTAGCGGAAGATCGGGACCAATCCCCCATTACATAGGATGAGAGTAAAACTCAGACTCATGCATACCTAATTATGAGTAGTGCATGTTCTAGAACCTCATCGCCTGAGAGCGTCGCTCATCCTTGATGCGACGAAAACAGAACCCAACCAATTGACCCGCCCTCTGACAGTAGGAACAATGAAAAACTCTCCTAGGGGCACTCTAATGGGTCATAGGAGCAATCCTCATAGGCTCCTTGGGTTTCTGCTTAGTGATTTTCTTGGGAGGAATTTTCTTTGCGGGAGTAGTGGTTTTCTTCGGAGTTCGGGTAGGCTTTTTGGCTGATGGAGTGTCTAACAGAGCTCTCTCTTTCTCTAGGGTAGTGGATGAGGTAAAAACAATTTTGTTCTCACTGTCTGAAGGAATCCTCTCAAAACCCAATCCCAGAGCTAACCCTGCCCTGTCAGCACACATCTTGGTTTTGGCCAAGAGCAAGTTCATCCTACCCTTTCCCTAAGTGCATTTGTTAACCACAGAAAGAAGGTACTCATTTTCAGTCATGAGGTTTTCAGCTCGCTCTCTAACAGTGCCTAGTTGGTCCTTGAGGGTTATGCAAGTGTCACACACAGGTTGCACATCCTTAGAACTATCGGCCCTCTCCAATCTAGCCTCTAAATCATGAACATGCTTATAACATAAATCAATGCTCTCACATAATAAGGAACAATTCATGCATTCATTTATATCATGAGTACTAGAATCAACCATCAAAAGCTACTTCTGTGCAGTCTCAAGCTCAGAAAGAGTTTGAGCATGCACATAACACAACTGAGCAAGCTCACCCATGACAATAGTAAAAGATTCATATTCAGCATCATTAATCCTAGACTTAAGCATGGCATAATCAGTAGAAACAGATTCTAGACTAAGTCTAAGGTCTTTTCTATCTCTAGCGGCTTGCTCAAGCAACCTATCCTGACCAAGAACTACCTCATTTATTTCATCTAATTTAATTGAAAGCTGGTCATAGGATAGCGGTACCTTAGATGAGTCAAGCTCATCACCGTTGTGATCGCTGTTGGCCATGAAGCAAAGGCTGGTGAAATCTTGTCCCTTCTTGTCCTTCTTCTCCTCCTTCCTTGGAGACTCCTCCTCAGAGCTCGACTCCTTAGTTGAGGAAGTGTCGATGTCGCTGAAAGTAGAAACAAATGCTCTGGAAGCAGCTTTGGCTACTCTCTTAGCCACCTTGCCGCGCTTGCCCTTCACAAATGGTTTCCTCTCCTTCTTGTGGTATTTGGGACGCTCACTCTCATCTCTCTTCTTGAGTTTAGGACAGTTGGACTTGATGTGAGAAGTGTCGCCACACTCAAAACACCACTAAAACAACTTCTCCTTTGATCCCGTCTCTCATGGTGAAAACGGGTGAACCTTTTCGCAATGAGAGCAAGCTCATCATCATCTAGAGTATCCACCTGCTCCTTAGTGATGAAGACCAGGGAGGACAAAGCAAACCATCTGCAAGAACACAAGTGCCTGAAGTTCTTGGTTCTGCAGTGGTGCCACGGCTAGTGCTAGAAACTAGTGCCAATGGCTGTGGCAAAGAGTTCCTATGCACTGCAAGAGATGCCTTGGCAATCTCTATGGACTTCAGCTTGCTGAAGAGCTCATCATAGGTCAATGTGTCATAACCTGCGGACTCCTCAATGCTTGATATCTTCACTTCCCATATGCTACGATCAAGAGCATAGATAAGCTTGATAGACCTGTCATGATCATTGTAAGCAAGCGTCCTGTTAGACTGCAAGTTACTCACTATCACATCAAAGCGAGAAAACATGGCATCTATAGATTCACCAGGTGCCTACATAAATAGCTAATACTGTTGATTGTATGTGCTTTAGCGCCTGGCCTTAATCTGTGTAGAGCCCTCATGAAAAATAGTGAGTGTAGTCCAAATCTCCCTAGCTGTCCTAAGGTGCTGCACCCTATCAAACTCATTCCGACTCAAACCAATGAAAAGTATATTTCTAGCCTTGGAGTTGGCATTATACTGATCCTTCTCTGTTTGAGAGGTGCGAGTTTCAGGGATGGAGTATTGTGAGTCCACAATCTCCCAAATTGCATTTCCTTGGATTAGCAAGTAAGCCTCCATGCGCACCTTCCAATATGCAAAATCTATCCCATCAAACAGAGGTATTTTACTAACTCTGTCCATGACGCCAACAGATCACAAAACCGGTTAAGGTCAACTGGTGATCTTAACCCGCTCTAATAACAATTGTTGGACCGGAAACGGTGACCAGAGGGGGGTGAATGGGAGCTTTTTAAAATTGCAGACTAAAAATAGCCCTCTATTTTAATTCTGTCTTCTGCGGAACAGGCTTCGAACAACCCCTTCGAAGTTCTAGTTCGGAGGTATTTCACAGATCCAAAATCAGGCTTCGCAAGGAGAAAAATATCGAAGCCAAGAAGACTTCGTTCCACCCAAAACCCCGAAGATTCAGCTCTGCTAAGTCAGTGCAGGCTCCACACACTGGGTGCCTTCGAGCAGACTTTGCACTTCACCCTTCGCAAGAGCAGACTTCCCTCTAAGGACTTCGATCAAATACTCAGTGATAGCAACTGGAGCTAGGCTTCGTACTTTGAAGGTCTCAATGCACATTGAACACACTTCGCCGAGGACTTCGACAAGGTAAGAAAACGGACTTCAAACAGTGCTTCGCTAGTAATCAGAGAGGTCTTGCCTCCAGTTTACACAGAGCGAACAGACACTGTAAAACACACACTTCACATGAATAGACTTCTCACACACTTCTCCAGAAGAGATCCAGTGCACAAACTCAACACAGGAAGAAGTTAAACACAGAGAGATCAAAGCGTGCAGTGTAAAGTAAGCATACAAGTTCAAGCAGCAAATGAAAACGTAATCAATGCTTCATTTCTTGAACAGGGAACACAAAATGAAATCACAGACTGAATACAAAGAATGTGGCGACTAGCACAGGAGCTAAAAAATGGCTGCTCAAAGTGTTACTGTGACCTAGCTAGCCTCCACTATTTATAGGCACTATTCAGCCCTGTGAATAGACTACTTTACCCCTAGGGTTTATACTAGTTTTGTCTCATCAGAACAGTGGGTACAGCTGGTAGTCTACTTTATTTGGAGGCTTCTATTGTCAGCTTCGTAGAGGGGACAACAACAGCTTTTGCAGAGTAGACACGGTCAGCCTTTGCAGTTTTGGAGCCTTCTGAAGCCCCCCTTCGCACGCTAGCGGTCTGGTAGCTTCGGTGAGAAGCCTTGAGCCCGACGGCCTTTGCTTCCCCGAAGTCAGCCTTCGTATAGTGACGGTTTTGAGCCGAAGCCGTCAAAGCCCTTGGGCCTTTGCACCAACACCTCTAGAGTAGACCACCACGGCTTCACAGCTTCTCTCAGCTCGAACTCCGTTAGTCCGTGTACCGAAACCATGCATGGCCGAAGTACCTCAAGTCAGCCTCACTCCGAAGCAACACCTTTGGAGTACCACCCTTCGAAGTCCCTCCTTCGTCCAAGGCCTCCGCATGAAGCATTCAATAAGCACTTCGTCGCATTGTCTCTCCCCGAGCACACTTCACCGATGAAACTCACCCGGACCATGCCTTCAATGCACCTTGACTTCTGACACATTCGTTGGGTATACCTTCGAGTGCCTCCCTCCGGAGCACACTTCGAATGCCCTGCCTCATTGCTGGGGACTTGGTCCACCATACTCCGAAGTCACTCCATTCGGAGTACCCTTCGAAGTGCCTCGCCTCCGAGGACTTCATCTCGGGGTACCTTCACCCGGAGCCATGCTCCGCACTCTCTGCCTTCGTATGGCGCACCTCGACCCGAGGTCCGACCTCGACCCCTTAGCAGCCTTCATGACAAATCTCCCCACTCGCCTGGCATCAATCCTCCCGCTTGACCCAAGTTCACTTTCCACGAACCGTCCATCGCCTCCAAAGTCACCTGTGCACCACAGACAAACAGACAAGTGTATCCAGTACCCCGGAGACCTCTCCGAGTAAACAACCTTCGGCACACACTCCGGTGCATCGCCCAAAGTACTGAGACCTTCGGTACGACCCAATCATCGTGTACTGTCGGACCCCTCCGACAGGCACACTCCATTGCAACAGCTGCAGCAAAAGACCCATCGAACCCTTTGGTGAAACAACCTCCGAACCCCTTCGGAGGGACCCCTTCGAATCAGAGGATAAAATCTGTCAATCACTCATCACAGACTCTGAAACCAACCGTTGGTTTCTCAGTTCCTTATTGCCCTGCCCCTCTTTGTTGGTGGGGGCCGAATGCAATGCAATAGGGCCAATCGCGCACAACGCCTGGCATATTAAAGCCGAGGCATCGCAAACAATACTTGATAACCACGAACTCAACTTTTTCGTAGAGTTCTTCGATCTATATGTTCGTATCATGATATCTTACCTAATAAAGATAGAGTAGGCGATGCATCAAACTGATGGTTCGATGGCTGAAAAGATAGTCGCTATAGAGTTCGAATAGGGCTTCGAATTTATAAGTTAAAGCGCCGAAAATGGTCACTTAGGATTCTTGATGGGTTTCATTTGGCGGGGCCTTGAAACTTTATAATTTGGTCACCTTCGACTCTTTTTCAGATGCTTCGAACCCGGAGGATCGAAATTTGTTTGTTTAAAGTTCTTAGACTCTTCTAAGAATGCTATCAAGCAAATGGCTCGAAATCCACAGGATTTGGCCACCTTCGGCTCTTTTTCAGATGCTTCAAACTCGTAGGATCGAAATATGTTTGTTTAAAGTCCTTAGACTCTTCTACGAATTCTATCAAGCCAATCGCTCGGAATCCGTATGATTTAGCCACCTTTGGCTCTTTTTCAGATGCTTCGAACCCGGAGAATCGAAATCTATTTGTTTAATGTCCTCAGACTCTTCTACGGATGTTATCAAGAAAATGGCTCGAAATCCATAGGATTTGGCCACCTTCGGCTCTTTTACAAATGCTCCAAACCAGTGGTTCGAACTTCGTTATTTTATAGTCCTTAGACTCTTCTACGGATGCTATCAAGCCGATGGCTTGAAATCCGTAGGTTTTGGCCACCTTCGTCTCTTTTACGAATGCTCTGAACCAGTGGTTCAAACTTCATTATTTTGTAGTCCTTAGACTCTTCTACGGATACTATCAAGCCGATTGCTCGAAATACGTAGGTTTTGGCCACCTTCAGCGCTTTTATGGAAGCTCTGAACCAATGGTTTGAAGGCCGTTTCTTGGGTTCTGGTGAAAGATGCTTACCTCCGCTAGCATCTCCGTTCATCTGATGTGTCCACCAGGGGTAGGTAATATTGAGTTGTAAGAATAATTCGAACCTCCAGCTTTTATTCATTTAGAAAGATACTTTACAATTCTTTACAAGGAGCCCCTAAGCATTGTAACATTTAAGGTGCTCCGCATGCCATGCATGCTTTAACTCTTCCCCTTCTAAATTTGCTAATTTAAAAGATCTGGGGTGCCGTGAGTGTAGGATAATATATGGTCCTTCCCATTTGTTTCCTAATTTCCTCGGTGCAGTTAAACTTTGAAGTACCAAATGACCCGGTCTAAGTTCATTAACTTTTACCTTCAGGTCATACCATGCCTTTGTCCGGTCTTGGTACTTTGTCAAATTGGCGACAACTCGAAGCCTGATTTCTTTAGACAAGTCAAGCGAAGTGTTCCTTTAATTTTTATCTTCCGGCTCTGTTGCGCGGAGGGATCCACCTTTCAGCTCCGTTGGAGTTATGGCCTCATCTCTAAACAACAACCTGAATGGGGTAAAACCTGTAGACCTAGCTTGAGTGGTCCGAATGGACCATAAAATCTTAGGAAGCTCTTCGGTCCATAGTCTCTTTGCCAACCCTACAATCCTTCGATTTAAGCCGGACAGAATATTTCCATTGGCCCGCTTGATGGCTCCGTTGGATTGGGGATGATGAACAGCTGCAAAGAACATTTTGATGCCCAGCCCTTCGCAGAATTCTCTAAAAGGTTCGACACATTTTTCGAAGTGATAGCAGTTAAGGGTTTGGCTTCGACCCATTTAGAAAAGTATTCGATTGCTACCACCGCGAACTTCAAGCTTCCCGTCGCCATTGGGAAGGGGCCGATGAGATCCATTCCCCATCGTTCTACTGGCCATACCGGAGCAATCACTTGAAGGGGTGTTGGAGGACGATGGCTTCGTCTTCCCATCCATTGGCACCCTTGATAGGTTCGAACCAATAATTCTACATCCGCTACAATTGTTGGCCAATAAAGCCCCTGGCGAAGGGTTTTGCTTGCTAGAGCCCAAGGGCTAAGTGGCTACTTCATAAGCCTTCATGGATTTCCCGAAGTATGTCTTGGCCTTTGGGTTGCGAGATGCATCGGAGTAGAGGAGAACAGACTCTGGCTTTGTATAGCACTGAATTGACAAGCTTATAATTTCGGACCCTTGACTGTAACCTTTGCAATTATGGGCCTTCGTAGTGACTTGATTTGTTTTGCAAAAAGTATAAAATTTGGCTCCACCAATCATTGATTGGTATGCAAAATACTTCTGTGGAGGGTGGCTAAGGCACCAAAGGGTTGACAAGATCTTCATAAAAGCACCTTCTAGGACATCCAAAGCTTCGACAGCAGCTTTCGCTAGGATGTTCGTCTGTTGATTATCTGTGCGAGGGATGATTCAGACGGAAATTCCTTTAATCATTGTCGCTTTGTGGATTTCTTTAAGTACTTCTCAAGATGTGGACTCTCTCTCCAATCCACAAATCCAAAGCCCTAGCTTTCAATCACATTTATTTTCTTTACTTTCTGTACCTTCGTGGGATTGCTTGAAAGCCCTCCATCTGCCGCATCCGTAATCATGGTGAACCTTGCTAGTTCGCTTGTGAACCTCCCGCTAATCCACATAACGGATTGCTATCCTTTTTATCGGTTTTTATCACCTTACTAGGCAATTCGGCCGTCTGGCCGAATTTTGTTTGATCTCCTATTAACTTTGAAGGTCAATTGTCTCTCTGAACACCTATGCAAAATTTGGACACGATTGGATCTCCTTTGCTAGGCCGTCCGGGTTCTAAGAATTTGGATCTACCGTCGCCGGTCTGATCAGAGGTACGAGGTTGGTCTGACCAGAGCTCTTTGTCAGGCTATTGTCGGCAATGGTTGGTCAGACCGAAGGTGCCCGCCGGTCTGATCGAGATACTCTGCACTGCGTCGAAGTATTTCATCGAAGTCCCTTCGCCGGAGCCTTACGCGCTGAAGCTCGCGTACTCCGAAGCCTACCTCGCTGGTCAGACTAGGAAGGCTTCGCCGGTCTTGTTGACACGGAAACGTGCCCCCGCACTTAGGTCAGTTCGATGATCCAAAAGTGTGCGGATACTTAGGGACAAGCCTAAGCGTGACGCAGCACCGACGTTGTGTTCCAACTACCCGTAGTCGTGATAAGTTGGGTGGAGTCGCCAGGCAATCAGATCACACAAAATAATCCAATTAGCCGAAAGAAATATATTAAGCAGAATAAAATCAGCAAACCGGTCGGAGCCTGTCTGCTTCGAAGTCTGGTACGAAGGGGTCGCCGAAGTATACCTTCGGCGTCCGGTGCGAAGTGTCTCGCCGAAGGGTGCCTTCGGCGTTCGGACTGGTCCGGTCGAGGATGAACTCCAAACTGATCGAGACATGACAATCACCTCCGAACGATGGGGTTCGGCGCGAAGTCTCTGATACAGCGAAGTACAAAATAATAGCCCAAACGCTGCGTGCGAGTGACTTCATCTAGAGCGGGGTACGAGCGTGGCGAAGCCTATTGTGACAAAGTGTGCTGGCGAAGTCTGTCGTCAAAGCCTGTAATCTCGCCGAAGGGTGTCCTAATCACCTCCAAAACCGATCTCTCAGCTCCGGACACCTCCGACGAAGTAGCTCTGAACGTGGGAACCTGCAACAAAGAGAGTTCGAAGTACCAATTCAGCCTGAGGACTGAATACTGCTAAGTGTTGCACTAGTAGCGAAGGTAGCAATCTATTACACAGATTAACGGATACTTCACAGGCGAAGTAACAAGGTGATAGCAATCTATTATGTAGATTAACGGATACTTCACAAGCAAAGTAACAAGGGTTACCACTATTCCGAAGTGGCCGGCGGAGGGCTACTAGGGAAACCCACTAAGAGGTACAGGAAAAATAAAGGTAAAGTAAATGCGATCAAAGTTAGGGCTTTGGTTTGATTTGTGTTGGGGGCGCTCTAACTAGCCTCGCCTCTCTATTTATAGGGGCCAAACTCCAGATCTAATCTACTATAATTCAGCTGGGATAAAGATAAAAACTTAGCCAGAATTGCATCCAACTCTATCTCTGCCGAGGTGGGCTTCGGCCAGGCCCGTCGAAGCCTGCTCCTCGGGCCGAAGCTTCGGTGGCGTTGGCCTCCGAAGGCTTCCTGCCGAAGGCCGTGGGCTGGCTAGAGGCTTTCGGAGCCCATTGCCTAATTGTCCTTCGGCCCTGTAGGGCTTCGGCCTAACCCTAGACATGTGTATTTTTGGCCCAAATCACCAAAATTGATATTTTGACAATCTCAGCCATTAATGCCATTTTTTGCTATCAACACATGCCCCCCTGCCTTTTCATGAAGGGAGTGAACTAAAAGCACAGCGGACTAAAGACGATACCATCCATATCGGCTTTTCGACACCCTTTATGCTGTTTACCACACACTTGGGAAATACCCTTTGAAGTACCTTCCATTCAAAGCTCTTTGAAACCGCTCTCCCTATAGAGATTCCAACACGTATGCATTGTTGGGAGCGATTTCGGCTATCTTAAAAGGACCTTCCCAACTAGGTGACCATTTACCAAATTTGGGACTCTTTGTGACTAAGGGTAAAATCGTCTTCCACACCAAATCTCCTACTTGAAACGATTTTGGTTTAACCTTCTTATTGTAGGCTTTAGCTACTCTCTTCTTGTCTACTTCTATGGCTTCTAAAGCCCTTAGTCTCCTATCGGTCACTTCCTCTAGATTATCCTTCAAAAGAGTTTTATACTTGTTGACCAATAAGCCATTTTGCTTTAACACTCTTAGGGAGCCAAGATCTACCTCCACAGGCAGAACGACTTCTTGTCCATATACCAACTCATATGGACTGACTTTGGTAGCACCGTGCTTTGCGATTCTACAAGCCCATAGCGCCTCTGAAAGCACTTCATGCCACCTTTTAGGAAACTCTTCAATTTTCTTCTTAATGAGCTTAATCACGGTTTTATTACTAGACTCGACCTAACCATTAGCCTGAGCATAGTAAGGTGAAGAGTTTATCAACTTAATACCATAATATTCGGCGAAGTCCCTCACTTCTCCAGAAACAAATGAACTTCCTTGATCCGTAGTAAGAGTTTGAGGAATGCCAAATCTATGTATGATGTGCTTCAAGATAAAATCACGTACCTCATTGTGAGTCATGTTCTTGAGAGTTACGGCCTCGGTCCACTTAGTGAAGTAATCCGTCGCCATCAACATGAACCGATGCCCTTTTGAGGAAGGAGGGTGAATCTGGCCAATGAAGTCTAAACCCCAACCTCGAAACGGCCATGGCTTGACAATAAGATTGAGCAATGAGGCAGGGGCCAACTGAATATTACCAAACTTCTGACATGCTTCACACCCTTTATAGTACTTGAAACAATCTACAGTCATAGTCTGCCAATAAAAACCTACCCTTTTGAGCATCCAACTCATTTTCTGGGCCGACTGATGAGTGTCGCAAAGTCCTTCATGGACCTCTCCCGCAGCCACCTGGGATTGTTCGTGGTCTAGACACTTCAATAGTACTCCATCAATGGTTCGGCGGTACAATGTGTCGTCTATCAAAATGAATTTGAATGCTTGTCGCCGAACCTTCCGATCAACCCTTTGGCTAGGGTTTCTCAAGTACTGGATGATTGGGATTCTCCAATCGCCCTTGTAGGCTTCAAAGGGTGTTGCTAGCTCACCTTCTGAAAAAAAATCTTAACTGCTAACTTCGGGGTGCCCCCCGAGCCATTCCTGCCCCTGCCGAAGCCTGGCTGGGCTAGCCGTTCGGAGTGTGCTGGGCCGAAGCCCTCTGGAGGGTTTGGACTCCGGGGAGCCTTCTCCATGCGGGAGGCTTCGGCTTACGGACTTCGGTGTGTCAGGTCTCTCGGTTGGCAGAGTACTGTAGTCAAGGGACCTTGGCGCGCAGTGACCTTCGGCGGCTAGAGGGGTTCGACCCGGAGGGTGCGCCTGCCCACTCACTCCGGCAGTGAGACCAAACATCGGCTTCTCCAATATAGAAAATTTTCCTCTCCTGACTTGGTAACCAGATGCTTGCTGAGCCAAATCATTTGTGATTGAATTGGCTTCTCTTGACACGTGAGAGATTTTGAAGTCATCAAAAGCAGCAACTATGTCTAGACATTTATCCAAATAACTATTCAGCAAGCCGTTAAAGCATTGAGCGCTTTTAGCTACTTGTTGCACTACTAAAAAAGAATCACCATATGCGTGGACATGTCTAGCACCTACAGATTCTAGTAATTCAAGACCTAGCGATAAAGCTTCGTATTCGGCTTGGTTATTAGTGGAAGAAAATTCTAGACGGGCTGAAGTTCCAAAGTGCATTCCATTAGGTGATATGAGAACCACCCCAATACCTTCGCCACTCTTGCAAGCCGAACCATCAAAATAAAGTTTCCATGGCACTACCCCAACTAGAGCAATATTGTCACTCCAGCTGACATCTACGTGGTGATCAACTATAAAGTTTGCTACAATTTGGCCTTTCATCGCTCTCAGGGGTTCGTAGGCCAAATCGTAGTCAATCAACTCGGAAGCCCATTTTCCGATTCTTCCACTTAGAATCGGCTTCTGTAACATGTGCTTTATAACATCGGTTTGGCAAACGACAACACATGTAGTGGGGAGAAGATAATGGCGTAATTTGGTGCACGCGTAGTAAAGTGATAAACACAATCGTTCCACAAACGCGTACCTGGTTTCGGCGTCCAGCAGGCGGTGGCTCAAGTACTCTTTTCCTTCTACCTCCTGGGTCAGCACGGCCCCAATCACGCTATCTTCAGCAACGATGTATAGCCGAAACGGAATCCCAGCTTTGGGTGCTCTCACCACAAGCAGTGCTGACAAGCACTCCTTGATCTTTTCAAAGGCACTTTGCTGGCTTGGCCCCCAAGTGAACTCGGCTTCGTTTTTTAGCCGTAGTATGGGGACAAAGGCATCAATCTTGCCGGACAAGTTGGATATAAAGCAACGCAAATAGTTCATCTTGCCTAGCAATCTTTGTACATCCCTTTTGCACGTTGGCGCTGCAATGTTTCGTGAATCATGAAGCCTAAGAACTTACCCACCAACACACCAAAAGCACACTTGAGTGGGTTCATTTTCAAACCATACTGTCACATTCTATCAAAAGCAACCTTCAAATCGGCTAAATGGTTTCCCATAGCGTCCGATTTGACTATGACATCATCGATGTAAACTTCTAACATGACCCCTAGCAAGTCATGAAAGATTAAGTTCATAGCACGCTGATACGTGGCGCCAGCATTCTTCAAACCAAAAGTCATGATGACCCACTCGAATAAACCGACAAAACCAGGGCATCGAAAGGCAGTCTTGTAGACGTCCTCTTTGGCCATAAAGATTTGATTATAACCAGCATTGCCATCAAGAAAACTTAGTACCTTGTGTCCTGAAGCATCGTTGATTAGCATGTCGGCTATCACATTGGATACTCGTCCTTTGGAGTTGCTCTGTTCGGATCCCTGAAATCAATACATACCCATATCTTGCCGCTCCCTTTCTTTTCTACAGGCACAATGTTAGCAACCCATTCCGTGTACCTGCACGGCCTAATAAATTCAGCCTTGAGTAGTCGCTCCACTTCTTTAACTCGGTCATAGACGGCCGAGTTAAAGCGACGAGGAGGTTGCTTATAGGGCCTAAATCTGGACTTGATAGGCAGACGATGCTCCATGAGCTCGCGGATTAGTCTTGGCATCTCGCTATACTCCCGTGAGAAACAATCGACATACGACCGAAGTAACTTTATTACTTCAGCCTTTTCATCGGGCTGAAAATGTTGGTTTACAAAAGTCAGCCTCGGGATGCTACCATCACCTATGTCAACCTCCTCCAAGGGATCGGCCGACGCAAAACCTTGTCCTAACTTCTCTACTTTGCTAAAGTCCTCGATGGCCTTGGCAATACCATCTTTACTAGATCGATATTGCTCCACACGAGACCTTAGCCAATCTAGATTACTCTTGCTAGACATGGCTATCAATATAAAAACAGTCGTGCTACTCCAGCTGGCTTTACAGACACTGGTAGAAAACGTCCTTCGGATACGCTAACAAAATCGTAATCCGAAAGATCTCTACCTGACATACACTCTACTTTGTTATGGACGGCGTCAACCGATACATCGACCAATGCTACTTGGGCCGAAGTATCTACGGGAATGACTTCTACCTCATCGCCGTCCCACTATACTAGGCACTGGTGTAGAGTAGAAGGAATGTAACAGTTTGCGTTAATCCAGTCGCGCCCGAGTAGTACGCTGTAGTTACCTTGTACATCGACGACGAAAAATGTTGTTGGCAATGTCTTGTTGCCCAACGTCAACTTCATGGAGAGTACGCGCTTGGCCTCGGAGCTCTCGCCATTGAAGCGGTTGAGCATCAAGTTAGTCTTCTTAAGATCATCCTCGCCCCTGCCAAGTTTCTTCAACAACGAGTAAGGCATTAAGTTAACCGTGGCACCGCCGTCGACGAGCATTCGGGAAATCGGCTTTCCATCGATGTGGCCTTTGATGTACAGAGGCTTTAGATGGTGAGCCGAGTCCTCGGGCTTCTCAAAGATGGCATTGCGCGGGCCGTGGTTCAATTGAGCAACCTCGGCCTCGTCCTATGGCAGGGCGAACTCGGCGGGCAGCGTGACGATGTTGATGTCCATCACCTGGGGTGCGGGCCCTTCAGAGACAGGCGAGTAATTGTCGTTAAGCATGTCTTCGTCCTCATCACTTGGACTAGGAGTCGGGTTTGTTATCTCAACCGGCTTCTCCCTCCATACCTGTCTTGTAGCTGGACGAGGGCGGATTTCTTAGAAGATAGTGTCGCACTCATCCTCACCTTCCTTCTCGCGCATCTCCTATGCCCGTAGTCATTGTAGGCGTCTCTTCTGTGATTTGAACATGCCTGGAGGGGCCCAAGATGGTTGCGGTTTGGTGTCGGGTGCTACTGTCAGGCTTCTATTAACTATGGCCGAATTGGTACTGCGCCCTTCGACCTTCTGCACCCTGTGCTCGGAGGGGCCTTCACTGCGAACCCTAACGGATGGACAGGCCTTGTTCGGCCGATCGAACCAGGCTTCGACGCAGAGCCCGACCGAAGCATGGGACTTACCTCCGTCAGACTTCGGTGACAAAGTCTTCGGGATTGGGACTTCTTGAGACCCAACCCTGATGGTGATGGCTTTAGACTCCCTGACTTCGGCCTCCGCGTGCCCGCACCCTTCGGCTTCACTCTGTAGGTTCCAATTCGGAGGCACCATGGAAAGTTTCTGGACGATGCCCCCCTCCGCTGCATCTATTTGTCCCTGCCATCCATAATACTCTGAAGGAAAACAAGGCATAGTGTTAGGTTGCGGAGGGTACTCTGACCCTGATACATGCAGAGCCCACGGAGTTCCCACCTAGTTGTACGACAGAGGCATCAGTTGCTCCAGTGACTTCGCCCACTGAGAGCTGAACCCACCACCCAGAGGGGGTTCGGCAGAGTCGACGACATCTCGGACCACACCAGCGAATGGTCCAGCCAGGCCGGAGGTACGTTCGGCCAGTGTGGGTCGAAGCCTCCCATTGGAGGGTTCATCCAAACTGGTGCAGGGTATGGCCATTAGGGGCCGAAGTTTCTATATAGGGGGCCCGACCACTGGGGCTCGAAGCCACTATACGGAGGGTTCAGCCATTGAGGCTCGCAGCCGCCAAACAGGGCGTCTGGCCATCGTGGCCCGTAGTTGTTGTGCGGAGGACTCGGAGGCTTCGGTTCGAAGTTGCCCTCCGAAGGTCTTGGACCCTTTGGCTGCCCCAGTTTCTTAGTGCGGGGGGCTGCTTCCCTGGTCCTTCTTCGATGCTTGTTCAACAATATATTGTACGTTACCTTCGGCCTCTTGGGAGCTTTAGCCAAAGGGGTATTAATGTTCTGTTTCCACACTCCTACCTCGGGGTTCTTTGGTATGAGTGTGCGAGTGCGCGGCTCTCCAACAATTACATCCTTACCCTTAGCCGACTCAGCCTGTTCTGACCAAATCAACACCTTCTTCTCGCCGAGGTCGACGGCGTTGATGTAAAAGGATATTTATCCATCTTCATCTTTGGATTATGGTTTATCTTCAATCGTCCTTCTTCTATTGCCGATTGGATCTGCCGTCGAAAAACATTGCAGTCGTTAGTATTATGTGAATGTGAATCATGCCACTCACAGTACGGATGCTTCCTTAACTCATCGGCAGGTGGAATGACTTGACCCTTAGGTAACCTGAGAAGCTGACTTTTAAGAGAAAATCAAATATTTTATCACACTTAGTTATATCAAATGAGTACTTGACCTCACTAGGTCGATTCTTTGTGGGGGATGGCCGTAACTCAAAGCAGTTGACAGGTTTATTTTTAGCGTTCCAAGCCCATTCGGCCGCGTACATGTCGGCCGAATCCTCCTCTTCTCACTCCTCCTCATCAGAGCGTTACATGATGTGGATTTCAGCCCTAGGCTTGTTAAATGTCTTAATAAAGTTTTTCTCTTTGCTTCGGCCTTCGTGGACCAGAGCCTACTATAAAACTTGGCTAACTTCTAAAAAGTTTTGGTTATCTAACCTCTCTTTAATCTCAGAACGCAATCCATTAAAAGATAGTTCCGCCAAGTACCTTTCCAAAATATTAAGGCTAAAACATTGGTTTCTAGTATCCCTAAAACGCTTAATGTACTCAGAGGCGTTCTCATTAGATTTCTGTTTAACCGATGTCAAATGTGAAATCCTAAGTTCTGTCTCACCCATGTAGAAGTAATCATGGAATTTCTGCTCTAAATCGTCCCACGTCTGAATGGACTTCGACGGGAGCGCCGAAAACTAACTGAAAGCGGTGCCGCATAGCGAGAGAGAAAATATCCTAACTTTTAGGGTATCTATCCCACTAACTTCTCCACATTGTGCCAAGAATTGACTAACGTGCTCTAGTGTGGTTTTGCTACCCTCGCCATCGAACTTAGTGAATTCAGGGATCCTATAGCCTCGGGGGTAGGGTACTGTATCAAGATGGTGGGGGTATGGCTTATGGTAAACCCTAACCCGTCCCTTGGCACAAAGCCGGCACACTCTCTAAATAGTGCGCGGACCCGCTCCTCTATGTCATCTTGGCATGTTGCTTGTGCGCGCCTCTCATGCGGGGCGCGACACGTGGTGGGATATCGGCGTGTCGGCCATGGGCCTCTTCCCTGCACGCTATCTACATGATGTGCTTGTGTCCGGGTGCCTGCGCATGTGGTGCGGGCAGCACAGGTACCGGCGCAGGTGGCGGTGCTTGGTACACAGTGCTAGTTTGACTGTACATGTAATGATTATTCTCGGCCATAAGTGTTGAGGCCGGAGACATGGTTGTGCCAGTTCTGTCGTTAGTTCTGCCGTACACATGGCTTGCCGAAGGTGCACTAGCAATAGGAACCGGGGGTACGGCCTTAGTAAAGCTGAACCTCCTAAGAGTTGCCTCCACTTGGGAGCTGACTATCGAATCTAAACGGTTGGCTAGCGAAGCACTAACGGCTTGATCTACTGATGCAGCTATTTTTTGCTCAATCTCTAAAGAAGATAAACGAGGTGATACAAGTTTTACCTGGACCTGAGCAAGGTCGGGGGTGATGATGTCACGCTTGATGAAGTCTGCACGTGTCTTAATGTAGCCCCCAAGCATCATGTCTTGGAGTGCCTTTAACATTGCTTCGATCTCTGCTCGGTCTTCTGCGGGGATATCTTCAAGTATTAGTGTCAAGATGTTGCGGTTGTCGATATCTGTGCCTCCTATTGTGTCCATCGGCGGTGTAGACATAGTAGTCGACGTAGATGTACCGGTGGCCGATGTACACGTACTTGTCATGTTGGCGTAGCTTTCCCCAGTGGAGTCGCCAAAATGTGTGTTGACATGGAAACGTGCCGACACACTTGGGTCAGCTCGACGATCGAAAAGTGTGCGGATACTTAGGGACAAGCCTAAGCGTGACGCAGCACCGACGTTGTGTTCCGACTACCCTTAGTCGTGATAAGGGGGGTGGAGTCTCCAAGCAATCAGATCACACAAAATAATCCAATTAGCTGAAAGAAATATATTAAACAAAATAAAATCAGCAAACCGGTCGGAGCCTATCTGCTTTGAAGTCTTGTACGAAGGGGTCGCCGAAGTATACCTTGGGCGTCCGGTGCAAAGTGTCTCGCTGAAGGTTGACTTTGACTTTAGGACTGGTCTGGTCGAAGATGAACTCCGAATGGATCCTAACGTGACAATCACCTCCGAACAGTGGGGTTCGGTGCGAAGTCTCTGATACAGCGAAGTACAAAATAATAACCCAAACACCGCACGCGAGCGACTTCATCCAGAGCGAGGTACGAGCGTGGCGAAGCCTGATGTGATGAAGTGTGCTAGCGAAGTTTGTCGTCGAAGTCTATAATCTCGCCGAATGGTGTCTTGATGACCTCCGAAACCGATCTCTCAGCTCCAACACCTCCGACGAAGTAGCTCCGAACGTGGGAAACTGCAACAAAGAGAGTTTGAAGTACCAATTCATACCGACGACCAAATTCTGCTAATTGTTGCACTAGTAGCGAAGGTAGCAATCTGTTACACAGATTAGCAGATACTTCACAGGCGAAGTAACAAGGTGAGAGCAATCTATTACGTAGATTAATGGATACATCACAAGCGAAGTAACAAGGGTTACCACTGTTCCGGCGGGGGCGCTCTAAGCTGGCCTCGCCTCTCTATTTATAAGGGCCGAACTCCAGATCTAATCTACTATAATTCAGCTGGGATAAAGATACAAACTTAGACGGAATTGCGTCCAACTCTATCTCTGCCGAAGTGGGCTTCGGCCAGGGCCATCGAAGCCTGCTCCTCGGGCCGAAGCTTCTGTGGCGTTGGCCTTCGAAGGCTTCCAGGGCGCCATTTCGATCTCCACCCAGGCGCAGGCAGTGGCAGTGGCGGCGACGAAGCCTGCAGAAAGGCGCTTTGGGCTGAGGGACCTTCGGTCGCCGTCGGACAAATTTGAGCAAACTCTGGAAATGAGGGCTTCGGCCTCAATTGTGGAGTTTGTCCGAAGAGTCTACGAGGGGAAGAAATTGGAGGGGATCCAGCTCCAGGTACCAGTGACGTCGGAGGCTATACCGAGGCCTCGGGATGATGAGGTCGTGCTCTTTGAAGCGTTCTTCAAGGTAGGCCTCAGGCTACCAGTAGTGGACATGTTAAGCGAAGTGCTGAAAGCATACAACTTCGAGCTTACTCAGCTGTCCCCAAATGTCGTGGCGAGGTTGGCCATTTTCGAGTGGACCATGAGGGCCGAAGGCTGCGAGGGGCGCGTGGACGTCTTTGTCACACTCCATGATGCTACCTGCCAGCCGAAGCAAAGGGAGGGGGCAAACCGCATCAAGAGGGCCTTGGCCTTTGGGAGCGCCAACTTTCGGCTCCGGAAGGAGTACCAAGATGTCTTCCCAGTGAGGCCGTCAACAACAAGGGTACTCGACGTGGGACCAAGAGTGGTTCTACGCTTCAGTGGGCGCAAACTCCTCCTTCGGAGTACCAATGCACTCATTTCTTACCGATGTGAAGGCATGGTGCATACGAGCCCCGACGTCCTCTAGTCAAGGATCCTGCTCTTGCGGAGGGTAGCTTCGAGGATGAGCATGAGGGACCTCGTGGAAGAGTTCACCACCCTTTGGCTCAGCCCCCTCGCACTCTCTTGGCCGGAGGGCCTTTTCCAACCTTCGGGCTCGGAGGAACCAAGCAAGGTGTCTGCGGAGTGCCTTGGTAAGACTTCGATTTCTTCATCTTCGTACTTCGCATAAATAACCTGTGCTAACTTGGAACTTTGATTAAGCTGCTCATGAAGTAAGGCCTTCGGAGGAGGCAATCATAGTGGTGGAGCACGCCGTTGGGGCTCTGACACATGAGGAGCAAACTCAGAGGCTCACTATGGTGGGGACATGGGAATGCTGGAACAGAGTGTGGACCTGGCTCGGCGTCGAGGGGGTCCAAGCACTGCCAGACTTCACCAACCCAACACCCTCGACGAGCGGCTCCAAGAGGAAGAGGGTGGACGACGAATAACCCGAATCCTCAAGGGTTCGCTCGGAGCTCCCAGCGGACGAAGCCCCTTCCGTGGAGGAGCCAACGGCCGTGAGCATTGGTGCTACAGTAGAGCCAGTAGATGCTTCGGCGGCGGTCACCGAAGTGGTGGTGGCGACCTCCGAAGTAGTGGTGGTGGAGACTGCAACAGCGACCCCTTCGGGTGCGGGGGCTGGGGCTCCACCTGCGCAACGAAGGGACTAGGGAGCACAAATCACTCCCACCTCCTTCGAAGGCATCTCCTCCGACGAAGGTAAACACTTGATCAGTTTTCTCTTTACATACATGAATATTGACTTGTACTTTTCTGCAGATGTCAACGCTGGTGCGAGTCCCGTCATGTCAAGGCTCATGGAGGCCTCTGGCAGCAGTGGGAGCAGCAGCAGCTCGGGGTCCGAGAGCACTTCATCCGAAGAGGACGGGGGGATGGCTGCGGTGAAGGGATGCTTCGGGACGAGACCGAAAAACATGTCGAGGTGGTGGACTAGAGCCCAGCTCCATGGGAGTCCACACCGGAGGAGGTCATGATGAAGATGGTTCGGCCTCTACAGCCGAGGGGGCCCATGACGGAGGCAGCTATCCACACCTTCAACGAAGGATGCACTACCATAGGGGAAGGAGGCTTAGTGGCGCATCTTAGCCGCTCGAGCCCCTTAAACATCTTCGCAAACGCCCATGAAGCCATCATCCAGGTGAGCAAAGCTTTAACGGATCTTCGAGTCACTTGCTATTTTACTCAATACTTAGGATTTTCTCTAACCTTTTTAGGCCTTTGCACTGAATGCTGCAGCAGTAATCTCCGCGGACCATCAGATAGCTGACCTAGTGAATGAGAGGGACACCCTTCGGCGTGAGGCCTCGGTGGAGGCCGAGAGGTGAAGGCGAGCCGAAGTAGCAGCAGAGGCAGCGAGGTCTGAGGCCGAGAAGGCGAGGGAAGTCTTGGTCTCCGAAACCAACAAGCTTTGAGAGACACTTCGTGCTTCAGAGGAGGCTAGGGCGAAGCTAGTAGCGGAGTGCTCTGAACTTTGCGCAGTCGGCCACTGCCTGGAGAACTTCGTGGTCTGAGGGGTCGATCAGGCTACCTCGAGCTTGACTACAGCCCTCGAGCAATTGGGGACTGAGTGCCAGGTCCTGGACTTCTGCCCTCAAGACCCAATCGGGAACACCTCAAGTTCCTACGAGCTTCTGCTGCGACGATGGAGACGTCAATGAAGGTCTTCGCCCTCATGGCTGGCCGAGTGGTGGGCCAAGGAGTGTTGTAGATGCTTCATGACGCGCGGTGCAACCACCTCGAGAAGGCAATCTCAATGACTTCGGTGGCCGTCGGAGGCCAGCACTTGGTTGCGCCACCTTTAGATGTCCGTGGAGCATGGCGCCGTCTTTAGGAACCTTGGAAGGCCCAAGGTTGCGAAGTTGTCCTCGACCTCCAACGGCTCCTCTTCCTTCGCCGAGCCAGGGCACAAACCTCGCTAGCTCAGCCTTCGACGTCAAAGCCTCCACCTCTGAAGGTGTAGACCTCCTTAGGCTCCTTGTAATTCTTAGCTGTAGGCTTGTAAACAACTCATCAGCTTATTAATATAAATGCGGGGGAACTTTATACTTGCCCAGGCTCAGCCTTTGAATGTTGAACTCAAAGTACTTGAGGATTCTGAGGAGCTTTGCCAGCTTTCGGTGGTGCTCTAAGTAACTAGGTCCGAAGGCCCCCCTCGGTTCAAGCTTCTGAGGGGTCCTAGGGGTGAGGCCATTTCCAAGGTAGCCAAAGAGCTGCTGGCTATCGTGAAGACAAAGCCTCTTCCGAAGGCCTCACCTGACTTAAGCTGTTTCAAAGTAGACTTAAGTGGCGAGGGGCACAACCTTCGGGTACGACCTTAACAGGCGATGAAGCCCTAGACTTTTCTGCCTTCGATACAGCACCACCTGCGTTCTTCGACCTTGGGCCACCTTCGACCCTAGGATGCATCAGGCCAGAGCCTAGAATCCCGGACTCATCGAGCCATCGCTCGGAAGTATTGGACACCTCAAGTCGTCGCTCGAGAGAGTCCTAAAGCCCACTGCTATGGGCCCGAAGGCGTTGTTTAGCCTTTGGAGGGGTGCTCCGGATTTTGTAAAGCGAAGCGAGGCTTCGAATTTCAAATAAAGCGAAGCAAGGCTTCATGTTTTTGTAAAGTGAAGCAAGGCATCAATTTTAAACGCGAAGCAAGGCTTCGATTTTAAATAGAGGGGAGCAAAGTTTTGCTTAAAGGCAAAGTAAGACTTCGGTTTTAAGGCGAAGTAACACTTCGAAGATTTACTGAAATAATTTCAAATTTGTACAGTAAAGTTGGGCTTCGGACTATGCACATACCTCGTGAGGTGAGGGTGAAAGGCTTGCCTCGTAGCCCCGAGGACTTCAGAGGCCTTTGGCGCGCGAAGAGGAGCCTCTTGTCGGAGGTTGCGCTTTGAGGCGCGAGGGATGGTTGAAGGTGAGAAAAGCCTTCGAGCTACACTAGAAGCTATAAAACTTCGAAGCTCCCCCTCAAGCGCACTTCGAGACATAGGCAGTGGCAGACAACTTAGCTTTTAGTACTAAGGCCCCACGGATGGCGCCAACTGTTGTAGCAATTGCGTTAGCTACAGCAGGTTTCTGAGTGTATAATGACCAGAATGAACCTCGAAGGGTTCTCTCAGAGAAAGGATTTATACTGGTTCAAGCCTCCCCTAAGGGATAATAGCCCTACGTCTAGTCTACAGTGGATTGGGCATAATTTTGCCTCCTTGAAGCCTGTCTATTACAAGGGCATGGCCCCGCTTTTATAGGCACACAGGCCAAAGGAAAAGACCTAAATGCCCTCTATAGGTCATAGGCCTTGTAGGGGCAAGAAGGGAAAAAAGACTAGACTACTACACAAATAGCTTTGCAGCTTTATAGATGTGTCAGATAGACGCCACCTCTGAATTAGCTAAACGACATACCAGGGGCATTGGGGACCCCGGTATGGCTTTACACTGTAATGGAGTTGTGATATTTTCCTAGTTCGAAGTAGTGGACGGAGCTCTTCGGGGGAAGACTACGTCAAAGGCTTCGAAGGGCACTTCGAGGTGAACTTCGAAGTACGCTCCGAACTAAACTCCGAATGGACTCCCAGAGACTTAGCTTCGAGAGGGACCAGAGGGGGGTCCGGAGGCTGGCTCTGGGGAACCCTGAAGGAATCCCGAAGTCTTGATTCTGGAGGGCTCTAAAGGGAGACCGAAGGCTAGCTCAGAAGGGAGCCCGGAGGCTAACTCCGAAGGGAGTCTGGAGGCTTGACTCTAGAGGACTCCGAAGGGAGCCTGGAGGCTTGGACTAATTGCTGCTTGGAAATAACTTCGGTAGGAGGAATATGCTTCGACTTCATGTTTCGGCAGTGTCAGGCTCCGGGCTCGAGGCCTACGGAGGCTAATGTCATTTGGCCCCTTTTTAAGGGAAAACTTATTCCCCCAACACCTAGGCAACTAATCAAGCGTTGTTGAGCACCAGAACCCAATCTTCACCTTGCTTGTTCTTAAATACCCACTTGGTGCCTATGGGGTTGCATCCAGGTGGCAGCTCAACCAGTGTCCAAACCTGATTGCAAACAAAATTCTCAAGCTCTTCTTGAATGGCATTTATCCAATTTGTATCAAAAAGAGCATGAGAAACATCTTTGGGCTCAAAATAGGCAACAAAAGTAGATTCAGCAAACACAACAAGTGAGCCAACAGAAGAACGCAAGGATCTCGAATTGAGATCACCGATAATGAGCTCTAAGGGGTGATCAGGCTGAACTGCTCGGGATCCTAGGTGATTGTCACGCCCCGATTTAATAAATCAGGACTTTTATTGAAATTCCATAGAAAATCAATAAACCAAGACGTTCATCATGCGACCACGTACAAATACGAGCAATCATTCATGGTTCGTAAACCGTATTAATACAAAAGTGAATAAAGGTGAAGAGAAACTAATAAAATAAAGGGTCCTAGATGAACGCCTCCTTCCAGTCTCGCCTTGACTGGGTCGCTACTCCAGACCTTCATCCTCCTCGTAGTAGACGGGCTCTAGTGGTGTAAGTCAACGGGGGTGAGTACAAACATACTCAGCAAGCCATCGAATGCAAATATAATGCAAGATAATAACAAGGGAGATAGTGGCTAATTTTGCGGAAAAGCATAATTGTAAAGCATTAAATGTGATCAATTTATTAGTACTGAAATGTAAACATGTATATGCATCATCATCGTCTAACTCGAGGAGTATGTTTTACCTCCTCGCACAACAGTCCTTACATGCCATGAATAACTCAACCATTCAAACATTAGTAAACTAACTGCGAGTAGTCACACAACCCGCCCTGGACCGTGGGCTCGGCTTTTCGAAAAGATTAAATTACTCTGATCAGAGATGTACCACTGTACCCGCAAGGCACGCACTCATCACTTACACCAAAGTGTAACGAGATGACCCATTTCATGGGAACTCGTGCCAAAACCTTCCATATGGTCCCCTCCGACTCAACATCACCCTCTTATAGGTTTCGTATCGTGTCTCGACGCGTCGAGTTTCCACCATACCCCCCTTGAGCCTCGTCGGTACAAGGCGCCCTGAGGGCTAGCACCTTGCCCCCTCCACTATGGTGCAGAGAATCGGAGTGTTCCATACTTCCAGTTAGGACTTACCCATTAGACTTGTGGTTGGTACGAAAGTGCTTTGTAATAGATCCCGCAGACCGGTCCTTATAGTGCCCCGGGTGCGACCAACCAATGCCCGAGCTTGCACCCGGAACCCACCATACTTATAACATAGCCAACTCCAACAGAGTCCAGAGATGAGAATAACGGGGAAATTCATATAACAAAATCCAGCTATCTACGACTCATTCTTTTTATCCTATAGCAGTTGTGCCGGTACATTGGGCACTAGCTAATATTTATATAGTACAGTGACAAGGAGTTAAGGCTCAATAAGCATGGCTTGGGTTTGCACACAAGGACGGGGATCTAATAAATATAAGTGTAGGGCTCAGTATTTGACTAATGCAATATTATCCTATGAGTTATAGCGATAATGTATTAAAACATGGGCTCAATGATGATCAACTATTTCCACATGAGTGGTCGATGACTTGCCTTGCTCAGCAAATGGGGATGGAGGAACCTCAGGGTAGAACTCCGGCTCCTCGACGAACTCGTAGTCTTCTCGTTACGGAAAAATAAAAAACACATTCAATAAATCATCACAAAACATAAGCAAACAAGTTTTATGGTTTAAATATGTGAATTGAGCTTTATTGTACTGAGGTTATATTTAATATCATTAAAAGTTACATTTTAGGTGTTTTTTCTAATTTATCAACTGAATTATTAATTTATCCCTAAGGGGTTTTTATTCATTTAATCCATAAGTTTATTTTGTGCTAAAGTAACATACTGTTTTTATGGCATTAATGTGTAGAGAATAATATACTGAATTTAACAAAATTTGAATGGTGAAATTTGGAGTTAAAGTGAACAAGTTATGAATTTTCAAAGTTTAAATCAATTTCTGGAATTTTATTTAAACAGAAAATGGGCTCTAGTCCACGGTGAGCCAGGCCCACGGTGGACCGCTGCACTGTGCGCGCGGATCGGATCAACCAGATCCGTTGGATCCAGATCCGGCGATCAGGCGCGAGGCGGAAGGCTTAAGTGGCAACGGACGGCGACGATTAGATCTCGCGAACCTGTACGACGTGGACGCACCAGATCGAGTCAAACTTTCAAATAGTGATTGACGGCCCAGATTAAAAGATACCGGTTTGACCAGATCTGAGGGCTCAGATTAGATCCCCACAGGATCTAATCTGGACCGTTCGCTCGGGATCTTGCGGCTCGGATGGATTCCGGCATGACACGTGGTGACGAGGGTATTTTACCCTTCGTCTTCGGCGACGGCGGCCTCGGGCGCGGTGGTGACAGCGACGGTGAGGGCCTAGGGGCCTAGCTTCATGCTAAAATGGAAAGAGGAGGGGATGGCGGTCATGACCGTACCTTCGACGGCGAAGAAGTAGGTCCGGAGGTGACCGGCGGCGAGGGGTAGACGAAGGGGGTCCTCGGGAGCTCGACGACGACGGCGATCTGGTGGGTTCCACGGCCAACCGAAGGGTGGCCGAGGACGGGTGGGCTCCGGTGGTCATGAGGGTGGTGACGGCTAGGGCGGAGGAGGTATGAGGCAGCGACGATTGGTGACCGGAGGTGGAGCAGAGGGTAAAACCCGAAAAGATGGCAGTGGCGCTCTGAAGGGCTTTGGCTAGACCTTTGGCATTGTGGGCAGTGGGCGGTGAGGGGAGGGGTTCTTATAGGGGTAAAACCCGAAAAGATGGCAGTGGCGCTCTGAAGGGCTTTGGCTAGAGCTTTGGCGTTGTGGGCAGTGGGCAGTGGGCAGTGGGCTGGTGGTGGATATGGCAAGGGAATCGAAGGAAACCCGAAAGGGTTCCTTCCATACTCCGGTGAGGTTTCCAATTCCTCAGATAACCTTACATGCATGTGAATACGCGTCGGATATAGATGGAAAGGGGGCAGTGGTGCTCGGGGAAGGTGATTCGGGGGAAATCCGAGCGAACGCGGTGGCCGGCGGCGAGAAATTGGAAAGGGGGTCGCCGGGTAAGGAAGGGGGGATCCCCTTCCAACGAAAAAGACGAAGCTGACAGGTGGCCCCCACCTGTCAGCGGGCGTAACAGAAAAGGAAGGGCCGGCAGGCGGGCCCGGTCGGTCAGTGGCGAGGGGAGCGTAAGTGAGACTGACGGGCGGGCCAGGCGGGGTGCGGGCGCGGGGAGGAGAGAAGGGAGCGCGCCGACAGGCGGGTCCCACACGTCAGTGGCTGGCGGTCGGACTGGGTCGGGCTCAGGGCACATTGGAGGTTGGCGGCCCGTTTAGAATTTAAATTGTTTTCTGATTTAAAATAATTACAGTAATTCATATATTTGTTTAAGGATTGAAGCACTATTGATAAAAATTTGTAAAAATTCCTGAAATTGTGTTTTGGCCTCTAGTCAACCTCATAAAATTTTCAAGTCCATATTTTGAATATTCTTCCCTGTTTGGCTTTAATAGGGCTCTTTTAGGGTTTTTTCCTTAATAAATAAATTCAGAAATATCTTTAATAATATGTTTCTATTATTTTATTTCCTTTTAATTCTTGGGGTGTTACAGTGATCAGAGGTCACCTCACCAGAGTCAGCTGCTGGCACCTCTAGACTCGATTGAGGGGTTTTGATCGAATTGGAAGAAGTGATCAGAGGTCCGCCCTTGTCCTTAGTCAAAGTCTCAGAAGGTGTGAGGTTTGCAGGCTGTGTAGAAGGCCCACCCTCATCAACAGCAGGAGCATCATCATCTTCCTCAAAGATGGACTCTCCAAGCTCATCATCTCCAGAAAGCTCGAAAGAAGGGGTAAGAGAAGGCATGGACTCATCAAATGAAACCTCACAGGTCTCGACAAGCTGCTGGGAGTCGAGGTTCCAAACACGAAAGCCTCGAGAATGCAAAGCATAACCAAGAAGGACTCCATCCTAGCAATGAGACTCAAACTTGTCCAAAAGCCCTTCGTTCTTAAGCACAAAGCACTTGCAGCCAAACGCTCGCAAGTGACTCACCTAAGGCTGTCTGCCAAACCGCAACTCATATGATGTCTTACCTAAGTAAGCACTAAGAAAAATGCGGTTGGCCAGATAGCAAGTTGTGTTCATGGCTTCAGCCCAAAAACGCCTAGGAGTCCTATGCTCATCGAGCATCGTCTTGGCCATCTCGACCAGCGTGCGGTTCTTTCGTTCCAGAACGCCGTTGTGTGGGGGAGTGTAAGGAGCAGAAAATTGGTGCTCAAGACCCTGACCACTACAGAAGCTGACGAACTGAGAGTTCTTGAACTCAGAGCCGTTGTTAGAGCAAATTGCTCGCATCCAACCATTGTTCTCATTCTTCAGCTTCAAAATCAAGTCATGAACAATCTGAAAAGCCTCATCCTTAGACTCCAAAAAAGAAAACCCACGAGAATCGAGAAAAGTCGTCAACTATCACAAGCATGTACCACTTCCCACCGACTAAGCGTACACGAGCTGGACCAACAGTATCCATGTGTAACAGCTCTCCCGGGTACGAAATCATCAGCTGAGTCACAGGTGCATGAGAAGCGACAACCATTTTCCCATGACGACAGGGATGGCAAACTAGATCCTTCTCCATCTTAAGCTTTGGCAATCCTCGGATAAGGTCCATAGAGCTCAATCTGACTAGCAGATCAAAGCTCAAATGACCTAACCTCCTATGCCACTTCCAATGCTCAGAGGAAGATCCAGCAATCAAACAACGAGAAGGGCCAAAAGAACTAGAGAAATCAATATGAAAAACCTTATCGAAGGGTAAGATTTGGTAAACCAAAGATCCTCTAGAATCAACCATAGAAGACATGCTCTTCTTAAAGAGAACCTCTAAACCATCTACAAGAAGTTGCGAAACAGAGATCAAATTACAATTAAAGTTTCCAACGAAAGAAACATTCTTCAAAGAGAAATGATCAGAGATTCGAATCGAGCCAATACCTTGTACCTTCCCTTGACCACTATTCCCGAAGGTGATGTATTCCTTGGAGCTCGGTGAAGTAAGGCTGGAGAACCATCTGCGATGTCCCGTCATGTGGCGAGAGCATCCTGAATCCATGATCCAAATGTCCTCCAGGCCTCGATCATGCAATATCAATGGTCATAAGGGGAACAAATGGTCTGACACCAGGTTTAGCAAAGGAGCTAAACTAGTGTCGAGCCATCTACTCAAAAGAAGGAAAGTAGAAGGAATCATAAGAGTCTGGATCAAAATGCGACTCAAAATGAGGTCCAAAGTTGTATCCAGAATGACCTAGAGCTCTGCCAGAGCAAAAACCACCCTCCGGAGCACGGTCATGAAAGTCATCTCCTCTACCACCACCTACACGACGCGGCCTGGCCTCTAGCCTCTCTCTGCGTCGAGGGACTCTCTATCTACAACCCTTCTAGTAGAACTTCTCATGCCCACCTCGAGCTCTCTCTGCTCTCTCAACCCGCTTCCTCCTGAAGCAAAACTCATCAAGATGCCCATCTCTTTGACAAAACTCAGAGTGATATGTAGGCTTCTTGGGATGTGGTTGAGGCTTGGGGTTCTTAGGATTGGTGGTGTTGGGTGTAGACTCTTTGGTGTGAGAGGGTCCAGGTAGAGAGTCAAGAGAAGTGTGGAGATGCTTGGGCTTTGGGACCCAGATAGGCTTCTTGGGTGGAGCTTTAGGTTGTTCTTGGAGCACTCCATCCTTGGGCTGACAGGCTTGGAAAGACTCAATGGAGTGAGTCTTGGGATATCTCTGCTCTGTAGTCATCTTACTCCACCCCACTGCATGACTAATGGCACTCTCAAAATTAGCCTTGGTGTAGGTGTAACCTACCCCAAACCCATCCTGCCTCTTGAACTGCTTGATCATCATGCCGAGTTGTGGCTCTCTAGCACTCACCCAACTCAGGATCTGACGGAGGTAAAAGTTCTCGTTCTGAACATCAGCTAGCTCCTCACACTCTATCAACTTGGACAAACTTCTTAGCTTTTAGCTTGATTAGTTAAAATCTTAGGGACAAGCTATTCTCAAAACAGTGGGTGGAACTGACAATGTCTCAAGCTCAAGCTTAGTCTCCTACATCTTAGCTCTAACTCTCTCCAACTCGCCCAACTGCTCATCACTCTTGGCTCTAAGCTCAGCTAAACTACCTAGATGGGATGGGAAATCTACACATAGCATGACGATAGTAGCATGAGCATCTTTCAGCTCTAGCTGAGTGCTCTCAAGCTCAATGGCCAAAGCGTCTCTCTCATCTACCCTCTCTGTGTACCTGGACTTCAGAGTCATCAGGTCACACAATAGCACCTCGTAGTTAGGGCACTCACTGCTTCCACCCAAGCAAGGAGAAGAAGATAGACTCTCAATCTTGCCATTAGCCATGGCATGCTCACTCTCAAGCTCATCTATCCTTTTCTTAGCCCCTCTAAGCAGTTTCTCCCTGTTGGCGTAAAAGATTACGCTAACAGGTTTCTGTGAAAAAGAAACTAACAAACGAAGTGTTTGTGAAGCAAACTGTTCTAAGCCTCCGAAAGGATAATAACTTAGAATAGTTCGAATGTGTGTATTGAATAACTTGTATTCGGTCCGTATTACAGGATGAAATGGGGGGTATTTATAGGCCCAATCATTAAGGAAAAGACCTATTTACCCCTCTATTACAACCGACATAGTGGAAACTATTCGGTTCCCTTAATAGGGCTAAAATGGTAAAAGACTAATCTAATGAGAAAGAAGATAAGTCTTCCATCTTAGCTGGCAGAAAAGATCTTGAAGGGCCTTAGTTCGAAGATGTACTTCGAACCAATGCCTACTTCGTACTTCGAACTGGGTTCCGAGTATCTTCGAAGATGACCATGTGGGAACCTTCGAACCCTTTGTCTGCCTTCATGTTGCTTCGGCAATAACCCCGAAGATGAGATATTTTCCCCCAACAGTAGCCCCTCGAATACGCTTCTCCGTTCGACCTGTAATGTTAGGAGAGCAGTATACGGAAGGAAAAGATAACCAAACATAGGGGTTATTGGTTTTTATTTTATCTCCGAAATGCATGAAGATATGAACTTCGAATCAGTCTTAAGGTAATTGCTTTTCGAACTATCTTAGAACCGACTCAAGAAGTTCGAAAGTCTTTTAGACTTAGAGAAAATAGCCGTTAAGTTTCTGTTTCTAACGGAAACTGTAGCAGGCACTAATTTCGTAAGAGGAGTAACGGCAGGAATGCGAAACAACATGGATTAACGGTAAAAAAGCGAAGTCTGGGCTATAAATAAGAGGTCTAGAAGTTACCCAATTACCTTTTCACCGCATTCTCGTAATCCAAAACTTTTCGAGCCTTTTGAGTTCTTGAGCCCTAGCCTCCATTTCCTCAGAGCAATCCGATGACTGCAATGGTGAAGACTAAGGGATCTGCACCTCCGTCGGTCTTGGCTCGGCAACAGGCGGCTGCAGCAGCAGCGGCGGCAACGTCGGCGGCGGCGACATCGGCGGCGGCAGCGTCGACGGCGGCATCCATGGCGGCAAGAGGGAGAAATCCCCAAATCGCCGATGACCAAGGTCTGTGCCCGCCATCGACAAAGTATTTGGATCAATCTTTTGAGTTGGGGCCTTCTTCCTGCAAGAGGGAGTCTTTAGCAATCACAGCAGGGGGAAAAATTAGTAATGGAGTTATGATCCGGAAGCCAGGCAAAGAATCGATTCCATCGCCAAGACCCGGAGAAGTAGTGGTATTCGAAGCCTTCTTCGAAGCTGGCTTGGGCCTCCCTGCAGTGGATTTCCTGGCGGAGGTACTTGATCTGTTCCATGTAACCCTCCCCCAATTATCTCCGAATGCAGTAGCTAGATTAGCTATCTTCGAATGGGCATTGAGAGCCGAAGGTTGTGAGGGGAGGGCAGAAATCTTCGCTGCACTACACAGAGCAACTTGCCAACCGAAGACCTTCGTAGGCTCCGGAGGTGAAAAAGTGGTGATATCTTTCGGTTCCATCAACTTTAGACTTCGAGATGAGTATGCCCTTCAGTTTCCTGCCAAGGCCATCAATGCCAGATGGTATACTGATTGGGTTCTACGATGGTTTTATGCCGAAGTTGGAGCAAGCAGTCCTCTGGCCGGGCCCCTTAAAGAAATTCAATTCCGAAAAGAAGCCTTAGTGCAGCCCAACGAAGGCCAGCTCGAAGCTCGTCTTAACTTGCTTCAGAAGATTAGCCGAAGGTTAAGCATGCGGGACTTAGCTGAAGAATTCATCGGACTGCAAATTCCTCCGCTGATGGCCAACTGGCCTGTCATCTTCGAGGATGATTCGGAAGGCGGTCTCCGCAAGATTAACTTGACTTCGAGCCCTGCAGGTAACTTCGAAACCAACATGTACTATACATATTTACTTCGAAGAAAGACTAATTTGATTTATTTTTTAGCTTCTTCAGCCCCTATTACTTCAGAGCAAATTGTAAGGGCTTCGGAGAAGATTTGGGTGCCCCAACTCTGACTGAAAAAGAATGGAGAGTTAAATTGGCCGGGAGTTGGGAGAGGTTTAACAGAGTATGGGGAATGTTGGAGTTGACTCCGCCCCCTCTGATGGACTGGGTGCCTTTGGAGAAAGGACCCAAGAAGAGGATAGCTGAAGCTGGAGCTTCGAGCTCCGCAAAGACTCCGGTGAAGAAGGTGGCTCGGAAGCCGAAAAATCTCGCACCTTCGAATCCTGCGCCTTCGAGCTCAAGAACCTCAATCTCCGGTTCTAAAGAAGATGAAGGTATATTATTAATGAGATTGATTGATGAAGATGCAGCTCAACAAAATATTCACATTGAAGATACTGCAGGTATGCCGGAGCTTCAAGCTAACATTGAAGAAGTGAGAGCTCCGGATACTCAAGAGGAGCAAATCGAAGCCCCTATGGGCGAAGATGAAGTTGAAGTTCCTACAACTTCAGTTATGGATGAGAGAAGGACTGCTCATGGAGATACTCCGGCAGCTGAAGTTTTAACTGTGGATTCAGATGATGACTTCACTTTTGATCCTCCGAGCAGTCCAGTGCTCGACCTCCCCCAGAATGTCGAAGGTAAATTTCGCATAATTCTTTTATTATTTTCTGCAAGATTATACAATGTATAATATCTTTGCTTTTGCAGAGCCCCCTTCAGAAGAAGTACAACACGAAGACACAATTCAAAGGCCTTCGACAACTTCGGAGCCGCACCCGGAGGTCGCTCAACATGGGCCTGGAAGGGGTAAAAGACAAATAGAGCCTCTCCCTGCTCAAGGATCAACTTCGTCTGAATCAACAGACGAAAATGAATCAACTGAGGGGGGGCCATCTTCCGAAGTTCCAAGGACCTCAGGAGAACGCTCCGGACCTTCGTCAAGCAGGGATGACCAAAAGGCTTCGGCAATGCTCCCTCTTTTGACTCCTTTTTTGGAGCCAACTAGGCTTCGGACTCTGCTCAAACCTTTGGGTCGAGTGAGTCGCGAAGTTGGGGAGACAGAGCTGGTAGCAAAATTAAGCAGGGCGAAGAGTTCAGAGCTTAACGTTGCCCTGGAACGAGCGGCCTACCAGGTACAGAGCACCTTCGAGCCAATATCTTTAGCGAATTATATTGGGTTTGGAGTACATCTTCGAACCAGCAGCAAATTATACATGAATAATTTCTTACTTTAGTTTTTTCTTTTCTCAGCAAGCAGTCTTGGCCCGCGCTGCAACTTTATCAAGCGAGAATGAAATTGCTCAGCTTCGGGAAGAAAATGAAGCTCTTAAACGCAACTTATCTTTCTCCGAAGCTAGAGTACTTCAAATGGATAATGTGATTTCAACGAAGCGTAGGGCCAGACAGGGCTTGGAGGCTGCTAATAAGGAGCTCGAAGCAGAAAGAATCGTGCTTCGGGCTAAAATTGAAAAGGTGCAGTTGGAGCATGCTAGTGCTGGGTCCGAACTTGTAAGGCTCCAAGAGGAAGCTAGCCAACTCCTAAACCAGAAGAATATTTTAACTACGGAGAATGCTAGGATTTCCGGAGTTTTGGCAGAAACGACTTCGAGCAAGGATGCACTAACTGAAGAAAAGCTCAAATCGGAGAAGGTAGCTACGGAGGTCATCGAACAGATGCTAGGTGTTCTAGAGTACTTCGGTACTACTGGATCACTTCCTTCGGATGACAACGTGACTCTGCTGCGCCGGCTAAAAAGGATCCAAGGAGCAGCGAAGCAAATGAAGACGGCAGGCATTCGTTATGGAGAACTCTCCGGACAAGTGTCTGCTCTCGGACTACTTCGTTACTACGAGGATTTGGGCCGAACAATCACTCCGAGCGTAGAGGGCTCCATTACCTTCAACGACGAGCGGCTTTTGAATCCTTCCGAAGGCGTGACTGCCGCCTGGCGAGCCTTTCAAACCTCATGGAGAGCCGAAGGTCGTTCTGCGATCAAGGCTTGGATCGATGAAGGCCAACGCCAGAAGCAAGTTCGGAGCCAAGCTTCGAGCAGTCAGCCTCCTCCGAACCCGCAGGTTTAGGAATTATTTAGGATTTTTTGACTATGTAAAGCTCATGCTTGTAAACATTTATCAATGAAAATCTTGTTTGTCATATTTTTAGGCTTTGCCTCTTATGGAAGACATCGAAGTGTTAGAGCTTAACGATGAACTTCGCTCATTATGGAACACCTTCGAACTTCTAAAGAGTTATAAGCGTCCTCGATTTCTTATTCCTCGAGATGACTCCGGCGTAATTGCGCCCGAAGTAATCAAAGACGTATTGTCTTATATTAAAGAGGAAGAGAAAGAGGTTGACGCAAACACTTCGTCTTCTGAAGACACTATTTGGTCTGAAGATGAAGATGAAGCTCGAAATAAAAGATCTGAAGATCTTAGAAGCTGGGAAAGAAGCCCCGAACGACTTCGAACTTGGGCTGAGCTTCAACAAGAGCAGAAGGATTTTAGAGCTTCGTGGGGGAGGAAGAGAGTTAAAGGTAAAGTTCTTAGAACTTCCGATGTTGGAACTAGTCGTTCCACCCCTAGCTCTCAGGACCGAAGAGGTCTCCGATTCCTTCTTGGTATAGATACCAATTTTTCATAGTGTAATCTGTAAACACATTTATTTCAATAATGAATGCCGATTTAAAATTGTCTCCATATTTACTAGCCCCTCTTTGGGTATAAGCAACTTCGAAATGTATTCAAAGATGGTTATGCGCAAAGAAAAAACTTCAGAGTACAATTTTTTTGGGGGTTCGGAGCCCCTCTGTCATTTAAAGATCTTTTAAAATCTTATGAAATGTCTTCGACTATTTGTAGTCAGAAGAATGGTAATTTAGTACCTTTGTTTTATGAAAGAAATCAGTTAAGATAACTTTCAGGACACTTTAGTGTCTTAGAAAATTTGTCACTTTGGACTATGTTAACAGACATTCGAAGCTCATGGCTCAAATGCTGTTTTGCTTTAGCCACCTTCGGCTTATTTTTGCGATCTCTGACGAACCAATGGTTCGGAGTTTGCAATGGTCTCTTTGGACTCTTTTTACGGATGTCTACCAGCCAATGGCTTGGACTCCGTATAATTTGGCCACCTTCGGCTCTTTTGCAGAAGTCTACCAGCCAATGGCTTGGACTTCGCAGATTTTGGCCACCTTCGGCTCTTTTTACGGAAGTCTACAAGCTGCAGCTTGGACTCCGTAGGTTTTGGCCACCTTCGGCTCTTTTTACGGAAGTCTATGTAACAGCCCCAAAATTTAAAAAGAATAAAATAAAAGAAAAATAATATTAAATAAATTTCTGAATATTATTATTAATGAAAATTCTAAAAGAGCCCTATTAAAGCCAAACAGAGATAAATATTCAAAATTTGGACTTGAAAATTTTATGGGATAAACTAGAGGCCAAGAAATATTTTTGAGAATTTTTACAAAATTTTTCCAACAGATCTTCAAGCCTTAAACAAATATTTGAATTTCTGGAATTGTTTTAATTGAAAAATGAATTTTTAATCTTGATGGGCCGCAACCCCCGTTTCCCCTCCGAAAGCCTTTTGGCCCAGCCCATTCTAGCCGCGCCCACCGACAGGCGGGACCCACCTGTCGGCGCGCCCTCCCTCTCTCTTCCGCCGCTCACGCTCAGTCGGCCCACCTGTCGGTTGCTCGCGCGCGCGCCTAGCCGCTGCCTTCCCGGTCCCACGCGTCGGCTCCGCACCCCGTCACTGACGTCCCGACCCCACCCGTCAGCTCCTTCTTCTCCGATGGGATTTTTCCCCAATCTCCGCCGGCCGAACCCTAGCAATGCAATCCCGCTATCATCGTCCTCAATCCCTCAAATTGGATACGGTATCTCGCCCCTCGGTCACCGGTGATCTCTTTCCCCTCCATCCCGAGCCCGATTGCGTCCAAATTCGTCGTATACAAAAAGATAGAAACCTCGCCGGCGTGTAGATGGAATGCTCCCGGCCTTTCCTTATATACCCCTTCCAAACATACCACCGATGACCCCTATAAGAGCCCTCGCCACCGCCGCACCCAAGCAACCCGAGAAAAGCCCTAGCTCTTGCCTTTCCAATCGCCGCTTGCAAATTTTCGGGTTCATCCCCTGCTTTGGCTCCGGCAGGCCCTCACCGGCGTACCGAGCCACCACTGCCCTCATCACCGGCACCTCTAGAACCACCGTGGCCCGCCCATCCCCGGCAGCCCTCCCGTTGGCCGTGAAGACCACCGGATCTCGCCACCACCGCCGATCCCGAAGGGCTCCGCCGCCTGCTGCTCGTCGCCGGTCGCCGTCGATCGCCCTTCATCGTCATCGCCGGTACCTACGAGTTCCCCATCTGCCCCTCTCTCCATTTTCGCCAAAAAAATAGGGCCTTAGGCCGTCGCCGTCGCCGGTGGCCGCTCGCCGTCGTTCGGCCGGCGCCGGGGACGAAGACCTCGGTCTCCCCGTGTCGCGCGCGTGCCGGACGAGACCTCCACCGTGCGATCGTGGATAGACGGCTGAGATCAGATCGGCCATGGATTTAATCCTGGCCCTTGATCTTAGCCGAAGGGGTATCGAGGGTTGTGAGCCGTCGATCTCCATTTAAGCGCCCCGCCCCGCGACCGCCCATTGGATCTAGATCCAACGATCCTGATCGGCCTGGTCTACGCTCGCAGTCAACGGTTCATGGTGAACCCAGTTCACCGTGGACCAGAGACTGTTTTCTGGTTTAAAAATAATTCAGAAAAATAGTTTAAACTTCCAAAATTCATATCTTGCTCAAATTAACTCCAAAATTCACCATTTTAATTCTGGAAAATTTGTCTTTTCATTTTCTACACTTTTACGCAATAAAAACAATATGTTTATTTGGCACATAATAATCTTATTAAATAATAAAGAAAAATCCCCTTTAGGAATTAATTAATATTTCAATAAAATAATTCAGATAAACCCTTAAAAATTTATAAAATAATATCAGAAGATATAATGGCTCTATTTCACTGTTGTTAATACAATAAAAATGTAATAACCATTTTGTCCATGACATTTTATTAAATTACATTTCTAAGTCCCCTTTAGGATTTAAATCATATTACATTTAAATAATCCAGAAAAATCCTTAAAAATATATATATTAATTTTTGGGGACACAATGACTCCCTTACACTGTTTATAAGCCAATAAAATATAATGATTCATTTTGCCCATTTCATTAAATAACATTTTCAAGGCCCTTTAAAATAAATGATTAACTCATATGATAAAAATGCAACCCTTTACAAAAATATCATGAATACTTATTCAATAAATTCAGAGGACTTCATGAATTTATTCCACTGTTTTAATGCAACAAAAACAACATGTTCACTTTGCCCACTTTAATCTAGAAATTAATATTGCAAAAGCCCTTGTATGATACTTAAGTAATTCATATAATAGAAGTTAAACACTTTATAAAAATGTCATGACAACTTATATAATAACTTCAGAAAACCTAACAACTTGAGTTCACTATTTTTAATAAAAATAGAATATTCATCTTGTCCACTTTAATCTATTAAATAATATTACAAAGGCCCTTTTAGGACATGTAATTAATGCATTTAAGAAGAAGTCAACCCTTTAGGAAAATATCCTAAAAATTTATATAATAACCTCAGGTAACCTAATAACTTAAGTCCAGTATTCTTACTACAATAAGGTTATTCAATACCTTTTTACTACAACTTTAAAAAAGGGAAAAATAAAACCCCCTTAGGAAAAATAATTACATCAAGTTATAAAATTAAGGAATCTCATTAAAAATTAATCTTAAAATGTTTAAGTAACAAATCCCTAAAAGTTAAGACTCTATCTCCTTTACTTTATCCAACATAAACATGTATGTTAGTATGATTGATTGTTTTGGATTGTTTATTGAATGCTTTATTTACTTTTCCGTATCGAGAAGACTACGACGTCGTCGAAGATCCTGAGTCTTACCCCGAGGTTCCACCTTCCCCATTCACGGATCAAGGCAAGTCATCGACCATCTCTGTGGAAACAGTTGATCATAATTGAGCCCATGTTTTAATACATTATCGCTATAACCCATAGGTTAATATTGCATTAGTCCAATAATCAAGCCTTACACTTATATTTATTAGATCCCCGTCCTTGTGTGCAAACCCAAGCCATGCTTATTGAGCCTTAAACTCCTTGTCACTCTACTATTATTATATTAGGTAGTGCCCAATGTATCGGCACAACTGCTATAGGATAAAAAGAATGAGTCGTAGATAGATGGATTCTGTTATATGAATTTCCCCGTTATTCTTGTCTCTGGACTCTGTTGGAGTAGGCTATGTTATAAGTATGGTGGGTTCCGGGTGCAAGCTCGGAAACTGGTTGGTCGCACCCGGGGCACTATAAGGACCGGTCTGCGGGATCTGTTGCAAAGCACTTCCGTACCAACCACAAGTCTAATGGGTAAGTCCTAACTGGAAGTGTGGAACACTCCGTCTCTCGGCACCATAGTGGAGGGGGCAAGGGGCTAGCCTGCGGGCGACTTGTACCAAAGGAGGCTCAAGGGGGGGTATGGTGGGGCACCGACGCGTCGGGACACCATATGAAACCTATAAGAGGGTGCTGTTGAGTCGGGGAAGACCATATGGAAGGTTTTGGCACGAGTTCCCGTGAAATGGGTCATCTCGTTACACTTCGGTGTAGGTGATGAGTGCGTGCCTTGTGGGTACAGTGGTACATCTCTGATCAGAGTAATTTAATCTTTTCGAAAAGCCGAGCCCACGGTCAAGGGCGGGTTGTGTGACTACTCGCAGTTAGTTTACAATTGGTTGACTGTTTGAGTTATTCATGGCATGTAAGGACTGTTGTGCGAGGAGGTGAAACGTACTCCTCGAGTTAGAAGATGATGATGCATTCACATGTTTACGTTTCCGTTCTAATAAATTGCTCACATTTAACGCTTTACAAATATGCTGCTTCCGCAAAACTAGCCACTTTCTCCCTTGTTATTACCTTGCATTATATGTTGCATTCGGTGGCTTGCTGAGTACATCAGTACTCACCCCGTTGACTTACACCATCAGAGTCTGTCCACTACGAGGAGGATGAAGGTCTGGAGTAGCGACCCAGTCAAGGTGAGACTGGAAGGAGGCGTTCATCTAGGACCCTTTGATTTATTAGTTTCTCTTCATCTTCATTCACTTTTGTATTAATACGGTCTACGAACCGTGAATGATTGCTCGTATTTGTACGTGGTCGCATGATGAACGTCTTGTTTTATTGATCTTCTATGGAATTTCAATAAAGTCCTGATTTATTAAGTCGAGGCGCGACAAGATGGTATCAGAGACGACTTGACTGTAGGAAGCCAAACAGACCTGACCTTAGGGCTTATACACTTACTATATTTTCTTACAAACATTATTTATCCTCTCATCTTCCGAGATTTTCAAAAAAAAAAATTTCTCTCTTTTGTAGATGTCGGTCCATACCATGAGCGGGACTCTTCGTGACGAGGCCGGATTCATCCGCGAGCTTCGCATGCTCGTCGACTTCTTGGGGTTTCCCCATGAGCCTGCGTTCCACGGGATCTTTCCCGATGCGAACGAGAGCTACTGTGAGGTCACGGTTGTTATCCGCCCCTCCTCCATGCAACCACCCTTCTACACCCATGGAGTCGGAGGACCTTCCTTCGTGGTGGCCAGCCAGCGAGCCGCTCTTCAGTCCCTCACCGAGCTTCGACTGGTCTACGACTGCCACCTTCGCGACACCATCTACCGCTTCATGCCCATGCGTACACCCGGGAGTCACCGCAGCATCTACATCAACTCCCTCCCTCAGGACAACTCCGCCATCGCCCGCACCATGAGACTCTTGGAGGCTATGGACCACCTTCACACGGAGGCCGTCCTCGACGCAGATAGTCAGCACGACACCATCGACTTCTACCGCAACACTTCGGAGAACCTGACCCGCGAGAATGCAGAGCTCCGTCGACAGCTTCAGCAGAACCCCCAGTTGACCCTCGAGGTAGAAGAATTGAGGCGCCAGAACGAGCTCCTACGCCAGGGCGCCATGGTCAACACCCAACTCCGCCAACAGCTCAAGGAACCAAAGAAGGATCTCGAGGAGATCGCCCCTCTACTGCCTCGCAAGAAGAAACCCCTTCGGATCCCCACAGTAAAGCCCAAGAGGATTTCCCGCAGCGCACCTCCCGTCGGACCATCCAGCTCCTCGACCCCAACCGTCTCCGTCGAGCCCATGGTCGAGTCGTCCCCTGAGCTACCGTAGACGTAGTTTTACGCTTGATTGTTTTCTTTTACTTGCTTGTATTGCCACCCATGTCGAATATAAGACATGAGTGAAGATTAAATAGAAATAAACATAAATGTAATCGCAAGAACGATACATTTTGAAATAAAAACTTAATCTCAAGACCTATTGAATCATAATCCTAATATCAAGGAGAGAATCTACCTCTAGTCTCAACTCAACATAATTCATTCATCGCCATTCTGCAAGATCAACTCCAATCGTGAAGTCAAGACACGTTGTCAGGAAAACCCTAACTTAGCCAAGCCCAATCTATGCAAATGCAGACTTGAAGCCTATCTTTAACTTTCTACTTCTAGCCTTTCCGAATCTCGGGACGAGATTCTTGTTAAGGAAGTTAGGATTGTAACACCTCGATTTTTGCGAGGCATTAAAAATAAAATTTCCCCTTAATAAATAAATTTCAAGAAAAGGATTTAGTATAAATAAAGAAAGAGGAAAGCTAAAATATGGGCCTAAAAATTTCATTTAAAATTAGCTAGAGTATCTTTCCTAAAAATTCTCCTAAACACCAAATTGTGTTCCAAAAATTTTCTTGAGTTTTTGGTACCAAGGAATTCAATAAGATATAATCCACATCACTTCATCTTAAACCTCTATCACAAATTAATAAAATACATGAATGTTGAGTGAATAAAATACATGATAAATCATTTATATTAAAAATAATATAAGGCATGCGTGTGAAAAATGATAAGGAACTAAAATAAAATATGTGAGCATCTAGGTCAATTTATTTATCTTAGGCAACAAAATCAATAACAATTTCCCTTAACGTGGGCACCTTCTTTTTGAACACTTCAACTTCAGGATGGCCAATAACCAAGAATCAGGAGCTCCACACGATGGAAACCCCTCAGGCAATCTGCCTCAATGGGGTGCAGCTGGACTTCAGCAGATCCCTGTTATCTATCATCCCACACTTACGGAGATGATGGCAAAACAGAACCAACTGATCGCCACACTGCTTACCCAGATTCAACAACAACAGAAGCAGATGCAAGAGCAGCAGGCACAGTTGTTCCGTCTCCAACAACACCAACACGAGCTCTCCCTTCAACTAATCTACGGGGACTTCGCCAACTTTCAAAGATTGGTGAACGGAGCTGCTATACCAGAAACCAGAGTGATTCCACCTCAAGCCCCAACCCCTGCCAAGCCACGAACCACCCTCGGAGGGCCAAGCACAGACATCCCACCCCAAGCACCGCCAGCCAGAAAGACGCCAGCGCAAGCTACCGGATACAAGAGGGACAGGAACGTCAAGACGATTGTGTGCTACAACTATCGCCAAGGAGGCCACTACGCCAACACGTGCCCCTACCCCAAGCGGGCGCCATCCTCCATTCCAAACCCAGAGGGCCATACTCTAGATCACCACAAAGAGAAACCAGATACAACCGAGGACACTCCCTTTTTGATCTCAACCAACCCAGATCCGGAGATCGCTTTGCCTACTTCTGATGTAACTCCTCCTCCTAATCCGGAACACCAGTAGAACTCAGTCCCTCAGTTTTCCCGAGGTTCGCTTCGAATCTCGAGGACGAGATTCTCTGTAAGGGGGATAGGATTGTAACAGCCCCAAAATTTAAAAAGAATAAAATAAAGGAAAAATAATATTAAATAAATTTCTGAATATTATTATTAATGAAAATTCTAAAAGAGCCCTATTAAAGCCAAACAGAGATAAATATTCAAAATTTGGACTTGAAAATTTTATGGGATAAACTAGAGGCCAAGAAATATTTTTGAGAATTTTTACAAAATTTTTCCAACAGATCTTCAAGCCTTAAACAAATATTTGAATTTCTGGAATTGTTTTAATTGAAAAATGAATTTTTAATCTTGATGGGCCGCAACCCCCGTTTCCCCTCCGAAAGCCTTTCGGCCCAGCCCATTCTAGCCGCGCCCACCGACAGGCGGGACCCACCTGTCGGCGCGCCCTCCCTCTCTCTTCCGCCGCTCACGCTCAGCCGGCCCACCTGTCGGTTGCTCGCGCGCGCGCCTAGCCGCTGCCTTCCCGGTCCCACGCGTCGGCTCCGCACCCCGTCACTGACATCCCGACCCCACCCGTCAGCTCCTTCTTCTCCGATGGGATTTTTCCCCAATCTCCGCCGGCCGAACCCTAGCAATGCAATCCCGCTATCATCGTCCTCAATCCCTCAAATTGGATACGGTATCTCGCCCCTCGGTCACCGGTGATCTCTTTCCCCTCCATCCCGAGCCCGATTGCGTCCAAATTCGTCGTATACAAAAAGATAGAAACCTTGCCGGCGTGTAGATGGAATGCTCCCGGCCTTTCCTTATATACCCCTTCCAAACTTACCACCGATGACCCCTATAAGAGCCCTCGCCACCGCCGCACCCAAGCAACCCGAGAAAAGCCCTAGCTCTTGCCTTTCCAATCGCCGATTGCAAATTTTCGGGTTCATCCCCTGCTTTGGCTCCGGCAGGCCCTCACCGGCGTACCGAGCCACCACTGCCCTCATCACCGGCACCTCTAGAACCACCGTGGCCCGCCCATCCCCGGCAGCCCTCCCGTTGGCCGTGAAGACCACCGGATCTCGCCACCACCGCCGATCCCGAAGGGCTCCGCCGCCTGCTGCTCGTCGCCGGTCGCCGTCGATCGCCCTTCATCGTCATCGCCGGTACCTACGAGTTCCCTATCCGCCCCTCTCTCCATTTTCGCCAAAAAAATAGGGCCTTAGGCCGTCGCCGTCGCCGGTGGCCGCTCGCCGCCGTTTGGCCGGCGCCGGGGACAAAGACCTCGGTCTCCCCGTGTCGCGCGCGTGCCGGACGAGACCTCCACCGTGCGATCGTGGATAGACGGCTGAGATCAGATCGGCCATGGATTTAATCCTGGCCCTTGATCTTAGCCGAAGGGGTATCGAGGGTTGTGAGCCGTCGATCTCCATTTAAGCGCCCCGCCCCGCGACCGCCCGTTGGATCTGGATCCAACGATCCTGATCGGCCTGGTCTATGCTCGCAGTCAACGGTTCATGGTGAACCCAGTTCACCGTGGACCAGAGACTGTTTTCTGGTTTAAAAATAATTCAGAAAAATAGTTTAAACTTCCAAAATTCATATCTTGCTCAAATTAACTCCAAAATTCACCATTTTAATTCTGGAAAATTTGTCTTTTCATTTTCTACACTTTTACGCAATAAAAACAATATGTTTATTTGGCACATAATAATCTTATTAAATAATAAAGAAAAATCCCCTTTAGGAATTAATTAATATTTCAATAAAATAATTCAGATAAACCCTTAAAAATTTATAAAATAATATCAGAAGATATAATGGCTCTATTTCACTGTTGTTAATACAATAAAAATGTAATAACCATTTTGTCCATGACATTTTATTAAATTACATTTCTAAGTCCCCTTTAGGATTTAAATCATATTACATTTAAATAATCCAGAAAAATCCTTAAAAATATATATATTAATTTCTGGGGACACAATGACTCCCTTACACTGTTTATAAGCCAATAAAAATATAATGATTCATTTTGCCCATTTCATTAAATAACATTTTCAAGGCCCTTTAAAATAAATGATTAACTCATATGATAAAAATGCAACCCTTTACAAAAATATCATGAATACTTATTCAATAAATTCAGAGGACTTCATGAATTTATTCCACTGTTTTAATGCAACAAAAACAACATGTTCACTTTGCCCACTTTAATCTAGAAATTAATATTGCAAAAGCCCTTGTATGATACTTAAGTAATTCATATAATAGAAGTTAAACACTTTATAAAAATGTCATGACAACTTATATAATAACTTCAGAAAACCTAACAACTTGAGTTCACTATTTTTAATAAAAATAGAATATTCATCTTGTCCACTTTAATCTATTAAATAATATTACAAAGGCCCTTTTAGGACATGTAATTAATGCATTTAAGAAGAAGTCAACCCTTTAGGAAAATATCCTAAAAATTTATATAATAACCTCAGGTAACCTAATAACTTAAGTCCAGTATTCTTACTACAATAAGGTTATTCAATACCTTTTTACTACAACTTTAAAAAAGGGAAAAATAAAACCCCCTTAGGAAAAATAATTACATCAAGTTATAAAATTAAGGAATCTCATTAAAAATTAATCTTAAAATGTTTAAGTAACAAATCCCTAAAAGTTAAGACTCTATCTCCTTTACTTTATCCAACATAAACATGTATGTTAGTATGATTGATTGTTTTGGATTGTTTATTGAATGCTTTATTTACTTTTCCGTATCGAGAAGACTACGACGTCGTCGAAGATCCTGAGTCTTACCCCGAGGTTCCACCTTCCCCATTCACGGATCAAGGCAAGTCATCGACCATCTCTGTGGAAACAGTTGATCATAATTGAGCCCATGTTTTAATACATTATCGCTATAACCCATAGGTTAATATTGCATTAGTCCAATAATCAAGCCTTACACTTATATTTATTAGATCCCCGTCCTTGTGTGCAAACCCAAGCCATGCTTATTGAGCCTTAAACTCCTTGTCACTCTACTATTATTATATTAGGTAGTGCCCAATGTATCGGCACAACTGCTATAGGATAAAAAGAATGAGTCGTAGATAGATGGATTCTGTTATATGAATTTCCCCGTTATTCTTGTCTCTGGACTCTGTTGGAGTAGGCTATGTTATAAGTATGGTGGGTTCCGGGTGCAAGCTCGGAAACTGGTTGGTCGCACCCGGGGCACTATAAGGACCGGTCTGCGGGATCTGTTGCAAAGCACTTCCGTACCAACCACAAGTCTAATGGGTAAGTCCTAACTGGAAGTGTGGAACACTCCGTCTCTCGGCACCATAGTGGAGGGGGCAAGGGGCTAGCCTGCGGGCGACTTGTACCAAAGGAGGCTCAAGGGGGGGTATGGTGGGGCACCGACGCGTCGGGACACCATATGAAACCTATAAGAGGGTGCTGTTGAGTCGGGGAAGACCATATGGAAGGTTTTGGCACGAGTTCCCGTGAAATGGGTCATCTCGTTACACTTCGGTGTAGGTGATGAGTGCGTGCCTTGTGGGTACAGTGGTACATCTCTGATCAGAGTAATTTAATCTTTTCGAAAAGTCGAGCCCACGGTCAAGGGCGGGTTGTGTGACTACTCGCAGTTAGTTTACAATTGGTTGACTGTTTGAGTTATTCATGGCATGTAAGGACTGTTGTGCGAGGAGGTGAAACGTACTCCTCGAGTTAGAAGATGATGATGCATTCACATGTTTACGTTTCCGTTCTAATAAATTGCTCACATTTAACGCTTTACAAATATGCTGCTTCCGCAAAACTAGCCACTTTCTCCCTTGTTATTACCTTGCATTATATGTTGCATTCGGTGGCTTGCTGAGTACATCAGTACTCACCCCGTTGACTTACACCATCAGAGTCCGTCCACTACGAGGAGGATGAAGGTCTGGAGTAGCGACCCAGTCAAGGCGAGACTGGAAGGAGGCGTTCATCTAGGACCCTTTGATTTATTAGTTTCTCTTCATCTTCATTCACTTTTGTATTAATACGGTCTACGAACCGTGAATGATTGCTCGTATTTGTACGTGGTCGCATGATGAACGTCTTGTTTTATTGATCTTCTATGGAATTTCAATAAAGTCCTGATTTATTAAGTCGGGGCGCGACAGTCTACCAGCCAATGGCTTGGACTCTGTAGGGTGTGGTTTTGGGCTCTTTTACGGATGCCTACAAGCCGGTGGCCTGGGCTCCGGATTATGTCAGCCCCCACATCGGAGGCTTCGAACTTTATGGGTTCGAAGTCCGAAAATACAACCCAGCTTAATGACACTTCCCTCTCGGTCGACCCCGCGGTTCCAGTGCGTCCACTCGGAAGCTGGAAGTCTATGAGGGGAAGGCAACTATCAGGGTCATATGCTTTATTAATTTAGAGGATGATTACAAGCGAATTACAAGGAGCCCTTATGCGAAGTATCGCTTTAGGTGCTCTGCATGCCAAGCATGTGCTAACTCTTCACCTTCTAAATTAGCTAGTTTAAATGAACCAGGGCGCCCTGAGCGGACAATTAGGTATGGACCTTCCCATTTATTGCCTAACTTCCCTGGTGCTATAATGCTTCGTAGAACAAGATGACCCGGTCTTAGTTCATTGAGCTTAACCTTCGGGTCATACCAAGCCTTCGTCTGCTGATGATAATTTGATAAATTAGCTACAGCTCGAAGTCTTGTTTCTTCTGATAAGTCTAACGAAGCTTGTCTTTCTTCTTCAATGTCTGGTTCGGTGCTCCGAAATGATCCCCCTTTAAGCTCCGTTGGAGTCATAGCTTCATCTCTGAATAGTAGTCTAAACGGAGTAAAACCTGTGGACCTTGTTTGTGTAGTCCGAATGGACCATAGAATCTTCGGAAGCTCTTCGGTCCACAGTCCCTTTGCTAATCCTACTATTCTTTGATTTAGCCCTGATAAAATATTTCCATTGGCTCGTTCTACGGCTCCATTCGACTGAGGATGCCTCACTGCAGCAAAACATAGTTGAATGCCTAGGTCTTCGCAAAACTTCCTGAAGGGTTCTGCGTCGAACTGTGTTCCATTATCAACTGTGAGGTATCTAGGCACTCCGAACCGACAAATAATGTTCTTCCAGAAGAATTTCTGAACATTGTTCGAAGTGATAGCTGTTAAGGGTTCTGCTTCCACCCACTTAGAAAAATTTTCAATAGCTACCACTGCGAACTTTAGATTTCCCTTTGCTAACGGAAAGGGACCAATTAGATCCATACCCCATCTGGCCATAGGCCATACCGGAGCAATGACTTGAAGAGCTGTTGGTGGGCGATGACTCCGTCGACCCATCCACTGGCATCCTTGACAAGTGCGGACCAAGCTCTCCGCATCAGCTGTTATTGTGGGCCAATAAAGCCCCTGGCGAAGTGTTTTTCCTGCCAGAGCTCTAGGGGCTAAATGGCTTCCACAAAGGCCTTCGTGAATTTCTCGAAGAATTTCTTGGCCTTCGGCTTGAGATATACATCGGAGTAGAGGGGAACATACTCCGGCCTTGTATAATATACCGTTGATTAACTGATAGTTTCTGGCTCTGAGCTTTAATCTTGACAACTGGGGCTCTTCGGGCAAATTTGTTCCTCCTTGCAAGAGTTCTATGATCGAATCTTTTCAATCTGCACTAGGAATGCAAAGAATCTCCGCAGAGGCAATTTGTGACACCGAAGGTATATTGAGCTCCTCATAGAAAGCTTCTTCAGGCACATCCACAGCTCTGGCTGCAGCCTTCGCTAAAATGTCTGCTTGCACGTTTTCCGCTCTTGGTATACTCCCAATGGAAATACCCTTGAAGTGTGCTTCGATTTTGCGGATTTCTTCTAAGTACTTTGCAAGCTGTGGATGCCGAACTTGAAAACTTTTGTCTACGTGCCCTGCTACTATCTGAGAATCAGTCTTTATAATTATTCTTGTAGCCCCTAGAGGACGTGCTTTCCGAAGTCCCAATAAAATCCCTTCGTACTCCGCTATATTATTGGTAGACTTAAAGTTGAGTCTTGCGGAGTACATTGCTCTTTGCCCTGACGGTGAAATCAACACTGCCCCAATGCCTGCTCTGGATGCTTGGAAAGCCCCATCGGAGTAAACAGTCCAAACTCTGTCACTTGATTTCTCCGGAGTCAAATTCGCAGGTGGAGTCCACTCTGCTACGAAGTCTGCTAGGACTTGGGATTTGATAGCTGTCCTTGCCAAGAAAGATATGCCGAAGGGTGCTAACTCGACTGCCCACTTTCCAATCCTTCCAGTGGAATCTTTGCTTCGGAGCATATCTCCTAAGGGATACGAAGTTGGTACAATTACATTATGAGCCAAAAAATAATGTCTTAGCTTCCTCGAAGCCATTATCAGAGCATAAACGAACTTCTCAAGTTCGGAGTATCTTGTCTTCGCTCCTGATAATGCTTCGGATACAAAATAAACAGGATTTTGGACCAACTTCCCATTGAAATCCACTTCTCTGACAAGGACTGCGCTGACAGCTGAACCTGTAGCTGCAAGGTACAGGAGTAGGGTTTCGTCCGCAGTAGGCACCGTGAGTGTAGCAAGATTACTGAGATAATCTTTAATATCTTCGAAGCTTCTCTGACACTCCGGTGTCCATGCAAAATCTTCGGACCCTTTGAAAGCTTTGATTATTGGCAAGCTCCTCTCCGCAGACCTTGACAAAAACCTGCTAAGTGCGGCTAGACGCCCAGTCAGCTTTTGCACTTGCTTTAAATTCTCCGGAGGAGCCATCTTCTGCAGCGCAGTTATTTGAGTAGGGCTAGCTTCAATTCCCCTGCTTGAAACTAAATACCCTAACAATTTTCCAGCCTTAGCTCCGAATATACATTTTTCGGGGTTAAGACGGATCCCACATGCCCTAAGGCTATTGAATGTTTCTGCTAAGTCTAGGCTATGTTGGTGCTTTAAAGCACTCTTTATTACAATATCATCCATATAGGCCTCCACATTGCGACCTAGTTGATGACCTAGAGCCTTAGCAACTAATCTCGAAAAAGTAGCCCCGGCGTTTCTTAGGCCGAAGGGCATTCTTACATAGCAGAAGACTCCCGAAGGAGTTACGAAGCTTGTCTTGATTTCATCTTCGCGCTTCAACCATATTTGATGATAACCAGAATACGCGTCGAGGAAGCTTAGTAACTCCGAACCTGAGGTGGAGTCAACCAGTTGATCAATTCGGGGCATGGGGTAGGGGTCACGTGGGCATGCTTTATTCAAAGATGTGAAATCAATGCACATGCGCCACTTCCCGGAAGACTTCTTTCTGACGAAGACTGGGTTGGCTAACCATTCTGTGTGAGCCACTTCTCTGATAATCCCAGCCTTCAATAATTTTTCAACTTCGTCCTTAGCTAGAGCAGCTCTCTCTGCGGACATCTTCCGGAGTCCTTGTCAAACAGGCCGGGCCTTCGGGTTTACAAGTAAACTGTGCTCAATGATATCCCGATCGACTCCGATGATATCTTCGTCAGACCAAGCGAAGATATCCAAATTTTCTTCTAGCACCTTTTCCAAGGAGGTTGCAACTTCAGGAGGTAAATCTTTACCAAATTGAAAAGTGTACTCTTTACCATCTTTAACAATGACCTTTGTTGCAATCTCTCCTTCGGGACTTGGTCTCGGAAAGGACTTCTTCGAAGCTTCGGAGGAGGCTGAAAAATTTTCTTCATTATCTTGCACACTGTTTACTTGCCTCGGATCAAGAGGGGGACCATGACCATATTCCGCCCTCCGAGCAATGGCTTGATCTCCGAAGATCGTAAGGACTCCTGCTTGTGTGGGCATCTTCATGCACAAGTAATTGTGATGCGCCACAGCTCCAAACTTGTTCAACATGCCCCGTCCGAAGATGACGTTATAAGCATACGGGGCATCTATCACATCAAAGATAACTTCTTCAGTCCGGGCTAATAAACCTTCTCCGAAGGTAACTTCCAGGCCTATCTGGCCAAGTGCATCAAGCGGGGGTCCTGCGAAGCCTTGCAGAGGACGAGCCGCTGGAAGGAGATGCTTCCTGGAAATGCATAACTGATCGAAGGCTTGAACAAAAATGATATCTGCCGAGCTACCTCCGTCAATTAACACCCTTCGGACCTCAGTGCTCGCAATATCAGCAGTGATAACCAATGGATCTGCGTGCGGGAACTTAATACCAGCTGCATCCTCCGCAGAGAAAGATATCGGAACGTGAGACCACTCCGGCATTGCAGCTGCAGATGATGAAGTCCCAATATGACCTACTTCCCGAACGTACTCTCTTCGCTGTCTCTTGGACATGCTTCCGAGGGTCCCTCCTCCGGAGATAGGGAGAACTACTCTTTTTCCTCTATCTTGCCCTTCCTCTTGCTTCGGAGGTGGCATAACATTTGCCAACGGAGGGTGCCTTGCAGCATCAAAATTTTCTATTCGCGCCACAGCCTGGACCGGCTCTGGGCGTGTTGCAGCTGGAACTCGGTCGGTACTGCCTCGACCCGAAGTTCTCTCTAAGTACTCTCCCCTTAGAGTAAGTATAGCCTTGAAAGTGTCAGTTGCATGGCTTCGATTTTCTCCGTGAATGCAGCAGAAAAGGGTCTGGCCCTTGCCAGCCATTTTCCCTGGCGGCCTCCAGCCGCTGGCCTTGTTCCCCGTAGACTGTGGAGCCCTTGGTGCAAACTTCTGTGGGGGTGCAATATTCATGACTTCAGAACGAGGGTGCTTTTGCCCTCTTCTCCGATCATGTTGCACTTCGAAGACTGGTTCCTGCGGCTGCGCCGAAGTCTTCACTTCTACTTTGACTTCTTGCAATATAGACGAAGTAGCAGCAGTCCTCCGAAGCCAACCCTCTTCTGACCTCGCATACTCCTCGAAGTATGACATTAACTGAGAGACTGAGGAGATGCTCTTCCGATGCAGTTTATCCAAAAGGCCTTGATGACTGACGCCTTCCCGAGCTGCATCAACCACTGAAGATGTGGACAGCCCCCGAATTTGCGACTTCGTATGAGCGAAGCGCTTAAAGTACTGCCTCAATGTTTCTCCGGGGAGCTGTTTCACCTGGAAAAGGCTTCCTGTTGACATAGGAGGCACGAAGGTGCCCTGAAAGTTGCTTATAAACTTCCTCTTCAACTGCGACCATGAATTGATTGATCCTGGCTTCAAAGACCAGAACCATCTCAATGCCACTCCTTGAAGAGCTAAAGGGAAGCACTTCGCCATAGTGTCTCTAACTCCGCCGCTAGCATCAATTGCTAGGGCATAAGACCAAACGAACTCTCCGGGATCTTCATCTCCGGCATACTTACAGAGCTTCGAAGTTTTAAACTTTGGATCAAAGCGAACCTTCTGCAGCTCAGGATGCAGCGGAGACTCATTGTCGAAGGAAGCGTTCTCCGGGGCTTCGGAATAATCAAGATCATCGTCTTCGGGCACTTCGGGGATGGTTGGGGTGGCTTGAGAGCGAAGCCTGCTCGCAGCTTCCTGTCGCCACCTTGCCACTTCAGCTTGAAGGTTGGCCATTTGACTGGCCATATCTCCAAGATTATTTTCATTTCTTCCGGAAGGATCTTCCGGGTCTTGAGAACTGGTCGGATCAGTTCGAATCGGGATGGAGGGTGGAGAAGGAACTCCGGGCGGTCGGAGTATAGAAGGGGTTGGCGGAGAAGCTTCGTATGTTCGAGGGATGGAAGCCCCTTTCGGAGTTTGTGGAGGGAATGTCGAGAGGACCTCCGAGTGGGATTGCGGGGTGCGCTCCGCTTAGGAGGCATGATGTAAAAGGTTGGTAGAGAACGAAGTTTTTCGGACTAGGTTCCCCACGGTCGGCGCAAACTGTTGGCGTAAAAGATTATGCTAACATGTTTCTGTGAAAAAGAAACTAACAAACGAAGTGTTTGTGAAGCAAACTGTTCTAAGCCTCCGAAAGGATAATAACTTAGAATAGTTCGAATGTGTGTATTGAATAACTTGTATTCGGTCCGTATTACAGGATGAAATGGGGGGTATTTATAGGCCCAATCATTAAGGAAAAGACCTATTTACCCCTCTATTACAACCGACATAGTGGAAACTATTCGGTTCCCTTAATAGGGCTAAAATGGTAAAAGACTAATCTAATGAGAAAGAAGATAAGTCTTCCATCTTAGCTGGCAGAAAAGATCTTGAAGGGACTTAGTTCGAAGATGTACTTCGAACCAATGCCTACTTCGTACTTCGAACTGGGTTCCGAGTATCTTCGAAGATGACCATCTGGGAACCTTCGAACCCAATGTCTGCCTTCATGTTGCTTCGGCAATAACCCCGAAGATGAGATATTTTCCCCCAACACTCCCGATACCTCAACTCTTGACATTTCTCTTCTAGTAATTCAACAACTTCTTGTTCATAGGAAGATACCTTTTCATCATCGTCGTCGTCGGAGTTTTCGGGGGAGCCCTTCTCTTCCTTATCCCCAAGAGCCATCGAGCAGAAGCTCCTGTGGGATCTTCGGTTGTGATGCGAGCGGCTCTTCGTCTTGTCCCCAAAGGCCATGAAGCAGAGACCTGCCGGATCATCCTTGTCCTTCCCCTTCTTTATCATGATCTCTTCATCACTTGAGATTGAAGACGAGGAAGAAGACAATGACATCTTGGAGTAGCTTCTCTTCATCTCGGCGAAGAAGGCCTTGTCTCACTTCTTGTTCTCACGCCGGTAGTCCTTTAGGGCCTTTCGAAAGAACCTCGTCTTGGGCTTGCCGTTTGTGAAAGTGGACCTGTCGTGCTTGCCGGAGTCGTAGAATCCACCGCCGGTGCCCTTCTTGTGACTATTCCGCTTGGGGCAGTCGGCGATGAAATGACCTGGATCACCACACTCAAAGCATCCAGATTTTGTGCCATGCCTTTTGAACATTCGTTTATCATAGACACGACGCACCCGGTTGTTAAACAAACACATATCATCATCTCCTAGCGAATCAAGCTAGTCCACGGTGATAGACATCAAAGAGAGCGCATCACAGCTCAAAGCAGCAGGATCAGTAGAAGGTCCTGCAAGGGTCAGGGTTTTTGAGCCAGAACCAGTGAGATTTGATCTCATCTAGATATCAACCTTTGAGGCCTTGAGCTTACTGAAAAGCTCTGTGACAGTCAAGGTATCATAGGAAGCGCTCTCAACAATATAGGATACCTTGATCTCCTAGATCTTATGGTCCAAGGTATGAACAACCTTGAGTGCATGTTCATGATCTGAGACTGGCTGATCACGATTGACCTTGTTAGCCCAAAGCTTGTTAATGATCGACTGAAAGCGACCAAACAAGGCTTCAATAGTCTCACCCGGCTTCTGTGAGAAATTTTCACACTCATGCTGGTAGGTCTGATCGAGCCGAGCCTTGACCTTAGATATCCTATCATGGTGTGCCTAGAGGGTAGCCCAGATCTCTCGAGCAGTGTCAAGATGGCTAACGTGCTCAAACTCATTTGGACCTAAACCAGAAAATAAAATGTTCACAGCTTTGCTATTGTTCTGATGCTGGGCGACTATCTCAGGAGAAGTGCGCTCAACAACAGGAAGCACAATAAAAGTAGCATGAACACAAACATCCCAAATGTCCGAGCTCTAGCTCATGAGATAGGCTCGCATGCGAGGCTTCGAATAAGTCACTACAGCAAAACAAAATGTTTTCATTGGCTTTAATAACTTTCGTCGGCATTTCAAAAAGCTGACGGAAGTTATTTAACTTCCGTCATCCTGAAGTAGCCGCAAAAATTAAATTAACTTTCGTCGGCTTTTGAATGTGCCTGACGGAAATTCTGTTAAGGGAATAGATATCCCCAACCATGTGTGCGCGTACAGAAAACCTAATCCCTCCTGTGCACCGAGCAGCCGCCCGCCGCCTGCCCCCGCCGCCGCTTTCCCTCGCCCACCGCCGCAGGCCGCCGCCCGCTAGTGCCCTGCCGCCGCCGTGCCCCCGGCCGCCGGCCACCGTCCACGCCCCCGCCACCGCAGGCCGCTGCCCGTCGGTGCCCTGCCGCCACCGTGCCCCTGGCCGCCGGCCACCGCCCACGCCGGTGACCACCACCGTCCATCCCGGCACCCCGCCACCGCCGCCGCCATTTGCCCGTCACCCGCCGACCGTAGCCATCGCCGCCGTCGTTCCCAAGTAATTTTTACTGCATAATAATGTCGTCTCTTTTTTGTGGTTGAATTGGATAAATTTTGTAAATTGTGATTGAATTGAATTGTTATTTTTTGTGAAATGTGAATTGTGAATTGATTTATGAATTTATACTTAGCTTGTAATGAATTATTTAATATGTTGTCATGAATTGATTTGTAAATTTTGACTTGTAAAGAAACCATGGATGTCACGGCGTCGCCTAGGCGACGCCTAGGCGCCGACTAGGCATCCTGGCGGTCCCCGCCGAGCGCCATGCCGGCTCGCCTCGCCTGGTGGAGTTGGGCACCCGCCTGGCCATTCAAGGCATCGCCCATGGCGACTAGGTGGTCGTCGGGCGTATCTGGATGGCCGACTAGGTGAAAGTGCCTTCGACCAAGGCGTCGGCGCGTCGCCCTAGCCCCCCTGTCGAGTCTCGACTGAGTCGACTCTCTCCCTCCCCTTCCCCTTGCATCGCCGCCTCTGCCCCTTGCGCCGCCGGCTGCCGCCTCTACTACCCCTCCCCGTGCGCCGCGCCGCCGCCTCTGCTACCCCTTCCCCGTGCGCCGCCGCCTCTGCTACCCCTCCCCATGACGCCTCTCTCCTCTCTGCCTCTCTCATCCTCTCCCCCTCCCTCATGGCGATGGCGCGGTGAGGGCTCGACAGGGCATGGCGAGGGCGCAGCGGGGCCGCGACGAGGGCATGGCGAGGGCGTGGCGAGGATGTGGCGAGGTCAGATCTAGCCACCCAGTGCACTAGTGTAGAAAATGGGGAAGAGAAGAGGAGGGAGAGGAGAAGTGTGGCGGCTGGAGAGGGGGTTGAGAGAGAGGTAGTGGGGAGAAGTTAGGGTTTAGAAATGAGCTTTAAATGAGCTGAAATTTAAATGGGTTGTGTGGAAAATTTAAATATATATGTGCTATTAATTATATTCTTGTATTGATTTGTAGTTTGTTGGTGATTTCATTGGGTGATTAGTATTATATATATACTTTCTTATATATATTTATTTTTGTATGCAATTTTTTATTTGACAACAACGTAGATAGTGTAACGAAACCTATGCGTCACTCATTTCGGACCAACATGTCTCACACGTGTCATGCGTGTGAGATGTGTAGGTCTGGAATTGTCCCTTTTTGGACAGCCTCGAAGTGGGCGACATAGCGTGGTCTTTATGATGAGTCATGAGTCCGAATGAGATTTCAGTGACATAACCTTGTTGTTCTCCATTGCACCACTATCAGGCGTGCAATTGGAGAAGAACGGAGTTATGATGCTGAAATTTCGTTCGGACTCATGGCTCGTCATAAATACCACGTTTTGTCGGTCACTCTTGGGTGGGTTTAGGACCTATCTTTTCCTATAGACATAGGCACGTGGTACTTACGATGCATTCTCGATTGAATGAATATTTTGCCTATAGAATGGGTGAGGACAACCGACGGTGGATGTATAGTGGTTGGATGAAAAGTGGAGCTCACATGAGGGAGTTGGTAATTAACACTGAGAAATTTGTTGATCGTGTATTCGCTTTGACAACAAACACTGGCGCGAGGTGCCGATGCATGAAGTGCAAAAATTCTCGTTTGCAAGACAAGAGGACGTTGTCATTGCATATGTGCAAATATGGTTTCATGCCAGGTTATGAAGTTTGGACTTTTCATGGCGAGACAGGCCGTGAAAAAACGGTATTAGTAGTGGAACAAGAAGATGATAGCGTTGTTCATGATAGGATGGATGAGATGCTTGATGCTATACGATCGGAGTTTGAATCAAACCCTGAGGATCCTCCAACACCAGAGGTTCAAAAGTTTTTCGACATCCTTCGAGCTTCAGAAGAGACATTGCATGAGCACACCACCGTAAGCGTTCTCGCTTTCGTGACCCGTCTTATGGCCATTAAGTCAAAGTTTGCATTTTCCAACAATTGTTATAAGGAGCTCTTGAATCTAATCAGCGATATCCTTCCTAAGAACCATAAGGTGCTGAAAGACATGTATCAGTCAAAGAAAATGCTTTCTACTCTCGGTATGGAGTATGAGAAGATTGATGTGTGCTGAGATAATTATATGCTTTTCTGGAAAGAACATAGTAATGAGGTGAAATGCTAAAAATGTGGTAAACCGAGATTCGTAGATGTCGTAAATGAAGACGGAGAGAAGGTGACGACAAAGGTTGCTCATAAGCAACTTCGTTACATGCCTCTTACACCTCGGGTGAAACGATTATTTCTCTCAAAGAAATTCGCTAGACATATGCGATGGCATAAAGAAGGTGTATGTGAGAGTAATCAAGTAATGGTGCACCCATCTGACGGTGAGGCATGGAAGGCTCTAGATGATTTTGATGCAGACTTTGCTAGTGATGCAAGGAATGTTTGCATCGGGTTGGCAACAGATGGATTCACGCCATTCAATGTAACCACATAGTCGTACTCTTGTTGGCATGTGTTTGCTATTCCATACAACTTTCCACCTTCATTTTGTATGAAATATGAATTTATGTTCCTATGTCTCATTATACCCGGTCCAGAGCATCCTAGAACATGACTAAACGTGATGCTGAAGCCCTTAATTGAAGAGTTGAAACAATTGTGGAAAGGAGTTGAAGCATATGACTATGACCAGAAGCAAAAATTCAATCTTCGAGTTGCGTATCTGTGGTCGGTCCACGATTTTCTGGCATACAATATTTTTTCTGGTTGGAGTTGTCATGGAAGGTTGACATGTCCGATATGTGCGAAGGACACAGATTGTTTCCGTCTGAACTTCGGGGGAAAGATTTGTTACTATGATTGTCATAGATGCTTTTTGCCCTTGAATCACCCATTTAGGTTACAGAGGAACAATTTCAAGAAGGACAATATTGTTGTAAAGGGACCACCAAGGCGTTTAAATGGTAGAGAAATCGCTGATATGCTGAATGAGTTGGTTCTTAATGAAAATGAGGATGGATTTGTAGAATTCAGAACCGAACATAATTGGACCCACATATGTGGATTATTGGAACTGCCGTATGTCAAATCACTAATTCTGATGCACAACATTGACGTTATGCATCAGGAACGTAATGTTGGTGAAAGCATTATAAGTACATGTACGGATTTTACTGACAGGACAAATGATAATGTAAAGGCGAGAAGAGATTTAGCTGAGATTTGTAATTGACCAACCCTTGAGTTGATGAATAGTGGTGTCAAGCCACGTGCCCCATTTTTTTTAAAACCTAAAGAAAAAAACAAGTAATGAGGTGGTTGAAAAAATTGAAATTCCCAGATGGTTACGCCGCGAGATTTAGAAGAGCTGTGAATTTGAAGACAAGGAAATTAAATGGATTGAAAAGTCACGATTACCACATAATAATGGAAAGACTCCTTCCTGTAATGTTTCACGGGTACCTGAATGATGATGTGTGGAAGGCGTTAGCTGAGCTGAGCCAATTTTATAGACAACTTTGTGCGAAAGAAATTAAGAAAGATACGATGGAGATGCTAGAGAAAGAGATCCCGGTGCTTTTATGTAAATTGGAAAAAATATTCCCTCCAGGGTTCTTCAATCCAATGCAACATTTACTGGTTCATCTGCCATATGAAGCTAAGGTAGGTGGCCCTGTGCAATATAGGTGGATGTATCATATTGAAAGGTCCCTAAAGAAGCTTAGAGCGATGGTTGGTAATAAGGCCATAGTTGAAGGTTGCATCACAGAAGAATTTAAATTGAAAGAGATAGCATACTTCACTAGTGTATACTTCGTTGAGCATCACAATGTCAACACACCTGCTACACGGTACCATATGGATGAAGACCATCCTTCTAGTGATCTCCAAATTTCTGGGTGGAAGGGCATAATTGTTGGTGTCTCCACGACATATTATGTAACTCAGGAAGAACGAACATATGCTAGCCCATTTTCCGATCCTACCCGTAGAATCTTTGCTTCAAAGCATATCACCAAGGGGATACGAGGTAGGAACAATAAGATTATGTGCTAGAAAGTAATGCCTTAGCTTACGCGAGGCCATTACCAAAACATAAGAAAATTTTTCGAGTTCAGATTATCTTGTCTTTTCTCCGGACAAAGCTTCTGAGACAAAATAAATTTGGTTTTGCACTAGTTTTCCTTTAAGCTCAACTTCTCTAACCAATACTACACTTACTGCGGAGCCTATTGCTGCAAGATAAAGAATGAGAGTTTCTTCCAAGAGGGGCACAGTAAGTGTTGACAGGCTTCCAAGGTATTCCTTAATATCATCGAAGCTCTTCTAGCACTCCAGCGTCTAGTTGAAACTTTCGAACCCCTTTAGATCTTTAAAAATTGAAAGGCTTCACTCAGCTGATCTGGCCAGGAATCTGCTGAGAGCTATGAGCCATCCTGTTAGCTTTTGGACCTGCTTCAAATTTTCTGGTGGAGACATTTTTTGCAATGCGCTTATCTGTATCGGGCTAGCTTCGATTCCCCTACTCGAAACTAAGTACCCTAGCATTTTTCCTACTTGTGCCCCTAATATACATTTTTTAGGATTGAGGCGAACTCCACATGCTCAGAGGCTCTCAAATGTTTCAGCTAAGTCTAGGCTATGATGGTGCTTTACAACACTCTTTATTACAATATCATCCATATAGGCTTCGACATTTCGGCCTATTTGATGACCTAGAGCCTTAGCTATCAAACACGAGAAGGTGGCTCCAGCATTCCGCAAGCCAAAAGGCATTCTAACATAACAAAATACTCCGGAGGGGGTTATGAAACTCGTCTTGGCTTCATCTTCACGCTTTAGCCAGACTTGATGATAACTCTAGTATGCATCCAGGAAGCTCAGTAATTCAGAGCCAGCCGTAGAATTCACCAGCTGGTCTATTCGGGGCATAGGGTAGGGGTCTCGTGGGCATGCTTTATTTAATGATGTAAAATCAATGCACATGCGCCACTTGCTGGAGCCCTTCTTCGTGACAAAAACAGGGTTAGCCAGCCACTCCGTGTGCGCTACTTCCCTAATGATGCCAGCCCTTGCAATTTTTCCACTTCTACCTTGGCAAGGTCTGTCCTCTCTACTGATAACTTTTGGAGCCCCTGGCGCACTAGCCTAGCCTTCGGGTTGACAAGCAAACTATGCTCGATGATACTCCAGTCAACCCCGGTGATTTCTTCATCGGTCCAGGCAAAGATATCCAAATTTTGTTTGGCTACTTCCTCCAATGAAGCAGCTATCTCCGAAGGTAGCCCCTTGCCAAACTGTATTGGGTACTCCTTGCCATCTTTTAGGATTATCTTTGTGACGACATCACCTTCCGGGCTTGGCTTTAGGGAAATGCCCTTCGAGGAGTATGAAGACTCTGAAGCCTCCTTTGTGTGCTCCGACACAATGTGCACTTGTCGAGGGTCAAATGGCTGAAATAGTGAGAACTCCACCTTACGTGGGCATCTTGAGACATAAGTAGTTATGATGTGCTATAGCCCCAAACTGGTTTAACATCCCTCATCCAAAAATCACATTATAGGCATATGGGGCATTGACGACGTCGAAGATCACTTCTTCCACCCTGGCTAGGGGCCCCTCTCCGAAGGAAACCTCGAGGCCTATCTGGCCGAGGGCATCGAGAGGCGGACCTGCGAAGCCTTGGAGTGGGCGGGCCGCCAGAAGTAAATGCCTCCGAGGAATGCACATCTGGTTGAAGGCCTGGACAGAAAGTCTATCTACGGAGCTCCTACTGTCTACCAGGATCCTTCGAACTTCGACTCCCGCTATATTAGCTGAAATGACTAGGGGGTCAGCATGAGGGAATTTCACCCCCGCGACATCATTGGCAGTAAAGGAAATAGGTACATGAGACCACTCGGGCATTCCTGCCGCAGAATTCGAGGTCCCTATGTGCCCTACTTCACGTACTTATTCTCGCCGTTGCCTTTTCGACATGTTACCGAGGGTCCACCCTCCGGGGATGGGAAGGACCATTCACTTGCTGCGATCTTGGGGATCTTCCTGCTTCGATGGTGGCATAATATTGCCACCGAGAGCTGCATGGGTGCTTCGGGGATGCTGGCTCGGGCCACGGTTTGCACGGGCTCCGAACGTGCCGCTAGAGGGGCTCGATCCAAAGTACCTCACCCTGTACTTCGTCCAAGGTATTCGCCACTGGAGTGTAGTCGTCATCGAGCAAGTTGTCATCATCGGAGCTAACAACGGGGGCCGAGTCATCGATCATGACTAGCCTAGGTCTCCAGACTTTCTTCATGGTGGGTCGAGGATGGATTTCCTCAAAAAGTGCGTCCCGCGCCTCCTCGGCCTTCTCTTCTCATATCTCGTGTGCCCGCGAGCACTGCAACCTCCTCTTTTCAGACTTGGACATCCCCAAGGGTGCCGATGATGGTTGAGGACGGGTGTCGGGTGCCACAATCCTGCTTTTAGCGATTTTGGCGGAAGGGTACTTGTCCGCATCGGCCTCGAATGTCTTGTGCTTGCCATGAGAACTCCTCTGCTCCTGGTCGGTCAGACTGTCCATGGCGGGTCGGTCGGACCGACCTATGCCGAAAACCGCCGTAAGGTCGGTCGTACCGGTCACAGTAGGCCAGTCAAACTGGGCTTCGGCTAGGGCTCTGGTCAGGTTAGGAGATGCATCTTCGCACCATCCCATTGGGTCACCCTTCAGGATTGGGACCTCCTGTGATCCCACCCTGATGACTCTGATCTCTAGGGCATCTTCAGGTTGAGGCTAGCGGAACTAACCCAAGAAAATAATCTAGCCTAAAAACAACCAGTGTCCTAAGCAATAAGACACCAACACAGTGTTCAAAGGCAGATCAACAGAGCATTTAACACGGTCATTTCAAGCTTCATGAAAGTAGAACATCACAGGCAATTAACTTAAGTGCACGTAAAAAGAGATGAATGTTTTACTGTTCAAAGTTGTCTCATGTTCGATACTTGTCGAAGCCTGTCGGTGTGAGAGTGTGAAGCCTAATGCTGTTGATGCCCGTGTAGAACAGTTCAGCGAGGTATGTGACTAGAGAAGCCTGCTTCGAAGAATACCGTACCGAAGCTAAAAAGTTGTGAGATATGCTCCGAACCACACCCTCCGAAGCCTGCTGAGGAATCAACGAGAGATAGACACTTCGCTATTGAAGTCTACAGAAGCTATAACACACTCGTACACTGTCCCTTCACACTTCGAACAAAATATTTGGAACGTGGCGAAGTGATGAGCAAAGAATCCAAGGGAGATCTCGTTATCTGGAAAACATGCACACTTCGACCTGGAACACACTACAAAGCAGTCACCCTCCGAAGACAAAAATTGCTCCGAAGTATACACACCTCGAATCACTGCCGAAGCTTGTCGGAACATAGGCTTCGAACCAGGCACAACTCCGAATAAAATTAGCTTTGACCAAAAAGCTGGACTTCGAACAGGATGCTGGCAGACAAGCTACAGAGAAGCAACGGAACTCGAGAGCTAGGCAAGAGCTAGGCAAGAAAAACTAGTACCTAAACTGCTACTAGACTGTTCATAGTGACTATGGCTTCGCCTCAGAACGGTCCAATCCGAGATCAGCGGTCATCAGTTTTGCGCCGAAACTGACAAAGCGTCCACTGACTTTGCACCAGATACCCGGATTGGGCCGGCCCGATTTCACAGCTCTATCAGCCCGGCAATCACTCGCCGTCCGTGTACCTAAATCAATCCTGGTCAACAGCCAAGTGAATCCCTTGCTGCTCCTAGCCCATGCACCTGGATTGGGCCAACCCGACTTCGCGGCCCCTCTACCCGACAATCGCTCGCTGCATGTGTACCTTAGTCACAAGCGGCCCAGACGCAGCAGGTCTTCTCTTCTCCTCGGTCCACTTTGACTTCCGTTGATAATGACTCATCACATCTAGAGCCATGAGGCCCACGCTCTTCAGTATGGCTCCTCATCATCTTGCGCCAGCCCCTAAACCTGCCACTCGGAAACACTAGAAGGAATGTGAGTGTTAGTAGCTGGACACTGCCCGGAGTTCTCCGGTGGTAGAGGCCAAGTCGGAGCCATCACCCAGCAGTAGGGTGGTGGCATCAGAGCCTCTAGCGGCCTCGCCCACTGAGTGCCGAACCTGTTGGCCTGTTGGAAACTCGGCCACGTCGACGTTACCTCGGAACAGACCAGCGAAGGGTCCTGCCAGGTCGAAGGTAAACTAGCCCATGGCGGAGATGGGTCTGGCCACTAGAGACTAAATCCATCCGGAGGCTGCAGCCCACTCGGAGGAGGTGGGTCCGGCCACTGAGGTCCGAATTCCCTCAGAGGTTGGAACCCATCCGGAGGAGGTGGGCTCGGCCACTGAGGTCTGAAGACTACTGGAAACTGGGGCCAAGCCGGAGGAGGATTCGGCCACTGAGGTCCGAACCCTACCGGAGGATGGGACCAACCTGGAGGAGGGTTCAACCACTGAGGTCTGAACCCTACCGGAGGTTGTATCCACTCCGAAGAGGGGTTCGGGCCTTGAGGTCCGAACTCAACCCTCACGGGGCTCGTTCTCCTAGGGGGTTTCGATCGTCCCGTAGCCCGTGGGCGAACTCCTCTCATCTCAGACCTTCGTTGTTGCTTGTACAAAAGCATCTTGTAAGTCACCTTCGGCCTTCTGCGGTTCCTAGCCAAAGATGATAGCTTAATATTGTCTTTCCACACTACTACCTCTGGATTCTTTGCTACGAGTGTGCACGTGCGAGTGTCTCCTATGACGACCGCCTTCCATTTAGCCGACTCGGCCTGCTCCTTCCGAATCAACACCTTCTTTCCCTCAAGCTCAACGTTGTTAATGGGAAAAGGGTCTCTATCTAAATTCATCTTTGGATTTGCTTCTATTTTCAATCGTCCTTCCTCTGTGGCCAATTGTACCTGCCGACGAAAAACATTGCAATCATTAGTGTAGTGAGAATGTGAATCATGCCACTTGCAGTAGGGATGCTTTTTTAATTCGTCGGCGGATGGCATGACTTGCCCCGTCGGCAGTCGCAGAAGCTGATTTTTAAGTAAAAATCGAATATTTTATCACACTTAGACATGTTGAACGAATATCTAACTTCGTTAGGCCGACTCTTAGAGGGATTTGGCCGCAATTCAGAGCAGGTGACGGGTTTAGACTTCGCGTTCCAAGTCCATTTGGCCGTGTACGTATCGGCTGGACCTTCTTCCTCTCCGGACCCTTCCTCGTCAAAGTGCTCCATAGTGTGGATTTCAGCCCTTGGCTATTAAAATTTTTAACGAATTTTCTATATTTGGCTCGGCCTTCCTGGACCAGAGCCTGTTGCAATACTTGGATAACGTCCAAGAGGTTTTTATTATCCATATGTTCTTTAATTTCTGCCCGTAGGCCATTGAATGCTATATCTGCTAAGTCTCTCTCCGATACGTTTAGGCTAATACATTTATTCTTGGTGTCTCTAAAGCGCTTGACATACTCAGAAACACCCTCGCTAGATTTTTGTCTAACCACCGTGAGGTGCGATAGCCTAAGTTTGGTCTCGCCTGTGTAGAAATAATCATGAAATCTCTGCTCCAATTGAGCCCTTGTCTGGACAGAGTTCGGCGGGAGCACCGAAAACCAGGTGAATGCGGTGCCGGACAATGATAAGGAAAATAACCTGAGTTTCAATGCGTCCGACCCACTATCTTCGCCACATTGCGCTAGAAATTGGCTAATGTGTTCTAATGTGGATTTACTACCCTCGCCGTAAAATTTCGTGAAATCTGGGACTCTATAACCGTGAGGGTACGAAATGGCGTCAAAGTGGTTAGGATATAGTTTCTGATAAACCCTAGCTCTATCGCGAGGTGTAAAGCCATTGCATTCCCTAAATAGCACGCAAATACGTTCCTCGATATCGTCGTGGTCTAATGCTTCTGCACATCTTTCATGTGCTGGCGGGATGCGTGGCGGTATATCAGTATGCTCTGGCCTATGCTGCGGTGTGGGAGTGTGCAGTGCGAGCGGCGGTGGCAGCACTTGATAAGCTGGGTTTTCTTGGCCATAAGCGTAGCTATGTGTTTCGGCTGTGGATGATGTAGCCGGAAATGTGATGGTTTTTCTAGTATTGCCGTTAGTTCTACTATAAATATGTTGTGCTGGCGGAATACTAGTGATTGGTGCTGGTGAATCGGCCTCGGTAAAACCCAATCTTCTAAATACTACTGTCACTTGTGAGACAAGGGTTCTAGTTTGTTGGCTAGCGAGGTGCTAACCGCCTGATCAACAAACGCCGCTATTCTACGGTCGACTTGCGGGGTAGATAAAGGGGGTGATGATGGGCGTACCTGGGTTAGGTTGAGGTTGTCACGCATGACGAAGCCCGAGCGTGTCTTTATGCAATCCCTGAGCATCAATTCTTCGAGTTCCTTTTTCTTTGCTTCAATTTTTACTTAGTCTTCCTTAGATATGTCTGCCATGGTGAGCGTCATAATGTTGTTGTTGTCAATGTCTGGGCCCCCCATAGTGTTTATCGGCGATATAGTGGATGTAGACATAGTAGAGGTACTCGCTACCGATGTAGTGGTAGTAGTCATGGTTGGTGTTGTCCCCAGCGGAGTCACCAAAAAGTGTGTTGACGCAGAAATGCGCCCCCGCACTTGGGCCGGTTCGACGTCCAAAAGTATCGCAACTGTTGGGGGAATATATTTCCCTTGAACAGGGGCCAAATGACGTCAGCCTCCGACAGCCTTCGGCCCAGAGCCCAGCGCTGTCGGAGCCTGTTTTCTCTCTAAGTATTGTTTCCAGGTCCCAAGGTGCCTTTCGGGGCCTGTAGCTTCGGAGCCCTCAGACCAGGAGGTTCGGCTCGGAGCCCCTGATTCGGGCCCTAGCGCAGGGCGCCGGAGGCCACCCTCCGGGCGCAGGAGGCCGGAGGCCACCCTCCGGGAGCCAAGTCCGGAGGCCGCACTCCGGAGCCAAGTCTGGAGGCCGCCCTCCGGAGCCAAGTCCGGAGGCCGCCCCCCGGAGCCAAGTCTGGAGGCCGCCCTCCGGAGCCAAGTCTAGAGGCCCACCTCCGGGGCCCAGTCCGGAGGCCGCCCTCTGGAGCCAGTTCGGAGGCCACCCTCCGGGACCCAGTCTGGAGGCCGCCCTCCGGAGCCAAGTCCGGAGGCCGCCCCCTGGAGCCAAGTCTAGAGGCCGCCCTCCGGAGCCAAGTCCGGAGGCCCACCTCTGGCGCCCAGTCCGGAGGCCGCCCTCCGGACCAAGTTTGGAGGCCACCCTCCGGGACCCAGTTCGGAGACCACCCTCCGGGAGCCAAGTCCGGAGGCCGCCCTCCGGAGCCAAGTCCGGAGGCCACCCTCTGGGGCCCAGTCCGGAGGCCGCCCTCCGGACCCAGTTCAGAGGCCACCCTCCGAGACCCAGTTCGGAGACCACCCTCCGGGAGCCAAGTCCGGAGGCCGCCCTCCGGAGCATCCTTCGAAGCCCCCCCTCCGGGGTGCACTTCGAAGCCTTCCCCCCAACCTCCACCTTCGGTGTATCTTTTAGCTAGTCAAAGCCTGGCATAGCCTGACACGTCTGTAAAGCTATAAAGTTGTCTGGTACTTTTGCTCAGTAGCTAGCCCCTTTCCCTGTCTACCCCTATAAGCCTATGGGCTTGTAGAGGGTATCTTAGTCTTTTCCTTAAGGGCTGCGTGCCTATAAAAGCAGGGCCATGCCCTTGTAGCAGGGGACAGACTCCAGGGGGCCAAGGGACCCTGGAACTATTGCCTCATATTAGGGCATGCCATGCCAAATCCACCACAACTGGACGTAGGGTTATTATCTCCCAGGAGAGGCCCGAACCAGTATAAACCTTCTTCTCCCTCTGTTAGAGTCCTTCGAGGCTCATTCTCCACATCACACTCCACCACACGAAAACCTGCTGGAACTAACGCAATTGTTCCAACAGTTGGCGCCGTCCGTGGGGACCTTAGTACAAAAAGCTAAGTGCTCTGCCATTGTCTGCAACCTGAAGTACGCTTGAGGGAGGAGCTTCGAGGCTTCGTGCTCCGCGCACCCTCCGGCAAGGGGCTTCAGGTCTAGTCCGAAGGCCATCTTTGCCTTCCCTTATCCTTCGCATACCGGAGCCCGCCCTCCGGCAAGGGGCTCCGCTCCACGCGTCGAAGGTCGTCGAAGCCCCAGGGGCTACGAGGCCAACCTTCAGTCACCTTACGAGGTACGTCCACTATCCGAAGTACCACTTTGATGTACAATTTCGCAGTCACTTTGATATTCGAAGCCCTGCTTCGCTCTGAATTCGAAGCCCTGCTTCGCTCTGAATTCGAAGCCCTGCTTCGCTCTGAATTCGAAGCCCTGCTTCGCCTCTAAAGCAATTTCTGCCCCGTCTTGTTGAAAAAACCTGAAGCCTTGCTTCGCCTTATCAAAAACACGAAGCTTTGCTTCGCCTTATTTAAAATCCGAAGCCTTGCTTCACTTTAGCAGATCCGGAGCACCCCTCCGAAGGCTACACAGTGCCTCCGGGCTCGTAGCAAACCCGGAGCACCCCTCCGAAGGCTACACCGCGCCTCCGGGCCTGTAGCAAATCCGGAGCACCCCTCCGAAGGCTACACAGCGCCTCCGGGCCCGTAACAAATCCGGAGCACCCCTCCGAAGGCTACGCAGTGCCTCCGGGCCCGTAGCAAATCCGGAGCACCCCTCCGAAGGCTACACAGCGCCTCCGGGCCCGTAGCAGTAATAGGGACTCCGGGCCATGGCCCGATGCGTCCAGGGATTCCGGGCTCCGCACCCGAAGCATCCCATGGATTCCGGGTTCCGCACCCGAAGCATCCCAGGGTCGAAGGTGACCCAGAGTCGAAGGTGGCTCAGAGTCGAAGGTGGCTCACACTATCACAGGTTCGGTGAATCCACACCAGATATCCTTCTCATAACAGGACCAAGTTCCGAAGCCCTGCTTCATTATCCAAACACACTCCGAAGCCTTGCTTCGCGTGTTAATGTAATATACGCCTAAGCGTCTCGAAGTCATACTTCGCTAAAACCTAAGTGCGTTTCGGAGCATCGCTCACGCATAGCATTCAAATCCTACCATGCCGAAGCATGCCTCGCTAGGCTTGGTTGTGCCGAAGCCTTGCTTCGCACCAAGTTAGCACGATCGAAGCCCAAAAGAGGCCTTCGCTCAGTAAAATTCCGAGCAGCCGAAGCCCTGCTTCGCACCAAATTAAAGCGCTCGAAGCCCAAAGAAGGCCTTCGCTTAAGTAAAATTCGTGCGTCGAAGCCGCCAAAAGGCCCACCCTTCGCATCGTTTATTTTTTGCCCGCACCAGCAACGGCTAAGTCCCTAGCTGCCACGAGCAAAGGGGGGAAGCATGTATGCGAGGTGTGTGAATGTAATACGCAGTACGAGCGTAACAAGCTAAAATGTTCGAAGTCAAACAATACGAAGCATACAGGCGAAGTGTGCAAAGACAACAAACTCTATTCATTGTATATTGAGAAGTGTGTTACAAACATACTTCGGAAGCAAAACTACGTATAATCTGTATCTAAACCTAAGAAGAACCGTGTGCGAGGCCCCAACCCTCGCTTGCCCCTTCTTCGGCTAGGGCCACCTCGGCTGGACGTTGCCTCGTCGGAGCCCGCTCTCCCTCGACTAGCCCGTCCAGGCTCCGAAGCCCGTAAGCTCCGTCTTCCACCTTGCAGGTCGCTCCAAGTTAGCGAAGCAGGCGGTGTCGTATCGAAGGCAGAAAAGTCTAGGGCTTCGTCGCCTGCTAAGGCCATTCGCGAAGGCAAAGACAAAGGGCCCTGAAGGGACTCCGTCTTCACAGCGACTAATAAATCCTGAGCTACTTCAGAAATGGCTTCGCCGCTAGGCCCCCTCGGAAGCTTAAACCGAGGGGGGCCTTCGGACCTAGCTACTTCGAGGATCGCCCACAGCTGTTGAAGCTCTTCGGAGTCCTCGAGGACTTCGAGGTCTACGCTTGAAGTCTGAGCCTGGGCAGGTGCCGAAGTCGAAGGCTGATCAGGCAAAGCAGGCGCTTTGGCTCGGCGACGTCGAAGGGCCCTCTGGAGGTGGAGGACTGCTTCGCAGCCCTGCTCCTTCCAGGGTTCCTGCAGCCGCCGCCAGGCTCCGCGAACTTCGGCCGGAGGCGTCACCAGGTGCGGACCCCCGAAGGCCACTGGGGTAACGGAGGTCGCCGCCCGAAGGTGGTCGCACCCCGCGGCATGGAGCATGTGCAGCACCCCTTGGCCCACGACGCGACCGGCCATAAGAGCGAAGCCCGTCAGCGCTTCGTCTGCTATCGAAGTCGCGGTCTTCAAGAAATCGGCGCGGTCCCCAATCGGGTCCTGATCGCCAAAATCCGGAGTCCGGCACTCGGTCCCTATTTTCTCAAGGACCCCGGTCAGGCTCTGGGTGGCCTCGTCAAGATTGGCCACGACGAAGTTCTCGAGATCCTGAGCTCATTGGCGGAGCTCCTCGTTCTCCTTCGCCTGTCGAGCCTCGGCATCCTTCGAAGCCTGGAGCTCCGCGCGGAGCCGAGCCGTCTCCGAGGCCAAGGCTTCCTTCGCCTCAGCAGCCGAAGCCTTGGCCCGCCTCCGTTTCTCGGCCTCCTCCAAGACCTCGCGGCGAAGGGCCTCCTTCTCCTTTGCGAGGCGCTCCATCTGCCTGTCGGCAGTAGTCGAAGCCGCCGCGTTCAGTGCGAAGGCCTGCAGAAATTCAAGAAACCATAACTGTTAACCAAGGGACAAAATATAGTTCGAGGCTGCAAGGGGCTCCGCTCACCCGCATAAGGACTTCGTTCGAGCTGACGAAGAGATCCGCGGGGTCCTGGTGGCTAAGCTGGGCCACCAAGTCCCCCTCCTCCGCAGAAGCACAAGCCCGGCGGAAACCGTGGATCGCTGCCACCGTCACGCCCCCCCTCGGCTTGAAGGGGTGAATCACGGCCACGGTCGCCTCCGCGGGCTTCGGCGAGGCGGGGCTCAAGCCCACCACGTCCATATCTTCTTCGCCTCGAGGGACTTCGCGGCCCCCGCTGCCTTCGTCGTCGGACGAAGTGCTCTCGGACTCCGAGTCGCTGCTGCTGCTGCTGCTGCCGCTGCTGCTTGAAGCCTCCGTGGGATTCGCCTCGGCAGGCTCCGATCCACCTTCGCCTACCGGCCTCGCCTTAGTGGGGCTCGCATCATCCTCGTCCTCTGCAGGGAGCCAAGTCAAAATCCGCATTTTGGAGCAAAGCATGTAAAAAGGGTTTACCTTCGTCGGAGATTTCTTGGAAGGAAGGTGGGGCTAAGTGTGCCCTCCAGCTCCCTCGTTGCGAAGTTGGCGCATCCACCTCCGAAGCCGGTTCCGCCGGGACACCCGTGGCCTCCTTGGCAGCCGGAGTGTGCGCGTTGTCCTTCGCCGCCGAAGGCCTCGCCGCCAGGGGCTTCACTGCCTTCTTGGAAGTCGGAGTAGTTGCGGGCTTCGCAGAAACCTCCCCCGAATTAGAAGCTTCGACCGCGGGGACCTCCGGCCGATGTCCCGAAGCATCCGCTTCGTCCTCGTCCCCCCTCTTCCTCTTGGCTCCGGCCGATGAGGTAGCCAGGTGGGCGAAGTCCGGCAGAGCAGGGAGCCCCACGAGGTCGAGCGCGGTCCATACCCTGTTCCGGCGCTCCCAGGACCCTACCAGTGCAAGGCGCTGGGCTTGCTCCTCGGGGGTCGGAGTCCCGACGACTCGAGGACGGCTTCAGGAAAGGTTTGAGTTAGAAGTGAAAATCTGCGAAGTATTAAAAGCAAAGAAGCTGCGAAGCCTTACAGAAGCGGTCGAAGGCCAACTCGCTAAGTTCACCTCGGCCCGAAGCCTGAAAGAGGCCCTCCGGCCAGGAGCGTGCGAGGGGGCTAAGCCGGAGGGTGATGAACTCCTCCGCGAGGTCCCTCATGCTCATCTTCGCCGCCACTCTCTGGAGCAGCGAGATCCTCGAGCGAAGGATGTCTTCGCTGGTCTTCACCACCCCTTCGCGCCGGTACAAAATATGGGCGTTGGTACTCCGAAGGGGAGAGTTCACGCCGACGGAGGCATAGAACCACTCTTGGTCCCACCTCGAGTACCACTTGTTGTTTACGGCCCTCGCCGGGAAGGCGTCTTGGTACTCCTTCCGGAGCTGGAAATTGGCGCTGCCAAAGGCCAGCGCCCTCTTGACGCGGTCCATCCCCTCCCGCGGCTTCGGTTGGCAGTTGGCGTCATGGAGGGCGACGAAGACATCCGCGCGGCCCTCGCAGCCCTCGGCCCTCATGGCCCACTCGAAGACAGCTAACCTCGCCACTGCGTTGGGCGAAAGCTGAGGGAGCTCGAGGTTGTAAGCCTTGAGGACTTCGCTCAGCATCCCCACTGCAGGCAGTCCGAGGCCGGCTTCGAAGAACGCCTTGAACACCACCATCTCGTCAGCACGAGGCCTCGGCTCAGCCTCCGACTTCTCTGGGACCCGAAGTTGGATCTTCGCCGCAATCTTCCCTTCGCAGGCCCTCCGGACCGACTCCTCCGTGGAGATCGAGGCCCTCATCTCTAGGGTCTGCTCGAACTTGTCGGAAGGCGTCCGAAGGTCCCTCGGCCCCAGCCGCCTAGGCGCAGTCTTCGCCGCCGCAGCCGCCGCTGCCTGCACCTGGGCGGAGCCCGAGCTCGAGCCCAAAGCTAGAGGCTTCGCCACCGCCTTCTTCGGCATGTTGATGGGACTTCGCCGCGAAGGGCTAAAACTGGCGAGGGGGGCTCGAAGCGAAGCTAGAAGAAGAAGGGAGCAAAGGTTGCAAGGCAACGAGAAGAAAGCAAATGAAGGTGTGCCGAAGCCGCACGCGGTAAGTCCCTATTTATAGGCGCGGTAAGAATTTCAACTGTCGTGGGCCGAACACACCGCCAGGTGGGCCTCCAGCGAAGGCGAACCGGCCCAGAGCAAGGTAATGGTAACCTTTTTTGACCGTTGCGGAGCCGTTCGGGCTCCCCGAGGCCGTTCTGGCGGCAAGCGCGGGCATTTATTACCCCCAGGTATCGAGGTCACCTTCGGTCCAGGCTCCGAAGGTATGTTTTCTCTGAAGTTGCGTTTTCAGGTCATTTGTCCTAAGGGCGCGTGCACCCCTCCGTCCCGAAGGCCTACACACGGGGGGCTACTGTTGGGGGAATATATTTCCCTTGAACAGGGGCCAAATGACGTCAGCCTCCGACAGCCTTCGGCCTAGAGCCCAGCGCTGTCGGAGCCTGTTTTCTCTCTAAGTATTGTTTCCAGGTCCCAAGGTGCCTTTCGGGGCCTGTAGCTTCGGAGCCCTCAGACCAGGAGGTCCGGCTCGGAGCCCCTGATTCGGGCCCTAGCGCAGGGCGCCGGAGGCCACCCTCCGGGCGCAGGAGGCCGGAGGCCACCCTCCGGGAGCCAAGTCCGGAGGCCGCCCTCCGGAGCCAAGTCTGGAGGCCGCCCTCCGGAGCCAAGTCCGGAGGCCGCCCCCCGGAGCCAAGTCCGGAGGCCCACCTCCGGGGCCTAGTCCGGAGGCCGCCCTCCGGACCCAGTTCGGAGGCCACCCTCCGGGACCCAGTCTGGAGGTCGCCCTCTGGAGCAAAGTCCGGAGGCCGCCCTCCAGAGCCAAGTCCGGAGGCCCACCTCCGGGGCCCTGTCCGGAGGCCGCCCTCCGGACCCAGTTCGGAGGCCACCCTCCGGGACCCAGTTCGGAGACCACCCTCCAGGAGCCAAGTCCGGAGGCCGCCCTCCGGAGCCAAGCCCAGAGACCGCCCTCCGGAGCCAAGTCCGGAGGCCACCCTCCGGGGCCCAGTTCGGAGGCCGCCCTCCGGACCCAGTTCGGAGGCCACCCTCCGGGACCCAGTTCGGAGACCACCCTCCGGGAGCCAAGTTCGGACGCCGCCCTCCGGAGCATCCTTCGAAGCCCCCCCCCCCCGGGTGCACTTCGAAGCCTTCCCCCTAGCCTCCACCTTCGGTGTATCTTTTAGCTAGTCAAAGCCTGGCATAGCCTGACACGTCTGTAAAGCTGTAAAGTTGTCTGGTACTTTTGCTCAAGAGCTAGCCCCTTTCCCTGTCTACCCCTATAAGCCTATGGGCTTGTAGAGGGTATCTTAGTCTTTTCCTTAAGGCCTGCGTGCCTATAAAAGCAGGGCCATGCCCTTGTAGCAGGGGACAGACTCCAGGGGGCCAAGGGACCCTGGAACTATTGCCTCATATTAGGGCATGCCATGCCAAATCCACCACAACTGGACGTAGGGTTATTATCTCCCAGGAGAGGCCCGAACCAGTATAAACCTTCTTCTCCCTCTGTTAGAGTCCTTCGAGGCTCATTCTCCACATCACACTCCACCACACGAAAACATGCTGGAACTAACGCAATTGTTCCAACAGCAACGATACCGATGCCGCGTTCCAACTACCCTTGATAGTGACAAGGGATTTGGAGTCACCAGGCAATCAGATAAATAATTGATATTTCAATCCAATTGGCCGAAAAGTACTAGTAACAATGTAAACAACAACAAAAATGATCAAAATACCAAGAATCTGCCAATTCGGAGACCGATTCGGAGTTACAACGAAGATGGTCCGAAGGGTCCCTAGGGCTCCTTCGGCCTCAAGTCCGGTCAGACTGGAGGTATGACCTCGGTCGGACCAGAGGTGTGGAAGGTCTCGGGAGAGTATCCCGGGAGTAGCTATGAGGTGGGATCTGGCACACAGAACTCCGACAAACGGGGCTTCGGCGAAAGGCTTCGACGTGGTGCGGAGGGTCCCGGTCGGACTGGCGAGGTGCTCCCGGTTGGACCAGCAAAGGAGACTTCGGCACGTGCAGGCTCCGGCACGTGGAACGGAGCTTCGGCAGAAGGCTTTGGTGTGGTGCGGAGGGTCCCGGTCGAACTGGCGGAGCGCCGTTGGTCTGACTGGCCATTGCCGAAAACAGCCTAACGAAGGGGGCTCCAGTCAGACCGGCCCTACGCCACCGGTCGGACCGGCGACGACAGATTCGATCTGTTAGAGGTTAGATGGCCTAGCAAACAAGATCCAATCGCCTCCAAAATTTTGTGGAGGTGTTCAGGGAGACAATTATTCTGCAAAGATAATAAGAGATCAAACCCAATTCGGCCAGAGGGCCGAATTACTGAGTATGGCAATAAAAACCGATAAAAAGGGATAGCAATCCATTACGTGGATTAACGGGAGGTTCACAAGTGAACTAGCAAGGGTTACCATGATTACGGACGTGTCAGACGGAGGGCTTCCAAGCAAACCCACGAAGATTGGAGACAGGCTTGAATCGGCCTTGCCTCTAATATTTATAGGGGGGTGGGCTGGTTATCCCTGGCTAGAGATAGAGTAAGATTGGGCCAGAACTCGGTTAGGATAAGATTTGGGTGAAAATAGCTCGAAACCTCTTCAGAGTCATAGTCTGAACCCCTGTCGGTCTAACCGAGCCCATGGGTCTGATATGACCGGACCTGGCCAGTCGGACCGGCCTACTATAGCCAGTCAGACCGGATTTTGCTAGGCTTGACACATTTTTTGTCAAAAATACCATTTTTCAGTATTTGCCTAGTTTGACCATTAATGCCATTTTTTGGTATAAAAAGCTGGTCTGATTGCTCATGCCGCATATTATGTGTCGCCGCCTGTGCCTGCACTACCTCTCCCCATGCTGCCCGCACCTCCTGCTCCTGCACACCCGCATAGGCCCAATCACGCCCCGTATCATGAGCCACCACAAGAGGAGGAGCCACATGGCCGACACCATGATATACCACCACGTGTCGCGCCCCTACACGAGAGACGCGCACGCAGGAGGCTTAGACGACCTTGATGAGTGGATTCATGAGCTATTTAGAGAGGTTGCGGGATGGACACCTAGAGGACGGTGTAGGGTTTATCAAAAGCCGTACCCTGATTACTTCGTTACCATCCCATACCCACGAGGCTTTAGGGTGCCCGAGTTTACAACATTTGATGGTGAAGGTAGCAAAACCACCCTAGAGCATGTAGGTCAGTTCCTAGCATAGTGTGGCGAAGCTAGTGGGTCGGATTCTTTGAAACTTAGGTTGTTTTCTCTATCTCTTTCCGGCACCACTTTCACTTGGTTTTCGGTGTTACCACCGAACTTCATCCAAACTTGGGCCCAGTTGGAGCAGAAGTTCCATAACTATTTCTATACTTGGGAGACCGAGCTTAGACTGTCACACTTGACATCGGTTTGATAGAAGACTAACGAGAGTGTCTCCAAGTATGTTAAGCGTTTTAGGGACACTAGAAACTAATGTTTTACTTTGAACATCTCTGATAGAGACTTGGCTAACCTAGCTTTTAACGGTCTACACTCTGAACTTGGGCCCAGTTGGAGCAGGATTTCTTCGATGTTAGTCAAGTCCTGGGGAAGGCTCTGGTTCAGGAAAGTCGAGCCAAAAGTAGAAGGTTCACCAAGACATTTAACAAACCCAAGGCCAAGGTGCACGTCATGGAACACTCTGATTAGGAATCATCGGAGAGTGAGGATGACTCAGCCGATATGTACACCATAGAGTGGACTTGGTCTAGCAAGGACAAGCCCATCACTTGCACTGAGTTGCAGCCATCTCCTACTAAGAGTCGGCCTAGTGAGGTGAAGTATTCTTTTCATGTGACCAAGTGTGATAAAATATTTGATTTTATGTTGAAGAACAAACTCATCAGGTTACTGAAGGGTCACATCATTCCGACGACCGACGATTTGAAGAAATGAGCTTATTGTAAGTGGCATGATTCTCATTCCCATTCCACTAACGATTGTAATGTTTTTGTCGGCATGTTCAATCGGCCATAGAAGAAGGATGGTTGAAATTGGATACAGGTCCCAAGATGAAGCTCGACCAGGATCCTTTCCCCGTGAACACTATTGATCTCGACAGAAAGAAGGTGCTAAATCGGCCCGAGCAGGCCAAGTCTACTAAAGGAAAGGAGGTCATGATTGGGGAACCGCGCCCACACACGCTCATGCCAAAGAACCCTGAGGTAAGAGTGTGGAAGGTGAACACCAACGCATCATCTTTGTCTGCGAATCGCAAGACGCCAAAGGTGACATATGACATGCTACTCCAGAAGCACCAAAAGAGAGCTGAGAAGGCGAGCCCTCGGCCAAGACCCAAAGCAAGGCCGAGCCCTCCTCGGAGGAGCGGGTTCGGCCCACGATGGCCAAGGCCATTGGAGCCACCTTTCCCTCCGCCACCATACCATCTGCCAATGACACAGTGGCCACCTTGCTAATTTCCGCCTCCCGGGTATCTCACGCCATATTATATTGCTCCATTTATGCCACCCAGATTTTATAACATGCAAGGTCAGATGGGCACTCCAAGCGGCGATGTCTTCTCCAGGCTATACATCACACCACGAGGACGTCCAGAGGCACACTCCGAAGCTATCATCGTCAAGGTGGGATCCTAGGACGTCCCAATCCCTAAGGGGACCTTCACGGAGCAAGGCGAAGTCAAACCACTGAAGCCACCGGAGGAGATAGCTGGTTTGACCGCAGCCCTAGGGCCGGTCAGACCTCCCTCACCACTTCGGTAAGACTGGCCTACTATGGCCGGTCCGACCGGCCCTTCACAGGAGACCGACACCAGTCGATCAGACCAGCCCGCCATGGCTGGTCCAACCGACAGGAAGCAGGGACAAAATCCCACGAAGCGCAAAACTATCGTGGCTGATTCAGACAATTCTTGTTCGGCCAAAAACTCCAGGAGCAAAGTTGTAGCGCTCGGCACTAAGCCGCAGCCATCGTGGGCACCACCAGGTATGACCAAGTCCTACAAGAGGCAACTATAATGCCTTCGAGCCCAGTAGATGCATGAGAATAAGGCCGAGGACGAGCAAGACACCATGTTTGAGGAGATCTGTCCCCGACCAGTAGCAAGATAGGTATGAAAGCCGAAGCCGGTTGCCGTAAACAACCCGGCTCCTACTCCAAGCGACAACGAGGATGATTTGATGCATGACGATTACACGCCCGTCTTCGAGGGGCCCCTCCTCAGGCGATGGACATGAACATCATCATGCTACCCGCTGAGTTTGCTCTTCCACTGGATGAGGTCGAGGTTGCTCAGTTGAACCTCGGCCCGTAAGAGGCTATTTTCGTGAAGCCCGAGGATATGGCTCGTCACTTGAAGCCTCTCTATGTCAAGGGGCACATCGACGGAAATCCGATCTTGAGGATGCTTGTAGATGGAGGCGCCACCATCAACATGATGTCGTACTCTCTATTGAAGAAGCTCAGCAAGAATTAAGATGACTTGATGAGGACTAACCTGACGCTCAACGGCTTCAACGGTGAGAGCTTCGAGGCCAAGGGTGTACTTTCTTTGGAGCTGACGGTGGGCAACAAGACGTTGTCGACAACATTCTTCGTCATTGATGTGCAAGGTAACTATAGTGTACTACTTGGGTATGACTGGATTCACGCAAATTGCTCTATTCCGTCTACTTTGCACCAGTGCTTGATCCAATGGGACGACGGTGATGTGGAGGTTGTACTTGCTGATACTTTGGCCCGGGTTGCTTTGGCTGATGGGTCTATTGATGCTGTCCATGATAAGGTAGAGTGTCTATCAGGTAGAGATCTCTCGGATTACAACTTTGTTAGCGTGTGGAGCAATATCAGTCTTCTAAAGATTGTATTTCTGAAGCCATTGAAGATTTTAGCGAAGTAGAAAAGTTAGGTCAAGGTTTTGCGTCGACCGATCCTCTAGAAGAGGTCGATATAGGCGATGGTAGTATTCCAAGGCTGACTTTTGTAAACAAAAATTTGCAGTCTAATGAAAATGCCGAAGTAATAAAGTTGCTTCAATCATATGTTGATTATTTCGCATGGGAGTATAGCGAGATGCCCAGACTTAGCCGTGTGCTCGTGGAGCATCAGCTTCCTATCAAACCTGGGTTTAGGGCTTATAAACATCCCCCTCGTCGCTTTAATTCGGTCATGTATGACCGAGTCAAAGAAGAGATAGAGGGATTACTCAAGGCTGAGTTTATTAGGCCATGCAGGTATGCTGAATGGGTCACTAACATTGTGCCTGTGGAGAAGAAAGGGAGTGGCATGATTTGTGTGTGTATTGATTTCAGGGACTTGAACAAGGCCACTCCGAAGGATGAGTATCCCATGCCGATAGCCGACATGCTGATCAACGATGCTTCAGGACACAAGGTACTCAGTTTTCTTGATGTCAATGCTGGTTATAATCAGATCTTTATGGCCAAGGAGGACGTCTACAATACAGCCTTTTGATGCCCTGGTTTTGTCGGCTTGTTTGAGTGGGTTGTTATGACTTTTGGTTTAATGAATGCTGGCGCTACATATCAACGTGCTATGAACTTGATCTTTCATTACTTGCTAGGAGTTATGCTAGAGGTCTACATAGATGGCGTTGTAGTCAAATCGGATGCTATGGGAAACCATTTAGCTGATTTGAGAATTGCTTCTGATAGGATGCATTAGTATGGCTTAAAAATGAACACGCTTAAGTGTGATTTTGGCGTGTCGGTGGGCAAGTTCTTGGGATTCATGATCCATGAAAGAGGTATTGAGATTGATCCCAAGAGACTTGAGAAGATTAGAAACTGGGTAGCACCGACATGCAAGAGAGATGTGCAAAAGTTGTTAGGCAAGGTTAATTATTTGCGCCGCTTTATATCTAACTTGTCTTTCAAGATTGATGCTTTTGTCCCCATACTTCGGCTAAAGAACGAAGTTGAGTTCACTTGGGGGGCAAGTCAGCAACGCGCTTTTGAGAGGATCAAAGGGTGCTTGTCATTACCGCCTGTGGTTAGAGCACCAAAAGTCGGGATTCCATTTCGGCTATATGTTGCTGCAGAAGATAGCGTGATAGGAGCTGTGCTAACTCACGAAATGGAGGGGAAAGAGTACATCATCACTTTCTTTAGTCGCCTCCTATTGGATGTTGAGATGAGGTATGTGTTTTTAGAATGTTTATGTCTGTCGCTTTGTTATGCATGCACCAAACTTCGACACTACCTTCTATCTGGCACATGTATTTTTACTTGTCAGACTGATGTCTTAAAGTACATGTTGCAAAAGCCAATTCTAAGTAGGAGAATCAGAAAGTGGGCTTATGCTTTGATTGACTATGATTTGTCTTATGAACCCCTAAAATCTACGAAAGGCCAAGTCGTCGCTAATTTTATAGTTGATCACCATATAGATGTCAATTGGAGTAGTGCCACTCCTTTAATTTAGGTAATACCATGGAAAATTTACTTTGATGGTTCAGCTTGCAAAAATGGCCAAGGTGCTCGAGTTGTGCTCATATCACCTAATGGTATGAGTTTGAAAACCTCAGCCCGATTAGAGTTTCCTTGTACTATTAATCAAGTCGAATATGAAGCTTTGTTGCTAGGACTTGAATTGTTAAGCTCTATGGGTATTAAATATGTTCATGCATATGGTGATTCGCTGTTAGTAGTCCAAGAAGTAGCTAGACTTGCTCAATGTTTTAATGGTTTGCTAAATAGCTACTTGAATAAATGTTTAGACATAATTGCTACTCTTGATGATTTTAAAATTTCACATGTGTCTAGAGAAGCAAATTCAATAGCAAATGACTTGGCTCAGTAAGCATTTGGTTACCAAATTAAAAGAAGAATTTTTTTAGCACAAGAAAAGTCGATGCTTAGGTTTATTTCAGTACCCGAATCAAAACACATCGGTCTGACCGGACTGACATGACCAGTCTGACCGCAGGTGTCTGGTCGGTCTGACCGGCACTCTATGGTCGTTCTGGCCGCCCCGTGTCAGGAGGTTTCAGGAGGCGGGGTGCAAGCCAATGTTTGTAATTTAAACGCCAATTCAGATGGAGATTTTGCGAGTGCTTCAGAAAGTCGTGAGGATGATTTGAGGACTCCAATTATTCAATATTTAAGGGATCCTAGCATGTGGGTTGATCAGAATGTTAGGCGGCAAGCGTTTAAATTTGTGCTACTCGACGACGAGTTGTATCGCCGAACTGTTGATGGAGTACTTTTGAGATGTTTGAATACCGATCAATCTAGACATGCTATGGGTGAAGTAAATGAAGGCCTTTGCGATACTCATCAGTCGGCCCAGAAAATGAGTTGGATGCTCAAAAGAGCGGGTTTTTATTGGCTGACCATGACTGAGGACTGCTTTAAGTATTATAGGGATGTGAAGCTTGTCAAAGGTTTGGTAATATTCAGCTGGCTCCTGAATCTTTACTTAACCCTATTATCAAGCCATGGTCGTTTCAAGGTTGGGCCTTGGACTTCATCGGCCAAATTTATCCTTTCTCTTCAAAAGGGCATCGGTTTGTGTTGATGGCTACAGATTACTTCACCAAGTGGACTGAGGTCGTGCCTCTCAAGAACATGATGCAAAACAAGATAATTGATATCATCTTTAAGCACATTATACACAGATTCGGTATTCCTCAAACTCTTACTATAGATCAAGGTGCTTCATTTGTTTCCAAGGAAGTATGTGATTTTACCAAATCTTATGGTATAAAGTTGGTAAACTCTTCACCATACTATGCTTAGGCCAATGGTCAGGCTGAGTCTAGTAATAAAACTGTGGTTAAGATTATTAAGAAAAGGATTGAAGAGTTTCCTAAAAGGTGGCATAAAGTGCTTTCTAAAGCATTGTGGACATGTAGAGTTGCAAAGCATGGTGCCACCAAGGTAAGTCCATATGAGTTGTTGTATGGACAAGAAGCCATTTTACGCGTGGAGGTAAATCTTGGCTCTTTAAGTTTACTTAAGCAAGATGGCTTATCGGTCGATGAGTATGAGACTCTTTTGAAGGATAATTTAAAAGAGGTGATCGATAAGAGGTTAAGATCTCTAGAAGCAATAGAAAGAGATAAAAGAAGAGTGGCTAGAGATTATAATAAGAAGGTAAGAGCAATATCGTTTCAAGTTGGTGACTTGGTTTGGAAAACGATTTTGCCTTTAGGCACTAAGAGCCCAAAATTTGGCAAATGGTCGCCTAGTTGTGAAAGTCCTTTTAGAGTTGTTGAAATCGCACCATGTAATGCGTGTTTGCTAGAGTCACTTCCAAGAGAGCGATTTCGTAGGGCTTGGAATGGTAGATATTTTAAAAAGTACTTCTCAGTTGTGTGGCAAAATGCTTGAAGTGTCGAAAGGTTGATATAAGGCATCACATTTACTTCTTTGCCCTAGTTTTAGCCTAGCACGTACATCTTTGTTGGTTTGTGTTGTAAACCATCCGTCTACCGCGTCGAAATCACGGTAAGTCCTTGTCGGTTCGCTCGTGAATCATCCGTTTCATCCACTTAATCGATTTCTATCGGTTTTTTCGGTTTCTATTGGTAATTTTGTCTCCTGACCGAATTACTTTGATCTCTTTGTATTTTTTGCTATGTTTCATCACCCCTGATTTCTCTGAGATGTTTGTTTGTGATCCATCTACGCGAAGACGCTCACCGGAGCCTGAAGGCCATCTTCCAGGGACTGTCGGTCCGATCGGGCTTCACAGAGGACTCTGGAAATCCCTTCGCGCTGGAGACTACCTCGCACCAGAGATCACTTCACGACGAGGTAAATCCCGACCCCTTCAGCCATCCATGGTATGTCCGGAGGTGTGTCCTCGGTCCAACCGACTGAAGGGTGAAAATACCCCTTCGCACTAGCACGCCGAAGCCCCCTTCGGTGAATGCTTCGCACTATCGGTCAGACCGGCCATGTGCCTTCGGTCTGACCGGACTCCCTTTGTCGTTCTGACCGCCTGTCAAGCTTTGGTCCAACCGACCTCATTTTGGCCGGTTGGGTTTAGTTATGTTATTTATAATTTTTAGTTATTTTTCCAACACTTCGGTTAATTGAGTAATTTTAGAATTATTATTATTTGATTGCACGACAACTCCATTATTCCCTTACCATGGTATAAGGATTGTGGGAATGCGACGTCAACATCTCGTGACGTTTTTGGATCACCAAACTGAACCAAGTGTGGGGGACCGTTTTCGTGTCAACAACCAGATCGATGATTCATACTTGTAAATCATTGCATGGGCTGAGTAGAGTAAGAAAGTGTGCAAGTAGCGAGCTGGATATCCACGTCTGGATTGGTGCAAAGTTGCAGTGTTGGCTGTCGACGTCTATTCACTGTCACTACGATTAGGATTAGTTTTGGAGTTAAATAACTGTTATTTCATTCCTGCCTTAGGAAGAAACATTATCTCTTCTTCATGTGTGGGATCAGATTGGCGACTAGAGGGGGTGAATAGGCACCTCGACAAATTCTCGTGAATCAGATGGCCTAATCAAATCACCCAACGCTCCTTCCAAATTTCAGATTCAAATTTTAGCCAATCAGTATAAATCAGAGTAACAAAATCTTTTCAAATTAAGAATTCAGTCTTGTTCGGGGTTTGAAGTGTCGAAGCACTCTGTCGACAATTGGTATTCCAAACTACAATGAGTAGATCATCAGCTGGATGATCGACAAAAGTAAATCAGTGTTTGAAACTCCAAAATAGACCAAAATTCAGAGAACTCTCTTAACTCATTCACTTGTCACTTTGAACCAATACTAGAAAACAACAATTGATCAAATCAGTTAAACTAGCATCAGTCCAGTTGGTTACCTCAATAAGACACTATTCAAATAATTTTCAGTTGAAAACATACACTTCTGAAAAATCCAAGATGCTGAATAGTAACCACTAATTTAAAATTCATAAAACAGATTTCAGCTTTAGAATTGAACTCAATTCAAAATTGCAGATTACAGATCAGTTCCAATTTGTAATCTATACTCTTGATGTATAAACATCACCAAACATACTCAATTCAGTCTGCCAAACCAATTCAGATTAATCCAAACAGATCTCGATCAGTTGTAAAATACAAATTCTAAAAATTGCTTGATGTTGAATAGTATTACTAGTTTCAAAATCATAAAACTGAATGCAGCTTCTCAATAAACATCAATTCAGAAAGCAGATGATGAATCAGATTATTTCTAATAGATTCAGTCCAACCAGCCAACACATTTTAGTTTACTTCAATTGAAATTCAGTTGAAAACAAATTGAATCAGATAATACCAGGAAGTTGAACAGTACTGACTCAGTTAAAACTTGATGCAATTGACACATTTTAGTTCAAAGTTACTGCTGAACAAATATAAGCTAAACTGAATCAGTTCCTTTGAATCAAATCACTGAAAATAAACTGAAACTAAAAACAGTTCAGATAGCAAGCAGGAATAATATAGAACAGGCAATAGACTTCACAGAATTGACACCATTTTGAAAATGAAAAATAATTTTGAGTTAATCAAATTTATGTTCAGATGATGATAGGATTTAACTTGACAATTCAACAGTTCAGAATAATGTCTTGATTCACATCACTATTGAGACAACTATAAACAAAATGATAATGAATACTTTTCAGTTGGCAATTTCAGTTCAACCTGAAACTGAAAACTACTGAATGAGGAATAGTGATTTTACAGAATCATATTCACAAAATTCGGACAATTAACTTCAATCTATATTCACTACGCCAAAACAGATGTCTTTTGTCGGCCAAATTAACTTCCGTCGGCTTTTGGGAAAGCCGACGGAAGTTATTTAACTTCCGTCGGCTTCTGACAGTGGCCGACGGAAGTTAGCGGGGATTTTTCCGCGGCCGATCGGATCCCCCTAACTTCTGTCGGCCAGCATTAAAGCCGACGGAAGTTAGCTAACTTCCGTCGGCTTTAATGCTGGCCGACGGAAGTTATGGGGCTTTTCCCCCAACCGCGCGTGCGTATAGGGAGACCTAACTCCCTGTACGCGCCCACGCCGCCGCCTCCCGTCCGTGCCACTGCCGCCCACCCTCACCGCCCTCCCGCCTCCGTCCCACGCCGCCGCAGCCCGCCCTCGCCGCCTCCCGCCCCTCCCGCGCGCAGGGGCCGCCGCCCGCCTCGGCCACCGCCCACGCACCTCCGGCCCGCGCCGCCGCCCGACCCCCGCCCATCGCCGCAGCCCGCCATCGCCGGTCCGCCACCGTGCTCCCGGCCGCCGGCAACCGCCCACCTCCGGCCGTCGCGCGCGTCCTGCCGCCTCCGCCCACCGCCGCCCACTCCGTCCTCCGCCACTGGCCGACAGCCGCCACTGCACCCCCTCCAGCCGGCCCGTCGCTGCCCGTCCATCATAGCCCGCCGACCGTCGCCGCCGACCGTCGCCGTCCGCCAAGTAATTTTTACCCAAGATAAATTGTTAATGTGTTATTTTTTCACTTTTTTATTTGTGAATTGTGTGTCACATAAATTGTTAAGGTTAGAAGATATGTGTCACATACATATATATATATATAGTTGTTAAGGTTAGAAGATATGTGATTTTACGTATGTTTCATGCTTTTAAATATGTTTCATATATATGCGATGTTTTATTTTCATATGCAATATATGTTGTGATATTATGTATATATGATTCTAATTATATTATTCTACATATGCATATAGTTTTAATGATTTCATTGGATGATTAGTATTATATCTATATATACTTTATTATATATATTCCTTTTCGTATGCAATTTTTTATTTGACAACAACGTAGATAGTGTAACGAAACCTATGCGTCACACGTTTCGGACCAACATGTCTCACACGTGTCATGCGTGTGAGATGTGTAGGTCCGGAATTGTCCCTTTTTGGATAGCCTCGGAGTGGGCGACAGAGCGTGGTCATTATGATGAGTCATGAGTCCGAATGGGATTTCAGTAACATAACCTTGTTGTTCTCCATTGCACCACTATCAGGCGTGCAATTGGAGAACATCGGGGTTATGCTGCTGAAATTTTGTTCGGACTCATGGCTTGTCATAAATACCACGTTTTGTCGGTCACTCTTGGGTGGGTTTAGGACCTATCTTTTCCTATAGACCATGGTTGTCATGGCGTCGACTAGGCGACGCCTAGGCGCCGACTAGGCGTCCCGACCGCCACTGCTTCCCCTCCCCTTGCGAGTTGCGCCGCCGCCTGCCTCTGCCCATGCGCCTGCCTCTGTCCCTTGCGAGTTGCATGTCATGGAAGGTTGACATGCCCGATATGTGCGAAGGACACAGATTGTTTCCGTCTGAACTTCGGGGAAAAGATTTGTTACTTTGATTGCCATAGATGCTTTTTGCCCTTGAATCACCCATTTAGGTTACAGAGGAACAATTTCAAGAAGGACAGTATTGTTGTAAAGGGACCACCAAGGCGTTTAAATGGTAGAGAAGTCGCTGATATGCTGAATGAGTTGGTCCTTAATGAAAATGAGGATGGATTTGTAGGATTCAGAACCGAACATAATTGGACCCACATATGTGGCTTATGGGAACTGCCGTATGTCAAATCACTAATTCTGATGCACATCATTGATGTTATGCATCATGAACGTAATGTTGGTGAAAGCATTATAAGTACATGTATGGATTTTACTGACAGGACAAAAGATAATGTAAAGGCGAGAAGAGATTTAGCTGAGATTTGTAATCGACCAACCCTTGAGTTGACGAATAGTGGTGGCAAGCCACATGCCCCATTTTGTTTAAAACCTAAAGAAAAAAACAAGTAATGAGGTGGTTGAAAAATTTGAAATTCCCAGATGGTTACGCCGCGGGATTTAGAAGAGCTGTGAACTTGAAGATAGGGAAATTAAATGGATTGAAAAGTCACGATTACCACATAATAATGGAAAGTCTCCTTCCTGTAATGTTTCGCGGGTACCTCAATGATGATGTGTGGAAGGCGTTAGCTGAGCTGAGACATTTTTATAGACAACTTTGTGCGAAAGAAATTAAGAAAGATATGATGGAGATGCTAGAGAAAGAGATCTCGGTGCTTTTATGTAAACTGGAAAAAATATTCCCTCCAGGGTTCTGCAATCCAATGCAACATTTACTGGTTCATCTGCCATATGAAGCTAAGGTAGGTGGCCCTGTGCAATATAGGTGGACGTATCATATTGAAAGGTCCCTAAAGAAGCTTAGAGCGATGGTTGGTAATAAGGCCAGAGTTGAAGGTTGCATCGCAGAAGAATTTAAATTGAAAGAGATATCATACTTCACTAGTGTATACTTCGCTGAGCATCACAATGTCAACACACCTGCTACACGGTACCATATGGATGAAGACCATCCTTGTAGTGATCTCCAAATATTTGGGTGGAAGGGCATAATTGTTGGTGTCTCCACGACATATTATGTAACTCAGGAAGAACGAACATATGCCTTGCTCTACATGTACTCAAATATGGAAGAGATGGAACAATATTTCGCATAAGTGATTCTTTTTAGTTTTATATTTTACCTCCAAATTTTATACCTACCCGTTTGTTTACCTATTCGTTACAATATTGACAGTATGTTTGATTCGAAATACTTGACGTCTGGTCGTCAACCAACGGAGAAGCAATTAGATAAATTGCGTCGAGAAGGAGTAAATGGTGGGCCTAGTTTTCTCACTTGGTTCGGAGAACATGTAAATCCTTACCTTTGTGACATGTATTGTTTTACTCTACTAGGTTAATTATCTTATAATATCCTATGATTTGCAGTGCGTGCTCGCTGATAATGTACATATAGACTTGCGTCAGCTCTTTTACAGGAGTATTAGTGCCAAAAGTTACGGTCGCTATGATGTTAATGGTTTTCGCTTCCGTTCAACTATTTTTGAAGCATATCGACCTCTAGCGGCAACAACTAATACTGGAGTTGTTACAAGGGTCGTTGATGGACAAGGACACGAAACTATGTATTATGGAATCATCAAAAATATAAAGTACAATTTTGTCGGGAATAAGGAGATTAAAGTAGTCTTCTTCGATTGTGATTGGTTCGACCCTAAACATGGTACTCGTGAAAACATATTTGGGATGGTTCAAGTCAAACACGCGGAATGATTATCTGGTTGCGATAATTTTGCCCTTGCTCACCAAGTCGAGCAGGTGTATTATATGTCGTACCCATGTGAAAAACTAAGTGCTTGGTGGGTAGTCTACAAAGTGAATCCTCGGGAACGTCTACACACTCCTAGTGATGGCGCTTATCAATTGGAGGTTGAAGAGGTCGATGAGGTTTACCAAGATGATGAATTGCCGACTTCATTTAATGTAGAGTCAGAATCGTCGACAGATTCTTTTCTCGACGATTCTAATGATGTGGCAGTTCCCGAGAAAAGGAACATAAGAAGAAAAAAGTAACATGGCGTGCTTTGGGGAGAAAAGGACAAATTGATCCTGATTTTGATGATAATTGACAAGTAATTGTTTTCATACATGCATATGCAATATACTTCATATTACATGTTTTTTCATATGTACAAACCTTCTTTGCTAATAAATGCTTGTTTGTGCTTATTTTGAACAGGATGTCGAAAAAGGTGAGGAGTGTCACGAGGAAGCTCTTCCGCTTGGGGAGTTCATCGGCGAGCACTCCGGCGAGTACTCCGACGAGTCAGGGGGACACCCTATTCCAGGGTAGTTCCTCTTCTTCAAATATACGTCGTCAAGAGCAGCTCCTGAGATTCATAGATCCGACATTAATTGGTCGGCCTATTGCCTTTCAACTAGATGAGGAGGTAACTTTCATATTGTTTTTTATGCCAGTTATAAACTATTACTAATTGTTTCAATACTGTTTTGTAGGAGGAAGAACACTTGGAGAGCGCGGGTCACGAGGATCATCCAGTGGTTGGGGGGCAGGAGGGGGATGTCGTAGAGTGTGAGGCACAGAGGGATGACCCAGAGGGTGTGGGGCAGAGGGATGACCCGGAGGTTGCGGGGCTGGGGGATCTCCCGGAGGGTGCGGGTCAGGAGGAAGGGGCTGAGGCTGCCGGTGGGTCCTCAGTATCTTTCAGGACGAGCCACCTGGTTGCCCCACCAGTAGTCTCTTCCGGTGGAGCCAAGATCGAGATTACGCCTGTAGGTGACGGGTAAGTGTAATATTCTTCTGTTGTTTTGCTTTTTTTTTCAAAAAATTTCTTTCACTAAACTGACTTTATTTATTATGTATTTCTAGATCTTGGATTGACTCTCGGTTTGACGGCACTTCGAGGGTCAGGAAGGTTAACCAGATATTGGGTAACCTGTGTCGTCTACACTACCCAGGGGTGCTGACAATGCCGACCGGTGAGCGGGTTCTATGCCAGACATGGGACCATTACCGGTTTGCTCCTGACGGGCGCCACGGAACTGCTCAGGGGGCGGTGTCTCATGACTTCTAGGTATGCACGTGTTTTTTCAATCTTCTTTTAGGCTTTTCGAGTTACAACACTTTACTAATCATTACTTTTGCAGTTACGCTTTTGCTTGCCAGAGGTCGGAAATCACCATAACCATGCCCTTCAAGTCTTCAACAACAATGCACATAAGGTGGTGAAGGACGAAGTGTTCTTAGAAGTAGCTCTAGAGGTCAGAGGGGTCTCTGTTTCTATCTAGGCTTAGACCAAAACTTCTCTTGATGTAATAATATGATTATCCAATTAATATGAATTGCTTTGGAAGCATCTTTTTGTTGATCCTTACTCTCCTGCCCCTCCTTGTGGGTGGGGGACCGTACGTGATGCGATAGGGTCTATCGGACACAATGATTGATATAGCAATCTGATGCTTCGCACAACACTTGGGAATAATACTTTACTCTTCCGTAGAGTTCTTCGAACTGTACGTTCGTATTATGATGTTTATAAGATTCAAAGCTAAATTTATACTTGTAAGCTCCCATAGTAGTCGCTTAGGACTTTAAAAGTGTTTCATTGGGCCGGAGCGTTGAAACCTTATTGCTTGGTCACCTTCGACTCTTTTACAGATGCTTCGAACCCGGAGGCCGAAAATCTGTTCTTTTAAAGTCCTAAGACTCTTCTACGATTCCTAACAAGCCGGAGCCTGGAATCCGTAGGTTGGCCACCTACGGCTCTTTTATAGATGCTTCGAACCCGGAGGCTGGAAATCTATTCTTTTAAAGTCGTTAGACTCTTCTATGGATCCTAACAAGCCGGAGCCTGGAATCCGTAGGTTGGCCACCTACGACTCTTTTACAGATGCTTCGAACCCGAAGACGGAAATCCATTCTTTTAAAGTCCTTAGACTCTTCTATGGATCCTAACAAGCCGGAGCCTAGAATCCGTAGGTTGACCACCTATGGCTCTTTTACAGATGCTTCGAACCCGGAGGTCAGAAATCTGTTCTTTTAAAGTCCTTAGACTCTTCTATGGATCCTAAAAAGCTGGAGCCTAGAATCTGTAGGTTGGCCACCTACGACTCTTTTACAGATGCTTTGAACCCGGAGGCCGGAAATCTGTTCTTTTAAAATCTTTAAAACTCTTCTATGGATCCTCACAAGCCGGAGCCTAGAATCCATAGGTTGGCTAACGGAATCCTTGAACCAATGGTTCGAAGGCCATTGTCCGGTTTCCTTGAAAGATGCTTGACTCCGCAAGCATTTCCGTTCTCCTGATGCGTCTACCAAGAGTAAGGGATATTTGAAGAGTAAACATAATTCGAACCTCCATCTTTATTTAATTTAGAAAGGTACTTTTACAATTGATTACAAGGAGCCCCTAAGCGTAATAACGTTTAATGTGCTCCGCATGCCATGCATGCTTCAACTCTTCCCCTTCTAAATTAGCTAATTTAAACGAGCCTGGGCGCCCTGAGCGTAGGATAATATATGGTCCTTCCCATTTATTTCCTAGCTTCCCCGGAGCTATTACACTTCGCAATACCAAATGACCTAGTTTAAGCTCGTTCACTTTTATCTTCGGGTCATACCATGTCTTTTTTTGGTCTTGGTACTTCGTCAGATTAGCGACTACTCAAAGCCTTGTTTTTCTGACAAGTCCAACAAAGTGTTTCTCTCATCTTCATTTCTAGGTTCTACTACATGAAGGGATCCACCTTTGAGCTCTGTAGGAGTCATGGCCTCATCTCCGAATAGCAGCCTGAATGGGGCGAAGCCTGTGGACCTGGCTTGAGTGGTCCAAATGGACCATAGAATCTTAGGAAGTTCTTCATTCCACAGTCCTTTAGCCAACCCGACAATCCTACGATTTAAACCGGAGAGAATATTCCCATTGGCTCGCTCGATGGCTCCGTTGAATTGAGGATGACTAACCGCTGCGAAGCATTACTTGATGCCCAGTTCTTCGCAAAATTCTTTAAAGGGTTTGGCTTCGAACTAGGTGCCATTATCCATAGTTAACTCCCTTGGCACTCCAAACCTGCATATGATATTTTGCCAGAAGAATTTTTGTACATTTCTTGAAGTGATAGCAGTTAGGGGTTTAGCTTCGACCCATTTAGAAAAATACTCAATTGCTATCAATGCAAACTTCAAGATGCCTTTTGCCATTGGAAAAGGGCCGATGAGATCCATTCCCCATTGTGCCATTGGCCATACCGGGGTGATAACTTGAAGTGGTGTTGGTGGATGGTGGCTCCGTCTTCCCATCCATTGGCATCCTTGAGAGGTTCGAACTAGGTCTTCCGCATCTCTCACAATTGTTGGCCAATAGAGCCCCTGCCGAAGTGTCTTTCCTTCTAGAGCACGGGGGGGGGGCAGGTGGCTTCCACATAAACCTTCGTGAATGTCCCAAAGTATATCTTGGCCTTCGGGTTGTGAGATGCACCTGAGTAAGGGAGAACAAACTCTGGCTTTGTATAATATCCCATTGACAAGATCATAATTTCGAGCCCTTGCTTGCAACCTTCAGAAATCCAGACCTTCTAATAGGACTGCACTATTTTGCAAGACATCCATTATCGGAGTCCGCCAATCTGTAGCTAGGATGCAAAGGACTTCTTCGGAGGGTAACTGATTTACTGTAGGCTTGATAAGTTCTTCATAGAAAGCACCCTCCGGGACGTCCAATGCTCTAGCTGCAGCTTTCACTAGAATGTCTACAAGTTGATTATCTGCTCGAGGGATACTCTGAACAGAAAATCCTTTAAACATTGCTTCTGTCTTACAGATTTCTTCTAAATATTTTGCCAGATATGGGTTCCTGGCTTGAAAGATTTTGTCAACATGCCCTGCGACGACTGGGGAATCTATTTTAATTATAATCCTTGCTGCTCCAAGTGCTTTTGCCTTTTGGAGGCCTAGCAAGATTCCTTCGTACCCTGCGATATTATTGGTGGTCTTAAAGTTGAGCCTCACAGAATACATGGCCTTCTGCCCTGACGGTGATATTATCACAGCTCTAGCTCCAGCATGAGATGCCTGAGACCACTCTACCACGAAGTCAGCTATGATCTGAGATTTGATAGTTGTTCTCACCGTGAAGGAAATACCAAAGGGGGCTAGCTCGACAGCCCATTTTCCGATCCTACCCATAGAATATTTACTCCAAAGCATATCACCAACGAGATACGAGGTAGGAACGATAAGATTATGTGCTAGAAAGTAATGCCTTAGCTTACGCGAGGCCATTACCAAGGCATAAGCAAATTTTTCAAGCTTAGAGTATCCTGTCTTTGCTCCGGACAAAGCATCTGAGACGAAATAAACTGGGTTTTGCACCAGTTTTCCTTTAAGCTCAACTTCTCTAACCAATACTGCACTTACTGCGGAGCCCGTTGCTGTAAGATAAAGAAGGAGAGTTTCTTCTAGGAGGGGCACAGTAAGTGTTGACAGGCTTCCGAGGTATTCTTTAATATCATCGAAGCTCTTCTAGCACTCTGGCATCCACTTGAAACTTTCGGACCCCTTTAGAGCTTTAAAAATTGGAAGTCTTCGCTCGGCTGATCTGGCCAAGAATCTGCTAAGAGCTATGAGCCGTCCTGTTAGCTTTTGGACCTGCTTCAAATTTTCTGGTGGAGCCATTATTTGTAATGCGCTTATCTGCGTTGGGCTAGCTTCGATTCCTCTACTCAAAACTAAGTAGCCTAGCAGTTTTCCTGCTTGCGCCAAGAATATACATTTTTCAGGGTTGAGGCGAACTCCACATGTTTGGAGACTCTCAAAAGTTTCAGCTAAGTCTAGGCTACGATGGTGCTTTACAACACTCTTTATTACAATGTCATCCATATAGGCTTCGACATTTCGGCCTATTTGATGAACTAGAGCCTTAGCTATCAAACGTGAGAAGGTGGCTTCGGCATTCCGCAAGCCAAAAGGCATTCAAACATAACAAAATACTGAAGAGGGAGTTATAAAACTCGTCTTGGCTTCGTCTTCGCGCTTTAGCAAGACCTGATGATAACCGGAGTATGCATCTAGGAAGCTCAGTAATTCAGAGCCAGCCGTAGAATCCACCAGCTGGTCTATTCGGGGCATAGGGTAGGGGTCTCGCGGGCATGCTTTATTTAATGATGTGAAATCAATGCACATGTGCCACTTACCGGAGCCCTTCTTCCTGACACAAACAGGGTTAGCCAGCCACTCCGTGTGGGCTACTTCCCTGATAATGCCAGCCCTTAGCAATTTTTCCACTTCTACCTTGGCGAGGTCTGCCCTCTCCGCTGATAACTTACGGAGCCCCTGACGCACTGGCATATCCTTCGGGTTGACAAGCAAACTATGCTCGATAATACTCCGGTAAACCCTGGTGATGTCTTCGTTGGTCCAGGCAAAGATGTCCAAATTTTGCTTGACTACTTCCTCTAGTGAAGTAGCTATCTCTGAAGGTAGTCCCTTACCAAACTGTATTGGGTACTCCTTGCCATCTTTCAGTATTATCTTTGTGACGACATCACCTTCCGGGCTTGGCTTTAGGGAAAGGCCCTTCGAAGAGTTTGAAGACTCTGAAGCCTCCTTTGTGTGCTCCGACACACTGTGCACTTGCCGAGGGTCCAATTGCTGACCGTGGCCATACTCCATTCTTCGGGCTACAGCTTGGTCTCCTGAGATAGTGAGAACTCCACCTTGTGTGGGCATCTTGAGACATAAGTAGTTATGATGTGCTTTAGCCCTGAACTAGTTCAACATCCCCCATCCAAAAATCTCATTATAGGCATATGGGGCATCAACGATGTCGAAGATCACTTCTTCCACCCTGGCTAGGGGCCCCTCTCCGAAGGCAACCTCGATGCCTATTTGGCTGAGGGCATTGAGAGGCGGACCTGCGAAGCCTTGAAGTGGGCGGGTGTAACACCCCAAATTTTCAAAGTAATAAAAATATTATTTAATTCAATTTCCTGGGATTTATTATTCTGGAAATACCTTTAATACCCTCCTCTCCCATTTTGAACTACAACATAGAGTTAATGACCAAACCAGGAGATGAAATTTTTGTATAAACTCCCAAGACCAAGATATATTTTTGAGAATTTTTACAAATTTTTATCAACCTTGGAAGTAGCCTTATTATTTTAAACCAATTTCTGCAATTATTTTTAAACAGAAAACATTTTAAACAGTAACGGGCTCCCTCTCCTTCTTCTCTCTCTCCTGGCCGGCCCAGCCCACTCCTCCCCGCGCACACCATCTGACCGGTGGAGCCCACCCGTCAGCGAACCCCTCTCTGCACGCGTACCCGGCCCCACCTGTCGGCGCCGACCGCCCCCTCTCGCGCCCTCTGGCATGTGGCCCCCGCCTGTCAGATCCTCCGTCCCCGCGAGATCCGCCCCCAAATCGCCCCCTCCCCCTCATCGGCCGACGCCATAACTCACCTCAGATCCCCTACCCCCGACCCCCTCCCCTCGAATTGAGCCTGGCAATCAAACCCCCGCGCTCCGGTGACCGTTTCCCCCCATTAAACCCAGCTGGATCGCGTCCCGATTCTATGAATCCGCATGCAACCCGAGCTCGCCGGCGATTAAAACCGTGTTTACTCCGGTCTCCCCCGATTGCGCCCCCTCTGCCCCCGCCGGTGACCTTATTTAAACCCCCTGGTACCCCGCATTCGACCCCCACGCTCACACACTGCAAGAACGCACAGAACGCCCTCACTTCGAGTTTTAGCGCACCACCGCCGCCCGTCCTCCAGCCGTCGCTCGCCGTCACCGGAATCCCCCTCCGTCCTCGCCGACCGCACCACTGCGACCACAAGGACATCACCAACCCGGCCACCCCTCCATCGCCAATGAACCCCATCAGAACGCCACCACCGACGAGGACCCGAACGCCCTCACCGCCCTCTCTCGTCGTCGGCCACGCTCCATCGACCCCAAGCCCCTCCGACAGTACCCTCTTGACCCCCGCGTTGTACTGATTCCGTTTTAGCCCTTAGAACTGACCATCATCGCCCGCCGTGGCCACTGGACCCCCACCGTCACCGGAGAAGATGACCGGCACGGGCCGAGTACCCGTGCCATGTCGGATTCGTCCCCAACCGCGCGATCACGATCTGACGGGCGAGATTAAATCCATCCCTCGGTTTAATCTGGCGCGTCAGATCCAAGCGAAGCGGTACGGTGTTATCTCGTGCGTCCGTTAGTATTTAAAACCCGCGATGAATCTGGGCCATCCATCGCGTATCGGTTCGCCCTTTTAATCTCAGTCGTCCACGTTAACTTAACGCCCCCGCCTCGCCCTCGCGTGTTGGATCTGGATCCAACGGTCCAGATTGGGCCGGACCACGCGCACAGTGTGCGGGTTCACCGTGGGCCTGGCTCACCGTGGACCGAGGGGAATTAAATTTAAAATAAATTCCAGAAGGTGTTTAAAACTTGTAAAATTCATATCTAGCGCATTTGAACTCCAAAAATTGTCATTTCAATTCCAGAAATTTTATAATTTTATTCTCTACACTTTAGTCCAATAAAAATAGTACGTTACTTTAGACTTTTTCATGATTATTTAAATAGGTATTCAAATACCGTTAGGGAAAAAATGTAATTTCAATTATTTAAATTTCATTAAACTTCCTAGTTATTTTCTTTCTGTTCATATACTGGAAGCCACAACATTGCCCATGAACCTTTCATTTTAAATTGATTAGTGTTGGCGTAAAGATTACGCTAACAGGTTTCTAAAGATTAGAAACTAACAAACGAAGTGTTTGCGAAGGAAACTATTCCAAGCCTCCGAAAGAATAATAACTTACAATAGTTTAAAAGTGTGTATTGAATAACTTGTATTCGGTCCTCATTACAGGGTAAAATGGGGGGTATTTATAGGCCCAAACATTAAGGAAAATACCTTTTTATCCCTCTATTACAACCGACATAGTGGAAACTATTCGGTACTCTTAATAGGGCTAAAATGGTAAAAGACTAATCTAGTTAGAAAGAAAATAAGTCTTCCATCTTAGCTGGCAAAGAGGTTCCTAGAAGAGTCCATGTTCGAAGATGTACTCCGAACTAGAGCCCCTCATCATACTTCGAACTTGACTGGAACCATCTTCGAAATTATATATCGAACATCTTTATCTTAATCACCAGTCTTTATCTTGTTGCTGCGATAATCTTGAAGATGGAATATTTTCCCCCAACAGTAGCCCCTCGAATACGCTTCTCCATTAAATTTGTGAAGTTAGGGAAGCAGTATACGCAAGGAAACATATCCATGTGCAGGGATTAGCAGACTTAATACACCTCCGAAATGTATAGAGATGTGAACTTCAAATTATTTTCTAAATGAATTGCATTCGAAGTATTTTAGAATTAACTTGGGAAATCCGAAAGTCTTTTTAGACTCGGAAAAAATAACCGTTGGCTTTTTCCTTCTGACGGAAGTTACATAATGAGTTAATTCCGGAATAAAGTAACGGTCAGGAATGCGAAACGGCATAAGCAAACGGTAAAAATTGGGGTCTGAGCTATAAATAGAGGGCCCGACCCTTTCTTGTACCTTTCCACCGCTTTCGTGCAAACAGACTAACTCTCGAACCCTAGCCTCCCTTTTTCCTTCAAATCAACCCAAGAGATCTAATGGCGAAAACCATCTTCAAGGGTCCGGGAACGGCTTCAACCTTGACTCGGCAGCAAGTTGCGGCGGCAGCGGCGGCCGCTACATTGGCAGCGACTGCTCCGACACCTGCAGCAACAACAATGGCGACGGCGGGGGAAAATCCCCAAAATGTTGGCCATCAAGACCTCTGTCCAGCGTCAACAAAATATGTGGATCAATCTTATCAGCTGGGCCTTCAACCTGCAGAAGAGAATCACTTGCGGCCGCAGTAGAAGGCAAGATCAGTTCTGGGGTTATGATTCGCAAACCTGGGAAGGAAATCATTCCATCACCGAGACCCGGAGAAGTGTTTGTTTTCGAAGCTTTCTTCGAAGCTGGGTTGGGGCTACCGGCAGTCGACTTTCTAGCGGAGGTATTGGACTTGTTTCATGTCACTCTCCCCCAACTCTCTCCGAATGCGGTAGCACGTCTTGCCATCTTCGAATGGGCGTTGCGAGCCGAAGGTTGTGAAGGAAGAGCGGAGATCTTTGCAGCACTACATAGAGCATCATGTCAACCGAAAACCTTCGTAGGCTCCGGAGGTGAGAAGATAGTAGTGGCCTTCGGAAGTATCAACTTCAGACTCCGGGACGAATATGCTCTTCGGTTTCCTACCAAGGCCATTAATGCTAGATGGTATACTGATTGGATCTTAAGATGGTTTTATGCCAAAGTTGGGGCGAGTAGCCGCCTAGCTGGACCTCTACAAGAAATCCACTTCCAAAAGGAAGCCTTAGTGCACCCGGATCTAGGCCAACTCGAAGCTCGTTTGAGCTTGTTTCAAAAAATCAGTCGTCGTTTGAGCATGCGGGACTTAGCCGAAGAATTCCTAGGGCTTCAAATTTCTCCTCTGATGGCCAACTGGCCTATCATCTTCGAGGAAGATTCGGAAGGCGGTCTTTGAAAAATTTCCTCAACTTCGAGTCCTGCAGGTAACTTCGAAAACAACATACTTTATGTGTATTTATTCGAAGAATTAACAAACTTAACTCGTTTTTTAGCTTCTTCAGCCCCTATAACTTCGGAGCAAATCGTACGAGCTTCAGAGAAGATTTTGGGCGTTCCAACTCCGACCGAGAAAGAATGGAGGATCAAATTGGTTGGTAGTTTGGAACGATCCAACAGAGTATGGGGGCTGCTGGAAGTTGTTCCGCCCCCTCTGATGGATTGGGTACCTTCGGAGAAAGGGCCCAAGAAGATGAAAGCCGAAGCTGGAACTTCGAGCTCCACCAAGACTCCGGTTAAAAAAGGTGGCTCAAAAGCCAAAAGTTCCCGCGCCTTCAAGCCCAAGAGCTTCAATCTCCGATTCTCAGGAGGATGAAGGTAGGTTGCTCGTGAGGTTGATTGACGAGGATGCAGCCCAAAGAGCTGTACGAATTGACGAAACTGTGAACGTGCTGTAGTCTCAAGAAAATCTTGAGCAAGCAAGGACTCCGGTTGTTCAAGAACATTTACCTCAAGACGGAGCCCATGTGGATGAGAGTGGAGTCGAAGTCACTGCAGCTTCGATTCTGGATGAAGCAACAACGGTTATTCTGGAAAATGATCCGACAGTCAAAGATTTGATGCTTGAATCTGACGAAGATCTTGCCTTCGATCCGCCAAGTAGTCCAATGCTCACCCGCCGCCAAAATGTCGAAGGTAAACTTCGAATAATTCTTTTATCCTTTTTTTAAAAAATTATACAATGTATAATATCTTTGTTTTTACAGAGTCCACTTCAATGGAAGAGGTCCGTCCCGAAGATACAGTTCCTGGAACTTCGACAACTTCGGAGCCAATTCCAGGAGCCACTCAAATGGGCCCTGGAAAAGGCAAAGGGAAGATGGACCCCCTCCTTGCTTCGAGCTCAGGATCAACTCCGTCTGAGTCAACAGACGAGAGCCAATCTACTGAGGGGGGCCAGTCTACTGGGGCTCCAAAGATCACAGATCAACACTATGGGCCTTCGTCAAACGAAGATGACAAACAAGCCTTAAGCATGCTCCCCCTTCTAGCTCCTTTCTTGGAGCGAAGAACTGGGCTTCGAACTTTGCTCGAGCCTTTGGATCGAGCTAGTCGCAAAGTCGGGGAGACGGACTTGGTGGCCATCCTAAGCGAGGCGGAGAGTTCGGAGCTTAATGCTGCCATGGAACACGCAGCATACCAGGTACGAAGTATCTCCAAACAGAATCAAATTTATATACAAATAATTTCTCACCTTGGTTTTTTCTTTTTGCAGCAAACAGTCTTGGCTCGAGCTGCGAACATCTCCAATGAACGTGGGAACATTCGCCTTCGAGAGGAGAATGCAACTCTTCAACGAAATCTGACTATCTCCGAAGGTCGAGTGGCCCACATGGATAACATGGTTTCAACGGAGCGCAGGGCTAGACAAGGTTTGGAGGCTGCGAATAAAGAGCTCGAAGCGAAAAAAATTGTGCTTCGAGCGGAAATCGAAAAGATGCGGGCGGAGCACGCTACTGCGGGGGCCGAGCTTGTTAGACTCCGAGAAGAAGCTAGCCAGCTATTGAACCATAAGAATTCTTTAACTATGGAGGTAGCTAGACTCTCTGGAGTAATAGAAGAGCTAACTTCGATGAAGGATGCATTAAATGAAGATAAGCTAAAGTTTGAGAAGGTAGCTGCGGAAGTCATGGACCAATTGCTAGGCGTTCTTGAGTACTTCGGTACTACTGGGACGCTTCCTTCGGATGACAACATCTCCCTACTGCGCCGGCTGAAAAGGATTCAAGGAGTAGCGAAGCAAATGAAGACAGCAGGCATTAGTTACGGAGAAATCTCCGGACAAGTGGCTGCTGTTGGCCTACTTCATTACTACGAAGATCTGGGTCGATTGATAACTCCGAGCGCAGGGGAGGGTCCTATTACCTTCGATGACGACCAGCTTCTTACTCCCTCCGAAGGTGTGGGCGCTGCTTGGAAAGCCTTTCAAACTTCATGGAGAGCCGAAGGTCGCTCTGCGATCAAGGCCTGGATTGACGAAGGACAACGCCAGAATCAGGCTCGGTCTCAAGCTTCGAGCAGTCAGCCTCCTCCAAACCCGCGGGTTTAGAATTACCTTAGGATTTTTAACTATGTAAAGCACTACGCTTTGTACATTTATGAATGAAGATTTGTTTATCATGTTTTTAGGCTTTGCCTCATATGGAAGATGTCGAAGTGTTAAATGTTAACGACAAACTTCGCTTATTATGGGCCACCTTCGATATCCTAAAACATCACAAGCATCCTCGATTTCTAGTTCCTCGAGATAGTTCCGGAGCGATTACGTCCGAAATAAGTAAAGATATATTATCTTATATTAAAGAGGAAGAAAAAGAAGTTAACTTGGAAACTTCATCTTCTGAAGACATTGTATGGTCCGAAGACGAAGATGAAACTCGAGGTAAAAAGCCTGAAGAACTTGGAAGCTGGGAAAGGAGCCCCGAACGACTTCGAACTTGGGCCGAGCTTCAGCAAGAACAAAAAGACTTTAGAGCTTCGAAGGGAGGTAGGAGAGTTAAACGCAAAGTTGTTAGGACTCCCGGCACTGGAACTAGTCGTTCCAACACTATTCTAGAGATCGAAGAGTTCTTCGATTCCTTCTTGGTATAGATACCAATTTTTCATGATGTAATCATATTTGCTCGAATAATAAATATCGATTTAAAATTGTCTCCCTATTTATTAGCCCCTCTTTGGGCATAAGCAACTTCAAACTGTATTCGAAGATGGTTAGGCGTAAAGAAAAAACTTAGGAGTACAATTTTTGGGGTTCGAAGCCCCTCAGTAATTTAAAGATCTTTTAAAATCTTATAAAATGTCTTCGACTATTTGTAGTCTAAAGAATGGCAACTTAGTACCTTCTGTTTTTGAAAGAAATCACTTGAGATAACTTTCCGGACACTTTAGTGTCTTAGATAGTTTGTCACGTTGGACTTTCTTAACAGACATTCAAAGCTCATGGCTCAAACTCTGTTTTGTTTTGGCCTCCTTCGGCTCTTTTTTTGCAAAATCTATCAAACCAGTGGTTTGGAGTTCGCGGTGGTCTCTTTGGACTCTTTTTACGGATACCTACAAGTCGGTGGCTTGGGCTCCGCATTATTTGGTCTCCTTCGACTCTTTTTACGGATACCTACAAGCCGGTGGCTTGGGCTTCGCATTATTTGGTCTCTTTGGACTCTTTTTACGGATGTCTTCCAGCCAGTGGCTTGGACTCCGCATTCTGTGGTTTTCGGGCTCTTTTAAGGATGTCTTCAAGCCGGTGGCTTGGACTCCGGATTATGTCAGCCCACCACCTCGGAAAATATGATTCAAATTAATGACACTTCCCTCTCGGTCAACTCCACGGTTCCAGTGCATCCACTCGGAAGCTGGAAGTTTATGAGGGGTAGGCACTATCTGAACCATATGCTTTATTGATTCGAAAAGTGATTACAAATGATTACAAGGAGCCCCTATGTGAAGTATCGCTTTAGGTGCTCCGCATACCAAGTATGCGCTAACTCTTCACCTTCCAAATTAGCTAATTTAAACGAGCCAGGATGTCTTGAATGAACAATTAAGTATGGACCTTCCCATTTATTTCCTAATTTTCCTTGCGCTAAGATGCTTCGTAAAACGAGATGACCCGGTCTAAGCTCATTGATCTTAACCTTCGGGTCGAACCAAGCCTTCGTCTGCTGATGATACTTTGATAAATTAGCCACAGCTCGAAGTCTTGTCTCCTCTGTTAAATCTAGCGAAGCTTGTCTTTCTCCTTCAATCTCCGGTTCGGTGCTGCGAAGTGATCCTCCTTTGAGCTCCTTTGGAGTCATAGCTTCATCCCCGAATAGCAATTTGAATGGAGTGAAACCTGTGGACCTTGTTTGCGTAGTCCGAATGGACCATAAAATCTTTGGAAGTTCTTCGGTCCACAGTCCTTTTGCCAATCCTACTATCCTTCGATTTAGCCCTGACAAAATATTTCCATTGGCTCTTTCTACAGCTCCATTAGACTGAGGATGTCTTACTGCAGCAAAACATAACTGGATGCCTAGATCTTCGCAGAACTTCCTGAAAGGTTCCGCATCGAACTGTGTTCCATTATCAACTGTGAGTTGTCTAGGCACTCCGAATCGGCAAATGATACTTTTCCAAAAGAATTTATGTACATTGTTCGAAGTGATAGCTGTTAAGGGCTATGCTTCTACCCACTTAGAAAAATATTCAATAGCTACCACCGTGAACTTTAAATTTCCCTTAGCTACTGGAAAGGGACCAATCAAATCCATACCCCATCTGGCCATGGGCCATACCGGAGCTATAACTTGAAGGGCTATTGGTGGGCGATGACTCCTCCGTCCCATCCATTGACATCCTTGACAAGTGCGGACCAAGCTCTCCGCATCAGCTGTTATTGTAGAACAATAAAGCCCCTGGCAAAGTGTTTTTCCTGCCAAAGCTCGAGGGGCCAAATGGCTACCGCAAAGTCCTTCATGGATTTCTCAAAGAATATCTTGGCCTTCGGTTTGGGATATACATCGGAGTAAAGGGGAACATACTCCGGCCTTATATAAAATACTATTGATTATTTGATAACTCCTGGCCCTGAGTTTCAATCTTGAAAACTATGGCTCTTCAAACGAATTTGCTCCTCCTTGCAAAAGTTCCATGATCGAATTTCTCCAATCTTTACTTGGAATGCAAAGAATCTCTGCGGAAGGAATTTGTGGCACCGAAGGTGTAGTGAGCTCCGCATAAAAAGCCTCTTCTGGTATATCCATAGCTCCGGCTGCAGCTTTTGCTAAGATGTCCGCTTGCACATTTTCTTCTCTTGGTATACTCCGAATGGAAATACCCTTGAATTGTGCTTCGATCTTACGGATTTCTTCTAAGTACTTTGCAAGCTGTGGATGCCGAACTTGAAAACTTTTATCTACGTGCCCTACTACTATTTGAGAATTTGTCTTTATAACAACTCTTGTAGCCCCTAGAGCACGTGCTTTTCGGAGTCCCAGTAAAATCCCTTCATACTCCGCTATATTATTGGTAGACTTAAAGTTGAGTCTTGCGGAGTACATTGCTCTTTGCCCTGAAGGCGAAATTAAAACTGCTCTAACACCTGCTCCGGATGCTTGGAAAGCCCCATCAGAAAAAAAAGTCCAAATTCCTTCATTTGACTTCTCCAGAACCCATGTTGCAGGGGGAGTCCACTCTGCTACGAAGTCAGCCAATACTTGCGACTTAATTGCTGTTCTTGCCAGGAAAGATATGCCGAAGGGTGCTAATTCAATAGCCCACTACCCAATTCTTCCAGCGGAATCCTTATTTCGGAGCATATCTCCTAGAGGATATGAAGTTGGTACCACAACATTATGTGCCAAAAAATAGTGCCTTAGCTTCCTCGAAGCCATTATTAGAGCATAAACGAATTTCTCAAGCTCAAAATATCTTGTTTTTGCTCCGGACAATGCTTCGGACACAAAGTAAACTGGATTTTGTACCAACTTCCCGTTGACATCAATCTCTTTGACAAGAACTGCACTGACAGCAGAGCCAGTAGCTGCAAGGTAGAGGAGTAGGGTTTCGTCCGCAATAGGCACCGTGAGTGTAGCAAGATTACTGAGATAATTTTTAATATCTTCGAAGCTCTTTTGACATTCCGGTGTCCATGCAAAATCTTCGGACCCTTTCAATGCTTTGAAAATAGGCAAACTTCTCTCCGCAGACCTTGCCAGAAATCTGCTAAGTGCTGCTAGACGACCTGTCAGCTTTTGCACTTGCTTCAAATTCTCTAGGGGAGCCATCTTTTGCAGCGCAGTTATCTGAGTAGGGCTAGCATCAATCCCTCTCCTTGAAACTAAATACCCTAACAACTTCCCAGCCTTAGCTCCGAAGATACATTTCTCAGGGTTAAGACGGATTCCACAAGCCCGGAGGCTATTAAATGTTTTTGCTAAGTCTAGGCTATGTTGGTGCTTTAAAGCACTCTTATTACAATATCATCCATATAGGCCTATACATTACGACCTAATTGATGACCTAGAGCCTTAGCAACTAACCTCGAAAAAGTAGCCCCGGCATTTCTTAAGCCAAAGGGCATTCTTACATAACAGAAGACTCCTGAAGGAGTTACGAAGCTTGTCTTGATTTCATCTTCGCGTTTCAACCATATCTGATGATAACCGTAGTACGCGTCAAGGAAACTTAATAACTCCGAACCTGCAGTGGAGTCGACCAATTGATCAATTCGGGGCATGGGGTAGGGGTCACGAGGGCATGCTTTATTCAAGGATGTGAAATCAATGCACATGCGCCATTTCCCAGAAGATTTCTTCCTGACGAAGACTGGGTTGGCTAACCATTCTGTGTGAGCCACTTCTCTGATAATCCCAGCTTTCAGCAATTTTTCAACTTCATCTTTGGCAAGAACAGCTCTTTCTGCAGACATTTTTTGGAGTCCTTGCCGAACAGGCCGGGCCTTCGGGTTTACAAGTAAACTGTGTTCAATAATATCCCGACTGACTCCGGTGATGTCTTCGTCAGACCAAGCGAAGACATCTAAATTCTCCTCAACAACTTTCTCCAAGGAGGTAGCAACTTATGGAGGCAAATCTTTGCCAAATTGAAATGAATATTCATTGCCATCTTTAACAATAACCTTCGTTGCAATCTCTCCTTCAGGACTTGGTCTTGGGAAGGATTTTTTCGAAGATTCGCTAGGAGCAGAAAAGTTTCTTGATTGTCTTGCACACTATTCACTTGTCTTGGATCAAGAGGGGGGCCGTGACCATACTCCGCTCTTTGGGCGGTAGCTTGATCTCCGAAGATAGTGAGCACTCCTTCTTGTGTGGGCATCTTCATGCACAAGTAATTGTGGTGTGCCACAGCTCCGAACTGATTTAACATGCCTCTTCTGAAGATGACTTTGTATGCATATGGAGCATCCACGACGTCGAAGATTACTTCTTCTGTCCTGGCTAACAGTCCTTCTCCGAAGATAACTTCCAGGCCAATTTGGCCGAGGGCATCAAGCGGAGGTCCTGCGAAGCCTAGCAAAGGGCGAGCCGCAGGAAGAAGGTGCTTTCTGGAGATGCATAGTTGATCGAAGACTTGAACAAAAATAATGTCTGCCGAACTCCCTCCGTCAATTAGCACTCTTCGAACTTCAGTTCCTGCAATGTCGACAGTAATGACAAGTGAGTCTGCATGTGGAAATTTAATGCCAGCTGCATCCTCTGCAGAAAAAGATAGGTGCACATAGGACCATTCAGGCATAGCAGCTGCAGATGACGAAGTTCCAATATGCCCCACTTCTCTGACATATTCTCTTCTCTGCCTTTTTGACATGCTTCCAAGAGTTCCTCCACCGGAGATTGGGAGGACTACCCTTTTTCCTCGATCTTGCCCTTCTTCCTGCTTCGGAGGTGGCATAACATTGACCACCGGAGGGCGCCTTGCTGGATCGAAGTTTTCTATCCGCGCCACAGCCTGGACAGGCTCTGGACGCACTTCAACTGGAACTCGGTCAGTAGTGCCTCGACCTGAAGTTCTTTCCAGATACTCTCCTCTTAGAGCAAGTATAGCTTTGCAAGTATCAGTTGCATGGCTTCGGTTTTCACCATGAATACAGCAAAAAGGGGCTGGCTTTTGCCAGCCGGTTTCCCTGGCGGCCTCCAGCCGCTAGCCTTGTTCCCCGAAGGTTGCGGAGCTCTTTGGGCAAACTTTTGCGGAGGTGCAATGTTCAGAACTTCTGAACGAGGATGTTTTTGCACCTTTCTCCTATCATGCTGAGCTTTGAAGACAGGTTCCTACGGCTGTGCCGAAGTTTTCACTTCCAATTTTACTTCCTGCAGTATGGACGGAGTAGCTGCAGTCCTCCGAAGCCAACCATCTTCTGACCTGGCATATTCTTCAAAATAGGACATCAGCTGAGAAACAGAAGATACGCTTTTCCGGTGAAGTTTATCAAGTAGGCCTGGATGAATGACTCCCTCTCGAGCTGCATCAACTACCGAAGATGTAGTTAACCCTCGAATTTGTGACTTCGTATGAGCGAAGCGCTTGAAGTATTGTCTCAATGTCTCTCCAGGGAGCTGCTTCACCTGGAAAAGACTTCCCGTTGACATTGGGGGCACAAAGGTGCCTTGGAAATTGCTTACGAACTTCTTCTTCAGCTGTGCCCACGAACTGATTGATCCTGGTTTTAAAGACCAGAACCATCGCAAAGCTACTCCTTGAAGAGCCAGAGGGAAACATTTTGCCATGGTGTCCCGCACTCCTCCACTAGCTTCAATCGCCAAAGCATAAGATCTGACAAACTATGCAGGATCTTCATCTCCGGCATACTTGCAAAGCTTCAAAGTTTTAAACTTTGGGTCGAAGCGAACTTTTTGCAGTTCAGGATGCAGCGGAGACTCAGTATCAAAGGAGGCGTTCTCCGGGGCTTCAGGATAAATAGGTTCGTCGTCTTCAGGCACTTCAGGAATAACTGGGATGGCTTGAGAGCGAAGCCTATTTGCAGCTTCTTTCCGCCATCTCGCTACTTCGGCTTAGAGACTGGCCATTTGAGTGGCCATATCACCAAGATTGTCTTCATCTCCTCCGGAAGGGTCTTCCGGGTCTTGAGAACTGTAACGATCAGTTCGGAGTGGAACTTGAGGTGGAAGAGGAACTCCGGGTGGCCGAAGTATAGATGGAGTTGGCGGAGGAACTCCGTATGCTCAAGGAATGGGAATCCCTTCTGGAGTTTGATGTGGAGGAAATGTCAAAGGTCCTCCGACCTCAACTGTGTCTGGAGATATCACTCTGGAGGTCCGAGGGGACCTCCGAACAGGGTTACCAGTTGCACTCCACTTAGGAGGCATGGTGTAAGAAGTTGGTAGAGAACGAAGTTTCTTGGACTAAGTTCTCCACGGACGACGCCAACTGTTGGCGTAAAAGATTACGCTAACAGGTTTCTGAAGATTAGAAACTAACAAACGAAGTGTTTGCGAAGGAAACTATTCCAAGCCTCCGAAAGGATAATAACTTAGAATAGTTTAAAAGTGTGTATTGAATAACTTGTATTCGGTCCTCATTACAGGGTAAAACGGGGGGTATTTATAGGCCCAAACATTAAGGAAAAGACCTTTTTATCCCTCTATTACAATCGACATAGTCCATGCTAAAATGGTAAAAGACTAATCTAGTTAGAAAGAAGATAAGTCTTCCATCTTAGCTGGAAAAGAGGTTCCTGGAAGAGTCCATGTTCGAAAATGTACTCCGAACTAGAGCCCCTCATCATACTTCGAACTTGACTGGAACCATCTCCGAAATTATATATCGGACATCTTTATCTTAATCACCAGTCTTTATCTTGTTGCTGCGATAATCTTGAAGATGGAATATTTTCCCCCAACAATTAGAATGTTTAAAATGAGGTTACTCACATTTAAAACTATTTTTCAAAGAACAACACTTCATTTTAATTCCTTTTAAAATTATTTTAAACATTTCTTAAGCCAAAGGGCATTCTTACATAACAGAAGACTCCTGAAGGAGTTACGAAGCTTGTCTTGATTTCATCTTCGCGTTTCCACCATATCTGATGATAACCGTAGTACGTGTCAAGGAAACTTAATAACTCCGAACCTGCAGTGGAGTCGACCAATTGATCAATTCGGGGCATGGGGTAGGGGTCACGAGAGCATGCTTTATTCAAGGATGTGAAATCAATGCACATGCGCCATTTCCCAGAAGATTTCTTCCTAACGAAGACTGGGTTGGCTAACCATTCTGTGTGAGCCACTTCTCTGATAATCCCAGCTTTCAGCAATTTTTCAACTTCATCTTTGGCAAGAACAGCTCTTTCTGCAGACATTTTTCGGAGTCCTTGCCGAACAGGCCGGGCCTTCGGGTTTACAAGTAAACTGTGTTCAATAATATCCCGACTGACTCCGGTGATGTCTTCGTCAGACCAAGCGAAGACATCTAAATTCTCCTCAACTACTTTCTCCAAGGAGGTAGCAACTTATGGAGGCAAATCTTTGCCAAATTGAAATGAATATTCTTTGCCATCTTTAACAATAACCTTCGTTGCAATCTCTCCTTCAGGACTTGGTCTTGGGAAGGATTTTTTCGAAGATTCGCTAGGAGCAGAAAAGTTTCTTGATTGTCTTGCACACTATTCACTTGTCTTGGATCAAGAGGGGGGCCGTGACCATACTCCGCTCTTCGGGCGGTAGCTTGATCTCCGAAGATAGTGAGCACTCCTGCTTGTGTGGGCATCTTCATGCACAAGTAATTGTGGTGTGCCACAGCTCTGAACTGATTTAACATGCCTCTTCTGAAGATGACTTTGTATGCATATGGAGCATCCACGACGTCGAAGATTACTTCTTCTGTCCTGGCTAACAGTCCTTCTCCGAAGGTAACTTCCACGCCAATTTGGCCGAGGGCATCAAGCGGAGGTCCTGCGAAGCCTAGCAAAGGGCGAGCCGCGGGAAGAAGGTGCTTTCTGGAGATGCATAGTTGATCGAAGACTTGAACAAAAATAATGTCTGCCGAACTCCCTCCGTCAATTAGCACTCTTCGAACTTCAGTTCCTGCAATGTCGGCAGTAATGACAAGGAAAGTCACCAAACCAATCTTTTGAGCATGTTGAACCCATGTTTTACTAAACTATCGCTAAAACACATAGGATATACATGCATTAGTCAAATGAAACCCTTACAATATATTTATTAGGATCCTCCGACCTTGATGTGCAACCCAAGCCATGCTCTCTGTCCTAAACTCCTTGTCACCATATGATTAGTATTATTAGGTAGTGTCCAATGTATTGACACGATTGCTATAGGATTAAAAATGAGTCGTAGCGATTGGTTCTACTATATGATCCCCGTTATTCTCATCTTTGGAATTCTGTCGGTGTTGGAGTTGTGGTTGTGAGTGAATGCATGGTGGGTTCCGGGTGCAAGCTAGGGCATTGGTCGGTAGCACCCGGGGGACTATAAGGACCAGTCTGCGGGATCCGTTGCAATACACTTCCGTACTAACCACAAGTCTAACGGGTAAGTCCTAACTAAGGTATGGAGTGTTCCAAACCAAGGCCACCATTTGGAGATGGGTCAAGCAGCACCTGCGGGTGGCTTGTACCGATGTGGCGCAACAGGGGGTGCGACGTTAGCCGGGATGCGGCCCGGCGCGCCGGCGAAACCTAGAGTGGGTGGTTATCGCTTGGAGCATTTCATGCTGAGGTTTTGGCACGAGTTCCCGTGGTATGGGTCATCTCGTTTGGGATGACTGCGTGCCTTGTGGGTACAGTAGTACATCTCTGATCAGAGTCATTAATCTTTACGAAAAGCCGAGCCCACAGTTAAGGGTGGGTTGCGTGACATCCCACAGTTAGATTACTTTGAATATGTATGTGCATGATGGTTTGACATGTAAGGACTATTGTGCGAGGAGGTAAAACGTACTCCTCGAGTTAGATGATGTTATTGATGTTCATGTTTATATTTCTGCATGATAAAATTTGATTACACTAAATGCAATAACTGAAAATATACTTTTCCGCACTTTGAGCATGATCCTTCCATTGTTATTAACTTGCATTATTACTTGCATTTGTGGTGGCTTGTTGAGTACTTTTTGTACTCATACCCGTTGAACACCACAGAGAATGCCTACTATGAAGATGGTCTGGAGTAGTGACCCAGTCAAGCAAAGATCATGAAGAAGGTGTTCGTCATTCTATTTACTTTTATTATTATTTTTGTTTCAACTCTGATGTATAAATATGGTTTACGTGCCATGAATACTGTCGTATGTATGATTGTCGCATGATGAACCTCTTGTATTATCGTTTTTCTATGGAAATTCAATAATGTTCCGATTTCGGTAAATCAGGGCGCCACAAGATGGTATCAGAGCCGACTTGACTGTAGGAAGCCAAACAGACCCGCCTAGCCAATAGCTGCAGAAAATTATTTCTCGAAAACCTACTTTATAAACTTTGTTCCTCCCCTCACTTTTTTTCAACTTGCTGTTTTGTAGATGCCTGTCTACCAAGTCCACAGCTACTGCCGCCACTTTGAGGGCTTCGTCCGGGAGCTCCGCATGATGCTCACCTTCCTCGGGTTCCTCTTCGAGCCCGAATTCCACGGGGTGTACCTGGAAGAGTTTGTCGGGCCTTGCGACGTCTCTCTCACCATCCACGGCTCCAGAGAGCATCTGCCGTCCTACACCACCGCGCTTGGAGGCCCGACTTTCGATGTCGCATGCCAACGAGTCGCCCTCCAGGCCCTTATGGAGTTGAGGATGATCTATGATGATCGTCTTAAAAACTCATCCTTCCGGCTTGTGCCGAAGCACACTCCCGGCACCTACCGTAGCATCTACCTCAGAGTTCACTCCGTGCGTGATCCGGTCATGGGCCGGCAGTCGTGTCTTCTTCAGGCTATGGACGACATCCATACTGAGGCGGTGCTCGACGCCGACGAGCACCATGAGGCGGTTGAGTTTCTTCATGAGGAGACGAAGAACTTGATCCAACAGAACGGCGAGCTGCAACGCAAGATTATGCAGCTACAAAAGGACATCGCGGAGATGGTTCCCCTCCTCCCTAGGAAGAGGAAGCCCATTCGTGAGCCCGTCCCTCGCCCCAAGAGGATCCCGCCACACCCCTCCACCACCGGACCGTCCACCGCCAGCACCCCTACACCACACCCCAGCCTCGTCTCTAACTCCATTATCAAGAACTTTCTCGAGCCCACCATCCCTCAGGAGCCGCGTGTCGGTGGTTCCTAGAGCACAGAGACCGCCTCCAGTGGCGAGTAGGCGTTAGAGGCCGCTATTTTAATAAAGCAAAATTTTGTATGTGGTGCTATCCACAACGAGTGTGTTGTGGGTAGAATAAAAGCTTGGTTGTAATAAACAATTTGTACCACTGATTTATATGCATGAAATTGATGAACTATTTTCCTTAATTGTTTTGTCATCAACTTTTTACTTTATAACATGGTATTCAGAAGATGGCCGACCACCAGAACGTCGGCTCCAACAACGGAGAAGGAGGAAGCCATGACGCGCCCGAGGGTGTTGTACCCAACTGGGGTGCAACGGGCCCACGTCAGTCTGGGTCGCCATCCTTCAACCATCCTACTTTGGCGGAGATGATGGCAAATCAGAACCAGCTGATCACCGCCCTCCTCACTCAAATGCAGCACCAACAAGCTCAGTTGGACCGTCTGTAGAATGGGGAAGCCGCCCCTCGCGCACCAGCACCCGCACCCGCTCCCCAACTCTCGGAGTTCCTGCGTGTGCGTCCCCCTATCTTCTCGAGCACCACCAACCCCATGGAGGCCGGAGATTGGCTCCGCACCATTGGGAAGAAGCTTGATCTCCTCCCCTGCACCGACCGGGAGTGAGTGGCCTTCGCCACTCACCAACTCCAAGGTCCCGCCGCCGAATGGTGGGACAACTACCATTAGTCCTAGCCTGAGGACCACGTGGTGACATGGGAGGAGTTCACCATCGCCTTTCGCGCCGCCCACGTCCCCGCCGGTGTCATCGCGGTGAAACAGCAGGAGTTCCGCGACCTGCACCAGGGCAGTCGGACTGTCATGGAGTACCTCCATGATTTCAACCGCCTCGCCCGCTACGCGCCGGAAGAGGTGCAGACCGATGCCGTCCACCAGGCTAAGTTCCTCCGGGGACTTAAGGATGAGCTGTCCATCCAGCTTGTCGCCACCGACTACGCCGACTTCCAGCGGCGTGTCAATAAAGCGCTCATCCAATAGACTGAGCAAAACAGGTTGGACCTCAAGAAGAGGAAGATGATCGCCTTCAAGCATCAACATGCGAACTCTCAGAGGCCCCGCTTCATCCCTCCGCCACCAGCGCCCGCCTACCATCCTCGGCCCGCCTACAGGCCACCTGAGGAGCCATGCTGAATAGCGTGGGCCTCATGGCTCTAGATGTGATGAGTCATTGTCAACGATAGTCAAAGAGGACTAAAAAGAGAGAGAAGATCTACTGCATCATGGGCCGTGTGTGACTCAGGTACATGGGCAGCAAGCAACTGTCGGGCAGAGGAGGCTGCGAAGTTGGGTTGGCCCAATCCGGGTACATGGGCCAGAAGCAGCAGAAGACCCACTGGGTTGTTGACCAGGATTGACTCAGGTACACGGGCGGTGAGTGATTGCCGGGCTGAGAGAGCTGCGGAATCGGGCTGGCCCAATCCGGGTACCTGGTGCAAAGTCGGTGGAGGCTTTGTCAGTTTCGGTGCAAAACTGACAACCGTTGATCTTGTATCAGACTGTCTAGAAGAGAAGCCATAGTTGCTACGAAAGCTTAGCTTCCGGATAAGTCATCTGTATCTCTAGGCCCACAGTCAGTCAGTCGAGTCTGTAAAAATTCCTAAGGGCAGTTGAGTCATTTCCTTTATTTTAGCGTCTGTAAAACCCTAAGGGGCTGGTGGAATATTCTAGGTCATTGGGCAGCCTATAAATAGGACCCCAATCCCTAGGGTTGAACTACCCTTCGAGAAATCACTTTTAAATCATTCCTTGGGTCATTTTTGGTTCCTGCGTTTCTCTCTCCTATCTGTGCGCCGCCAGGAAGCTTCCTTCTGTTCTTTGTGAGTTCATCTTGATTCCTCACGAGTGTGGAAGATTCTGTTCCTGCGGTTTTTGGTGTGCAGCATTTCGTGTGAAGTCGTGAAGTTTTTGTTCTGTGTGAGTCTAGTTTATTCCTGAGTTAATGCTTCTCTGGCCACTTCGTTTTGTTCTTCCCGTGAGTACTAGTTCTTGCACACTATTGCAAGTAGTACTACTCTTTGTAGTAACAGTATACTAGTACTCTAGCTTTGCTTTTTCTGTGTAGCTTTTTTGATCAAAGTAGACAGGGCTGAGTGCCTTTTCTGGCTGTTTTCTGGCGAAGCCTTCTTTTCTGTTCGAAACCCCTCAACACCGTGAGGCAGGCTTCGATCTGACATCCTCGAAGGCTTTTCTCAAACTTCGTCTTCACTTTGTGCACTGAGTTTCTAGCTTCGAAGTACGTTTTGTGCTGTCGGCCAGCTCGACATACTTCGACCATATGTGCGAAGTCGCACTTCAATATTAGCATACGTTGGCTATTTTGCGAAGCTTATTTTGATAGGCTTCGAAGGTAGCTTCGAAGTATGTCTCTCTGATAGACTTCGCTCGGAGTGTGCCGCTGTTTTGTTCGAAGTCACAGTGTGTGTGGTTTGAAAGTCATACCTCGATTTTGCTAGCTCCGAAGATAGAGTATAGGCTTCGATTTGGTTTTCTCCCTTGTGTCGGGCTTCGCGTCTCTTTCGAAGGTTGCTATTCTGTGAGCCTGTTCGAACCTTTCTGATCGAAGTCTAGGCTTCGAAGTACTTTGTTTGAAGCAAGCTTCGATACTCTCATATTTTGCTTCGAAGCATACTTCGCTCCCTGCCACCTCGAACTAGGCTAGACCAAACACACCTTCGGCATTTTCACGATAGCCTTTGACAGACTTCGACAAGTGACTCCGAAGAAGGCTTCGTCATTCCGGAGCAGGATTCGACACGGCGAGCAGGCTTCGGCAAGTTTTGAACAGGAGACAGATTTTGAACAGTAACTTCTCATCTCATTCCATACGTACTTAAATTATTTTACTGAGAAACTTTTGATCTGCCAGGTCTTGAATATTTTTTTATCTGCCTATTAGCACTGTATTGGTGTTCCTCTAATTTTGACACCTGCTGTCTCTAGGCTAGATACTTTTAGACTTAGGCCTTCTGTTCATACTTTGCTGATTAGTCTTTTGAGGAGCGTTGGGTGTTGGGAGCAGGCCATTGATTCGAAAGAATTTTTTAGGCGCCCATTCACCCCCCCTCTGGTCACTACTTTTGGTCCTACACCACCCCACGCCGCCGGTGGATCCAACGCTGGGCATCCTCGTCCCGCTCCACCAGCTCCGGCAGCTCAGCCGACGCCAGCCGCCAAGGCCCCGATCTTGAAGGATCGCCAAGGCTCCGAGCTTTTGAGATTCCTCGAAGAATACTCTGGCAATCATCAAATATGGTTAAAACGCGAAGACAAAACCAAGACAAGCTTTGAAACTTCTTCGGGAGTTTTTTGCTATGTAACAATGCCCTTCGGCTTACGAAATGCTGGCGAAACTTTTTCAAGGCTCTAGGTCAACAGATAGGCCGTAATGTCGAAGCCTATATGGATGACATTGTAATAAAGAGTGCTTTAAAGCACCAGCATAGTCTACACTTAGCAAAAACTTTTGAGAGCCTCCGAGCATGTGGAGTTCGCCTCAACCCCGAAAAATGTATCTTCGGGCTCAAGCTGGGAAATTGTTAGGGTATTTTGTTTCGAGCAGGGGGATCGAAGCTAGCCCAAATCAAATAAGTGAACTGTAGAGAATGGCTCCACCCGAAAATTTGAAGCAAGTTCAGAAGCTTGTCGGACGCCTCGCAGCCCTTAGCAAATTTCTAGCAAGGTTTCGAAGATTTTGCATGGACACCGAAGTGCTAGAAGAGTTTTGATGATATTAAAGATTATCTCAGCAACCTCGCAGCACTCACTATGCCCATTGCAGATGAAACTCTTCTCCTCTATCTTGCAGCTACGAGCTCCGCTATCAGTGCGATTCTTGTTCGAGAAATGGATTTCAATGGGAAGTTGGTACAAAATCCAGTATATTTGTAACAGAAGCCTTATCCGGAGCAAAAACCAGATAATCTGAGTTGGAAAATTTCACTTATGCTCTGGTAATGGCTTCGAGGAAATTATGGCATTATTTTTTGGCACATAATATAATTGTACCAACTTCTTATCCTCTGGGAGATATGCTCCAAAGCAAGGACTCTACAGGGAGAATTGGAAAATGGGCCATTGAGCTATCACCTTTTTGCATCTCCTTTGTAGCAATAGCAGCAACCAAGTCACAGGTGGTGGATGATTTTGTAGCAGAATGGACTCCATCTGTAGTCTGGGCTCCGGAAGAATCAAGTGAAGGAATATGGACCATATACTCCAATGGAGATTTTCAAGCATCCGGAGCAGGTGTCGGAGCGGTGATAATTTCTCCTTCAGGGCAGAAAGAAATGTACTCCACAAGGCTCAATTTTAAGTCCACCAATAATATTGCGGAGTACGAAGGAATTTTGCTAGGTCTTCGCAAGGCACGTGCCCTTGGTGCTACAAGAGTTGATATAAAAACAGATTCCCAAATTGTAGCAGGGCATGTTGATAAAAGTTTTTAAGTTCGGCATCCGCAACTTGCTAAATATTTAGAAGAAATCTGCAAGATTGAAGCGGCATTTAAAGGTATCTCTGTTCGAAGAATCCCAAGAGCCGACAATACACAAGCTGATATCTTCGAAAAAGTTGTAGTCAGAGCCTTAGTTATTCTGGAAGGGGCTTTTTATGAAGAACTTGCCTACCCTCCGATGCCCCAAGTGCCTCCTGCGGAGGTCCTATGCATACCGAACACTGACTGGCGAAGTTCAATTATGGAATTATTTCCAGGTGAAGCTAATTTGCTCGAAGGCCCGAAGCTATCAAGATTGCAATTAAGAATCCAGAATTATCATATTATCAACGGTATTTTATACAAGGCCGGAGTATGTTCTTCCCTACTTTGATGTATTTCCCAAGCCGAAGGCCAAGATATACTCCGAGAAATTCATGAAGGCATTTGTGGTAGACATCTTGCCCCTCGAGTCAGTGTCCCTTTCCCAATGGCAAAAGGTAGTTTAAAATTTGCAGTGGTAGCAATTAAATATTTTTCTAAGTGGGTCGAAGGAGAACCGCTTACAGCTATCACTTTAAAGAATGTACAGAATTTTTTTTGGCAGAATATTATTTGTAGGTTCGGAGTGCCTCGACAGCTAACAATCGACAATGGCACTCAATTTGATGTTGAATCCTTCAGAGAGTTTTTTGAAGGTCTTGGCATTGAAATGTGTTTTGAAGTTGTCCATCATCCTCAGTCTAACGGGGCCGTCGAGCAAGCTAATGGTAATACTTTTATCAGGCCTGAATTGAAGAATAGTAGGATTAGCGAAGGGGTTATGGACCGAAGAACTCCCAAAGATTTTTTGGTCCATTCGGACCACTCAAGCAAGGTCCATTGGTTTCACCCATTTCAGGTAACTATTCGGAGATGAAGACATGACGCCGATGGAGCTTAAAGGAGGATCCCTTCGCACCATCGAACCTGAAATAGAAAATGAAAGACAGGCTTCGCTGGGTCTAACTGAAGAAGCAATACTTTGAGTTGTTGCTAACCTGATGAAGTATCAACATTAGACGAAGACTTGGTATGATCCAAAGATTAAACTTAATGAACTTAAATCGGGTCATTTAGTACTGCGAAGCATTATCGCTTCGAGAAAATTAGGAAATAAGTGGGAAGGACCATATATCATCCTTCGTTCAGGATGCCCCGGAATTTTTAAATTAGCTAATTTAGAAGGGTAAGAATTAAAACATGCATGGCATGAAGAGCACCTTAAGCGATACTTCGCATAGGGGCTCCTTGTAAACATTTGTAAACACATTCTAAATGAATAAAGCTCATGGTTCGAGTAATGCCTACTTCTCAAGATGATTCCTACTCCTAGTGGACGCATTAGGAGGATGAAGCTGATTGTGGAGATAAGTATTATTCATTCGAACTAATTTTATGAACTTCGAGCCACCGGCTCAAAGAATCCGTCAATGTGGGAAAGTTACATAAAAACAGATTCCAAGCCACCGGCTTGAAAGCATCCGAAAAAAGAGTCCAAAGAGACCAAATGCAACAGATTACAAGTAATTAGCTTGAATGCATCTGTAAAAAGAGTCGAAGGAGACAACAGAAACCGTATTCTGAGCCACTGTCTTGATAGCATCCGTAAAAAGAGTCCAAAGAGACCAAATGATACAGACTTCACGCAATTAGCTTGAAAACGTCTATGAAAAGAGCCCAAATTGACCGTTATAATCGGATTCTAATACATCCGAAAAAGAGTCTGAAGCAACCACATTCGAAAAAGAGTACTAAGCTAACATTTTTGAACTCCAGAACAATAATGTCAAAGGCATTTTCAAGGTCCCTAGCGACCATCTATTCGAATTTTGAACTACAAGTCCTTAGTTCTTCTTTAACATATCAGGGACTCCGAGCCGCCGAAAATAAAATTATTGAAATTGTACTCTTAACTAACGTCGTGAACGTTGCGCGTAACCACCTTCGATCGAAATTCGAAGGTGCTTAACCCCAAAGAGGGGTTGGGAGATAATGAGACAATTTTGAAGCATTCCAATTTATATTACTCAACGGATTATATTACATTAAGAAAAATATGTATCTAAGCCAAGGAGGAAGCGGAGACCCCTTCGATCCCTAGAGCTGGATTCAGAGTTGGCTCGGCTTCGAAGACGACTCGTCCCGGAACCCAGGGTCTTCAAAACTTTACGCTTAACTCTTTTCCCCTTCTTTGAAGCACGGAAATCCATTTGCTCTTGTTGAAGCTTGGCCCAAGTCCGAAGTCGTTCGGGGCTTCTCTCCACTTGCTCCTCACCAAAAAACTCTTCTTCGGACCAATCAATGTCCTCCAAAGATGAAGACGCTATATTAATGACTTCTTTTTTTCTCCTAAATATAAGCTAGTACTTCCTTACATATCTCGGGTATAACCTCTCCGTGGCTTCCCCAAGGAATTGAAAATCGGGGATATCTGTGAGGCCTTAAGGCTTCGAAGGTAGCCCATTGTAGGTGGAGCTCTTCGTTAACCTCTAACACTTCGAGCTCATCCAAACAAGGTTGAGAAGCCTAAAAACATTTCCAAATAAGTCTTTTAATTCAAAAGAGAACAAAAACATAAGTTTTTTACATAGGCGAAGCCCTAAGGAGAACTAAACCGTTGGGTCCGAAGGAGGTTTGCTGCTCCAAGGTTGCCCCGCGCTTGCTTTTGTCGGACACCTTCATCGATCCATGCCTTCATGGATGACCAGCCTTCAGCTCTCCAAGATGGCTGAAAAGCCTCCCTAGCTGCGACCACGTTAAGCGAAGGGGTCAATAGTCGGTCACCGCCAAAGTTAGCGGGGGCTGCTCCGGGCTCCGGCAAAATAGATAATCCAATGTCTTCATCGAAATGAAGCACTCTGAGAGCGGCTACTTGGCTGGAGATCTCTCCGTACCAAGTACCCACAGTCTTCATTGTCTTCGTTGCCGCTTGGATCATCTTCATGTTTCGGAGAAAAGGATAAGTTTGAAGAGATGAGCTCGGGAAGAAGGAAGGTGAAATGTGAAACCAGTCAGTAAAGTATCCGAAATTTACCTTTACTCTCTTATTTATAGCATGTATTCTTGTACTGTACGTTGCGGTGCGCCGGTTTGGTGCCCTGTTACGTCTACGGTGAAGAAACTATTAGCCTCCTCAAGGAGTAACGGCTCTAAAGTATAATGGCTGAAAAGGCTAACAGTTATGTTGGCTCCGCTAAATATCCATCTCCGAAGCCATTGCGCTAAATATCTCCGCACGAGTTGATTCAAAGACTCTCAATTTCCAAATATTTCTAATACTGGTAAAGTTTTTTAAGTTCCTATTTAAATTCGAAGTATGAAATTATTTCTTGCGTATACTTCCCTCTTCATTGCATAGACAATTCGGAGAGAAGTATTCGAAGGGCTACTGTTGGGGGGAAAATATTTCATCCTCAAAAAGCCAAGGACATTTTCATGTCGACACAAGCAGAAGAAACAAAGTTAAGAACTTTGATCTCTAAAGACCGTTAAGGCAATAAAGCTCTGTTAGCTCAGAGCCTTAAACAGCGGAGACTTCCACCAAGGCTTCGGTGCAACGAAGTCTCCCGAAGCCTCTTCACTTGAAGGGGGGTTGCCAGCAAGGACAGAAGATTTATCTTCTCACCAATTAGACTAGCCTTTTACTCTTTTACCCCTGTGAAGAATACTAAACAGTATCTTCTTAGTCGGTTGTAATTAGAGTGTAAAGAAGTCTTTTCACCATGTATTTGATCTATAAATACCCCTCTTCACTATGTAAAGGGTATCAAATAGTCAGATATTCAATACACACTTCAAACTATCTCAAGCTATTATCCATCTCGGGCTTGAAATAGTTTACTTAAACAAACACTTTGTTTGTCAGATACTTAGTTTCCTAAACCTGTTAGCGTAATCTTTTACGCCAACAGTTGTCATCTCAAATGTTGTACCTGCAGAGTCCTTAGACCTGAGATTGGCATTTGATTCCAGAATGTGTAGTGACACACTTAGATGCTTCCTAGCGCTATTCTGTAATAGGGTAGTAATAAGGGTTGTTTTCATGTATGTGTAAAACATGTCTTGGGATGTGAGTGGTCAAGATGTAATTTACCCCTCCTAATAACGGGAGAGTCATCTCTGGGTCCCTCTAGGTATTGGATTGGAAAAGCGCATGGCCATGCCACTATGACTAAGGAGTTATTCATAATTTGAATCTGATACTTGACCGAGTGAAATGTCATGTTAACCAACAAGGGTGGCACGTATCTTGCCTTGAGCTTGACTGACGGCGTGTGATAAAGGGACTAGTGCATGCGTATATCAAGGTTCATGAAAATTTGATTTTGTACACTTTCGGGGGTCAATATGGGCTGCTAGGTACCGCTATTGATCAGTGAGTCGGAAATGGTTCCGGTAAACAACCCTTAGTGTATGAACCTATCGGGTCACACAATTAAGGTGATGGATTAAAAACATGCAAAGAATTGGTTCTTGTGCAAGTGGGAGATTGAAGGATATGCCCGATAAAATTCCATGGATCAGAAGTTCCGATAGTAAGTATCGGAAGTTCCGGTTATTTTCTGGTCTCGATACAGAGAGCAATTGTTGCTTCAGAAGTTCTGATGTGGTACCAGAAGTTCTGCCGAGCCAGAAGTTCCAATTAGGAATAGGAAAATTTTGTACTGATCGGAAGTTCCAATATGGTATCGAAAGTTCCTAGCTAGGCAACAACAGATTGTATCTGTTGCATGTCGTACTGTGTCAGGAGACCTAAAATACCATGTCAGAAGTTCTGATATAGGATCGGAAGTTCCGGCGTGGGAAAACAGATTGGATCTATTACGGTTTCTAGGGTCTCAGGACAAGCACGACCCATGGACCCTCAGCCCTATATAAGGAAAGGAGGAGGACGTCTTGGGGAGAGCAATAATCCTAGATTAGACCTAGCCACCTAAGAGTTATCTCCTCCCCTTCTTGATCTCAAACGTTGAGGTCAAGGATCCCTGTCTCTCACGTGTGGTGCTAGCACGCTGCTGTGGGAGGTATTCCATCCATGTATGTGTGGACTCCGTGGAGGCGTTGCTCCAATAGAGACGCTTGTGAACGTCTACATGTGAATGACTACATCGTCTTCATCGATCAGATCGGCGAAGAACGGCAAGGACGAAGCTAGGAGATGATAGACGTGCTGCTCCAACATCTTCTTCTACTGCACCTAGCGTGTCTTGTGTTAGAAGGTACTGATCTATGATGTAACATGCGCATGAGCCTAGGGCCATAGGGTGGAAATTTTGAATTTTCTGGCTAGCATAGCTCCCCTATTCCCCAATAGATGTCGGTGGTCTAGTCCATTGCTCGCCGAACTCGTGCCTCTACGGAAGGTTTGGCCTCCTTGGCGGCCGTGGCCGAGAGTGTGTTTCCTCGACCCTCCTCTAATGCCTCTAGAGCAGCATCCCAAAAGTTATCTTTGGCTTCTCGTGGGACCTAGACGAAGATGATGTGTCAACATTCACTTTCCACACTCATATTTCAGGTTTCTTTGGTACGAGCGTGCGTTGGCAAGGCTTTCTAATGACAACCGCCTTCTCTTTGGACAACTCGGCCTGCTCGGGCCGAATAACCACCCTCTTCCTGTCGAGGTCGATATTGTTCATGGGGAAGGGATCCTGGTCTAGCTTCATCTTAGGGCTAGAATCTATTTTCAATCGTCCTTCATCTATGGTCGATTGAACCTACCAACGAAAAACATTGCAATCGTTAGTAGAGTGGGAAAGCGAGTCATGCCACTTACAATATGCACATTTCTTCAAGTCATCTGTGGTTGGAATGATGTGACCTTTAGGCAAACTAAGGAGATTGCTCTTTAATAAAAAGTCAAATATTTTATCACATTTGGTCACATCAAAAGAGTATTTAACTTCAATGGGCCGATTCTTAGTGGGAGATGGCCGTAGATAAAAGCAAGTGACCATTTTGGACCCATTAGGCCAGGTCCATTCTGCCGTGTATACGTCGGTCGAGTCATCCTCCTCTTCTGACGGCTCCTCCTCGGAATGTTCCATGACGTGTACCTCAGCCTTAGGCTCACTAAAGGTTTTGATAAATTTTTTGCTCTTTGTTGGGGGAAATACTTCATCCCCAGGATCTTCAAGATTACAAGACAAAGACAACTCATGAGCTCGGAGTCCAAGACTTGTCTCCATACTGATGAAGAGTTAAGGCCAGAGGGTCTTCCTAGACTCCGGTTCAAAGATACACTTAGAAGGCTCCACCTCCGCGGTGGAAAACAGTAAGCAAGGATAGAAGACTTATCTTCTTTCTGATTAAATTAGTCTTTTACCATTTTAGCCCTATTAGGGGTACCGAAATAGTTTCTACTATGTCGGTTGTAACTGAGGGGTAAAAAAGTATTTTCCTTAAAGTTTTTACCTATAAATACCCCTATTCTCACCATGTAATAGGCATCGAATACCCAGATATTCAATACAGAACTTCGAACTATTTCGAGCTATTATCCTTCCCAGAGGCTTGAGATAGTCTGCTCCTACAAACACTTCGTTTGTCACACATACAGTTTCTTAAACCTGTTAGCGTAATCTTTTACGCCAATAGTTGGCATCGTCCGTGAGGAACTTAGTACGAAAACTTTGTTCTCTACTAATTTCTTTCTAGAGCCATGCCTCCTAAACGGATCTCAGGTGGTAGTCCCCTTCGGAGGTCCCCTCGGACCTCTAGAGTGAGTTCTTCGAATACTATTGAGGTCAGAGGACCCTCTGTAGTTCCCCCACCTCAGACCGCCGAAATGAATACTCTTCCTCGAACATACGAATCGCCTTTAGGGACTTCGTCTATGCTTCGAACCGATGGAGCCTCTCCTGTAGCTCCAACTGTACTCTGAACTGACTTGTTCAGTTCTCAAGACCCGGAAGCTCCTTTCGGAAGAAATGAAGACAGCCTTGACGATGTGGCAACCCATATGGCCAGTCTTCAAGCCGAAGTGACAATGTGGAGGCAGGAAGTTGCAGATAGGCTTCGTCCCCAATCTACCCCTGTCATTCCGGAGGTGCCTCAAGACGATGACCCTTCTTTTTATCCTGAAGCCCCCGAGAATGCTTCCTTTGATAGTGAATCTCCGCTGCACCCCGACTTAAAAAAGGTGTGCTTCGACCCCATGTTCAAAACTTCGTAGCTCTTTAAATACTCCAGGGAAGAAGATCCATGGGGAGTTCTCTCGTTCATATTCTTTAGCGATTGAAGTCAGTGGAGGGGTTCAGGATACAATGGCAAAATGCTTCCCCCTTGCGCTTGATGGAGTTGTTTTGCGTTGGTTCTGGTTTTGAAGCCAGGATCAACTAAGAAAAAAAATCATAAGCAACTTCCAGGGTACCTTTGTGCCCCCTATGTCTACTAGGAGTCTCTTTCAGGTGAAGTAGCAACTTGGAGAAACTTTGAGGCAGTTCTTTAAGTGCTTTGCTCATACGAAGTTGTAGATGAGAGTACTGTCTACATCATCTGTGGTCGATGCAGCCCGAGAAGGAGTCACCCATGTAGGCCTCCTCGACAAGCTTCACCGGAAGCATATATCCTTTGTGGCAAAATTAATGTCTTATTTTGAGGAGTATGCTAGGTCGGAGGAAGGATGGCTCCGAAGAACAGCCTCGTCTTCACCAATTGTCCAAGGAGTTAAGCTCGAAATGAAAACTTCAACACCTTCGCAAGGGCCCAACTTCAACAACCAGCATGACAGGCGTCGAGGGCAGAAGCATCCTCGCTGTGAAGTCCAGAACATCACTCCTTCTCCACAAGCTTGGGGAAACAAAGTCAGTGGTTGGAGGCCGCCAGGGAAGCCGGTTGGCAAGGGTCAGGCCTTCTTCTTTTGTGTTCACGGTGAAAACTGAAGTCATGCTACCGATGCATGCAAGTCTATACTAGCTTTAAGAAGCGAGTACCTCGAAAGAAGCTCTAGTTCATGCACTACTGACCGACCCCCCCCCCCCCCCCGAGGCACGTCCAGAGCCTGTGCAGGATGCCGTACGTGTAGACAACTTCAATCCCCCAAGACAATCTCTGGTGGCCAGTGTTATGCCACCTCCGAAGCAAGAGGATGCTCAAGACTGAGGCAAAAGAGTGGTCCTTCCTATCTCTGGAGGAGGAACCCTAGGCAGCATGTCAAAAAGGCAACAGAGAGATTATGTTCAGGAAGTAGGCTATATTGGGACATCTTCGTTGGCAGCTAGAATGCCCGAGTGGTCCCATGTGCCTATATCCTTCTCTGTAGCTGATGCAGCAGGTATAAAATTGCCCCATGCGGACCCCCTTGTCATCATTGCCGATATCACAAGAACAGATGTTCGAAGAGTACTGGTCGATGGCGGAAGTTCTGTAGATATTATCTTTGTTCAGGCCTTCGATCAGCTCTATATCTCCCGGAAGCATCTCCTCCCCGCAGCTCGTCCCCTTCAATGCTTCGCAGGACCTCCTCTTGATGCCCTCGGCCAAATAGGTCTTGAGGTTGCCTTCGGAGAGGGGCTCTTGGTAAGGATAGAGGAAGTAATTTTTGATGTTGTGGATGCCCCTTACACTTATAATGTCATCATTGGAAGAGGAATGTTAAATCAATTCGGAGCTGTGGCACACCATAATTATTTATGCATGAAGATGCCCACGCAAGTAGGAGTGCTTACTGTCTTCGGTGATCAAGCCACTACATGAAGAGCAGAATATGGCTATGGCCCACCTTTTGATCCAAGACAAGTGAATAATGTGCAAGACCATTCGGATGATAACCCTGCATCAAGTGAGTCTTTGAAGATATCTTTTCCAAAGCCAAGTCCCAAAGGAGAAATTATAACGAAGATTATTGTGAAGGACGGTAAAGACTATCCCTTTTAGTTTGGCAAAGAATTGCCGTCGGAAATCGCTACTTCACTAGAAGTAGTTAGAGAGAATTTGGATGTATTTGCTTGGTCCGATGAAGACATTCCGGGAGTTAGCACAGTTTGCTTGTAAACCCATGGGTTCGGCCTGTTTGGCAGGGGCTCCAAAAGTTATCAGCAGAGAGGGCAAGCCTTTCTAAGGAAGAGGATGAAAAATTGTTGAAAGCTGGGATTATCAGAGAAGTAGCTCTTACGGAGTGGTTAGCCAACCCAATCTTCGTCAAAAAGAAGGCCTCCGGAAAATAGAGCATGTGTATTGATTTTACATCCTTGAATAAAGCATGCCCACGTGACCCCTACCCCTTGTCCCGTATAGATCAATTAGTTGACTCCACTGCTGGTTCGGAGCTATTAAGTTTCCTCGACACGTATTCTGGATATCATCAAATATGCTTAAAGAGTGAAGATGAAATCAAAACAAGCTTAATAACTCCTTTGGGAGTCTTCTGCTATGTAAGAATGCCCTTTGGCTTGAGAAATACCGGGGCAACTTTTTCAAGATTAATTTCTAAGGCTCTATGTCACCAAATAGGTCGTAATGTCGAAGCCTATATGGATTACATTGTAATAAAGAGTGCTTTAAAGCACCAGCATAGTCTAGACTTAGCAGAAACATTTGAGAGCCTCCGAGCATGGGGAGTCCGCCTCAACCCCGAAAAATGTATCTTCGGGGCTCAAGCTGGAAAACTCTTAGGGTATTTAGTTTCGAGCAGGGGAATTGAAGCTAGCCCAACTCAAATAACTGCACTACAAATAATGGCTCCGCCAGAGAATTTAAAACAGGTTCAGAATCTTACTGGACGCCTTGCAGCACTCAAAAGATTTCTAGCAAGGTCCGCAGAACGAAGCATGGCCATATTCAAAGCTTTGAACGGGTCCGAAGATTTTGCATGGACACCAGAGTGCCAAAAGAGTTTTGATGATATTAAAAATTATCTCAGCAACCTCGCAACACTCTTTGTTCCCATGGTAGAGGAAACCCTTCTTCTTTATCTTGCAGCTACGAGCTCCGTTGTTAGTGCGGTCCTTGTTCGAGAATTGGATTTCAACGGGAAGTTGGTACAAAAACCAGTATATTTTATATCCGAAGCTTTATCCAGAGCAAAAATAAGATACTCTGAGCTCGAAAAATTCACTTATGCTCTAGTAATGGCTTCAAAGAACTTGCGATATTATTTCTTAGCGCATAATGTAATTGTACCAACTTCTTATCCTTTGGGAGATTTGCTTCGAAGCAAAGATTCTATGGAGAGGATTGGAAAATGGGCCGTCGATCTAGGACCCTTCGGCATCTCCTTTGTAGCAAAGACAGCAATCAAGTCACAAGTGGTGGCAGATTTTGTAGCAGAATGGACTCCGTCTGTAGCAATCAAGTCACCAAGCGAAGGAATTTGGACCATATACTCCGATGGAGCTTTTCAAGCATCCGGAGCAGGTGTTGGAGCAGTGATAATTTCACCTTCAGGACAAAAAGCAATGTACTCTGCAAGACTCAATTTTAAGTCCACCAATAATATTGCGGAGTACGAGGGAATTTTGCTAGGACTTTGAAAGGCGCGTTATCTTGGTGCTACAAGAGTTGTTATAAAAACAGATTCTCAAATGGTAGCAGGGCACGTTGATAAAATTTTTCAAGTCAGGCATCCGCAACTTGCAAAATATCTAGAAGAGATCCGTAAGATCGAAGCAGCATTCAAAGGGATTTCTATCCGAAGTATACAAAGAGCTGACAATGCACAAGCTGATATCCTAGCAAAAGCTGCAGCCGGAGCCATAGATATTTTGGAAGAGGCTTTTTATAAAGAGCTTACTTCGCCTTCGGTGCCCCAACTCCCTCCTGCGGAGGTCCTTTGCATTCCGGACATCGACTGGTGGAGTTCGATCATGGAATTACTGCAAGGCGAAGCCAATTTACCTGAAGGCCCGAAGCTTTCAAGATTGCAATTGAGAGTTGTAGGACCGAAAGTAGCGACCAGAGGGGGGGTGAATGGACGCCTAAAAAATTCTTGTTAAACTATATTTTAATCCCAACACCCAAATAAACTAAACGAGACCAATAATATGGGCAAAGCAAATTTCAGGAATTAAAGTTGTCTAGCTTAAAAAATGACCGGTGTCCTAATTAAAATGATATTAAAAATAATCTAAATAAAATTACTACAGTAAATAAAAACACCTAGAAAATAGTCACGAAATATTTATATTTCAGTCTAGAAATAAACTACTAATCAAATGAATAAAACATGGATCATCCAAAAATTAATTCAGAAATAAACCTAAAATATTTCGAGTAAATCTATAATAAAAATATTAATGCGACTATTAATAAATTTTTCTTTTCATTTTATATGAGCAGGTTAAACAGATAAAAATAATACTAGACAACCAATAAAATTTAACAGATTAAGATAACAATGAAATTTCGAAATTGTTTTTCAGCTAATTAATTAGTAGATGATTATCTCTAAACTGATCTACTAAAAAATAGGAGATTAAAACCTTACCTGAGTCGCCGTGTAATCCCGCCGAGCTGCCGCCGAATGAAATTTACCTCCCTGGAAAAAATTCCCTCTGCCGCCGCGCCATGAAGAGACAATAGTGTGTGCTATTTTTTTGCGTTGCCATGCTTGCTGTACGCCCGCCGGATTAATGTCCGTGGGGCCCACCAAAAAACTTCCTGTGTCTTCACGCCGTTCGTCCGGCCAGGCGTAGCTTCTCCCGGCTACAGTTTTCTCTGCCCAAACTTCCTGTTTTTTTTTGCTGTAGACAGCCCGCTGTTGCGCACACGGAAGATACCCTGTCCTGCGTGCGCACGGCGCCTTCGGCGGGAAACAGAAAAATCACGCCGGCGGAAGAAAAGCTGTGGAGAAGACGGAAAAACGTAGAGGCGATGGACTGTAGACTGATTATAGATTAATCTGAAAAGAAACAGTCAACTATCCCTAAGGGGATAGGGGCCTATTTATAAGCAAATCCTAATACATGAAAAGATTAATTTACCCTCGGGTAAAATTAAACTGACTAAAATAAATTCCGAAAATTACTAAACTAATCTTAAAAAAATTACCTGACTCAAATAAAAATATTCTAAACTTAAAAACTAAATATTAATATCCTAAAAACGAATTAAACATAGATTGTCAGTTTTACGCCGAAATTGACAAAGCGTCCACCATCTTCGCACTGGGTACCCGGATTGGGCCGACCCGACCCCGCAGCTTCCTCAGCCCGGCAATCGCTCGCCGCCCGTGTACCTGAGTCAAACCCAGTCAACAGACCAGTGGATCATCTGCCGCTCCTAGCCATGTACCCGGATTGGGCCAGCCCTACTTCGCGGCTCCTCTGCCCGGCCGTCGCTCACTGCCCGTGTACTTGAGTCACATGCGCCTCAGACCCGGCAGGTCTTCATCTCTTCCTTCCTTTGACTTCCGTTGACAATCACTCATCACATCTGGAATATCAAAACCATATTCTTCAACATGGTTTCTCAATCTCCCCCTTGATGAGTGCATTGTCAACACCCTTTTCAGCTCATCTCCAGAACCTGCAAAACAAGTGGAAACAAGAAAAACAAAACAAAAGAAAATAGAAGAAAAGGAAATAAAAGTTTAACCCCAATGACCAAAAGCCAAATAAAAGCACGAAAACGGTCATTATAGGTAACCAAAATTAAAACCTCAAAAACAAGTGCAAATCTCAGAATTACCAACAAGAATAAACTCCCCATGAAATAAATCCCAGAGAAAGCCAAAAATATATCCAAAATTTCTCCCCCTTGTTGACAATTGGACTCATCAAGTGAGACTAAATGCACTTTAAAAAGACATAAACACAAACTCCCCCTGAAATGCAGCTCCCCCTCAAAATATGCTATGAATGCAGATGGGGTGCAGGTGGAGTGTGAAAAGCATGCTTCTTAGATATGATTAACTGCAATTACAACATCTAACGGGTATAGCAAAAGATATACTGTCTAAAATACATGACATGATCAGTGCAATAGATGATATCTTAAGAAAGTCATTAGCACGTATTTTTCGATTTTTGCAAAACAAAAGCATCACCACATTTTCTAGTTAACAAGCAAAGTAAAGCATTATATGCAAAAGCTAACTGATATCTACCAAGATAAGCATTGTCCAAAAACAAAGTGCTTCAGCAAACTTGTTATCTTTTTAAATTTTTCAGACTTTTTCTTTATATTTTTCATTTCTGCCAGGGGTTATTTGCATGTCAAACCTTATGCTAACCGACCAAGTCAAGCCTAGGCCAGAACTGGACCATCAGAAGGTTAAGACAGTGGTCTTGGCATACATTACACCGTCCTAGTTCATACCAAAGTGCTATGGTAAGCAGTCCAGAACAATGCAATGCGACAAAGCAAACCCACCTGGATCTTTTCTAATAAACATAAAAATGCATAAATTTTTCATTTTTCTGAATTTTTATCATTTTTATAGCACATTTTTAATATTTAAAGCATATAAATGTCCAAGTTGCATATTTGCATCTAAGGATCTAGCTACAAGGCATGTAAAAGATAGCGAAAGCATTCAACCTACACATGCTAGTTACCAGAAGCAATGGTGATGATTTTAAAGCATAAAAGCCATGCATATGACAAAAATCAGATATATCATATGAACTGACCCAGAACATGATCATCGACAGATAATCAAAAACATATACTAGCTAGAGGAAGTAAAGCAGATTAATCATATAGCAGAAGCAAGCTCAAAATGTGATTGATGATTATGCATAATATGAACGCACATAAAAAGACTCAATAAAAAATAAAGAAGAAAGTAAAAAAAAAACTGATACCAATGAAAAGCTGACTCAAAATATCCCCAAAAGGATACACAACTCCCAAAACAAGATCAATAATCATGAGTGGGAACAAACGATCCAACACAAGGTTTGGCAAAGGTGTTAAACCAGTGTCGAGCCATCTGCTCGTATGTAGGAAAGCAGAACGAATCATATGAGTCTGGACCAAAACGCGGATCAAAGTGCGGTCCTCTGTTCTTCCTAAAATCACGGTCACGAGGTCCAAAACCATATCCATAACGATCTGGAACTCTGCCGGAACGGAAACCACCCTTTGGAGCACGATCATAAAAATCGTCTCCTCTACCACCACCTACACGACGTGGCCTGGCCTCTAGCCTCTCTCTACGTCGAGGAACTCTCTGTCTACCACCCTGCTGGTAGAACTTCTCCTACCCACTTTGAGCTCTCTCTGCTCGCTCAACCCGCTTCCTCCTAAAGCAAAACTCCTCAACATGCCCGTCTCTCTGACAAAACTCACAGTGATAGGTAGGCTTCTTGGTATGTGGTTGAGGCTTGGTATTCTTAGACTTGGTGGTGTTGGGTGAAGCATCTTTGGTGTGAGAAGGTCCAGGTAAACAATCAAGAGAAGTGTGAAGAGTTTTAGGCTTAGGAACCCAGATCTGCTTCTGAGGTGGAGCTTTAGGTTGTTCTTGGATCACTCCATCCTTGGGCTGACTATCCTTAAAAGACTCAGTGGAGTGAGTCTTGGGATATCTCTGTTCGGGAGTCATCTTACTCCACTCCACTGCATGGCTAATGGTGCTCTCAAAATCAGCCTTGGTATATGTGTACCCTACTCCAAAACCATCATGTCTCTTGAACTGCTGGATCATCATGCCGAGCTGTGGCTCTCTAGCACTAATCCAACTCAGAATCTAACGGAGGTAAAAGTTCTCGGTCTGAACATAAGCTAGCTCCTCTCTCAAGGAAGCTAACACCTCCACCTAAGACAAGCAACTCTCACACTCTTTATCAACTTCGACAGACTTCTCAGCTTTTAGCTTAATCAACTCCATTCTAATGGATAAGCAGCTCTCACAAACAGTGGATGGAACTGACAAGGTTTCAAGCTCTAGCTTAGTCTGCTCCAACTCAGCTCTCACTCCAGCTAACTCGCTCAACTGCTCATCACTATTGGCTCTCATCTCGACTATACTAGCTAAATGAGATGGACAGCCTACACAAGGTGCGACGACAGTGGCATGAGCATCTTTCAGCTCCTGCTGAGCGCTCTCAAGCTCAGTGGCCAATGCGTCTCTCTCATCTACTCTCTCTGTGTACCTGGACTTGAGAGTCGCCAGGTCACACAACAGCACCTCACAGTTAGGGCACTCACCACTATCACCCAAGCAAGGGGAAGAAGACAGACTCTCAATCTTGCCATTTGCTATGGCAAGCTCACTCTCAAGCTCATCTATCCTCTTCTTAGCCCCTCTAAGCAGTTTCTCCCTATACTTCAACTCCTGACTGTTCTGTTCTAGTAAATTAACAACTTCTTGTTCATAGGAGGATGCATTCTCATCGTCGTCATCGTCGGAGTCGTCGGAGGAGTCCTTCTCTTTCTTCTCCCCAAGAGCCATTGAGCAGAAGCTCTTGTGGGGTCTTCGGCTGTGACGTGAGCGACTCTTTGGCTTGTCCCCGAAGCCCATGAAACAGAGGCCCGCCAGATTGTCCATGTCCTTCCCCTTCCTGATCATGATATCTTCATCACTTGAACTTGAAGACGATGAGGAAGACGAGGATCTCTTGGAGTACATTTTCTCCATCTCGGCGAAGAAGGTCTTGTCTCGCTTCTTGTTCTCACGTCTGTAATCTTTCAGAGCCTTTCAAAAGAATCTTGTCTTGGGCTTTCCCTTCATGGAGTTTTCATACTTGCTGGAGTTGTAGGAGTTGCCGCATGTTCCCTTCTTGTAATTCTTCTGCTTAGGGCAATCGGCGATGAAATGACCTGGGTCACCACACTCAAAGCATCCGGATTTTGTGCCGTGTCTCTTGAACATTCGCTTATCATAGACACGTCGCACCCGGTTGTTAAACAAGCACAGATCATCATCTCCTAGAGTATCAAGTTGTTCCTCGGAGATAGACATCAAGGAAAAAGCAGTACAACTCATGACATTAGGATCTGCAGACGGTGTCGCAAGCGCCAGAGTCTTGGAGCTAGAATCAGTGAGATTTGATCTCAACTGAATATCGACCTCTGAGGCCTTGAGCTTACTAAAAAGCTCTGCGACGGTCAAGGTATCATAGGATGCGCTCTCAACAATAGAAGAAACCTTGATCTCCCAGATCTTAGGGTCCAAGGTATGGAGTACTTTAAGCGCCTGCTCATGATCCGAGACCAGCTGATCACGCTCGGCCTTATTAATGCGAAGCTTGTTAATGATCGATTGAAAACGACCAAACAAAGCCTCAACAGTCTCACCCGGCTTCTGTGAGAAATTTTCATACTCGCGCCGGTAGGTCTGATATAGTCTAGCCTTGACCTGAGCTGTCCCCTCATGATGTGCCTGGAGGGTAGCCCAGATCTCTCTAGTAGTGGTGAGATGGCTAACACGCTCGAACTCACTAGGACCTAGACCAGAAAATAAAATGTTCACCGCCTTACTATTATTTTGATGCTGGGTAATTATATTTTCAGCAGTATCCGCAGCAATAGTCGTAATGGTGAAACTAGGATGAACACAAATCTCCCATATGTCCGAGCTCTGGCTCATAAGGTATGCTCGCATGCGAGTCTTCCAATAAGTGTAGCCAAAAGCTTCTAGGGATGGGATTTTACCAGAAGACGTCATGGTCACTACCTAGGTTTTGAATCGGTTAAGATATTAGAAAAAACCTAACCAATGCTCTGATACCACTTGTAGGACCGAAAGTAGCGACCAGAGGGGGGGGTGAATGGGCGCCTAAAAAATTCTTGTTAAACTATATTTTAATCCCAACACCCAAATAAACTAAACGAGACAAATAATATGGGCAAAGCAAATTTCAGGAATTAAAGTTGTCTAGCTTGAAAAATGACCGGTGTCCTAATTAAAATGATATTAAAAATAATCTAAATAAAATTACTGCAGTAAATAAAAACACCTAGAAAACAGTCACGAAATATTTATATTTCAGTCTAGAAATAAACTACTAATCAAATGAATAAAACATGGATCATCCAAAAATTAATTCAGAAATAAACCTAAAATATTTCGAGTAAATCTATAATAAAAATATTAATGCGACTATTAATAAATTTTTCTTTTCATTTTATATGAGCAGGTTAAACAGATAAAAATAATACTAGACAACCAATAAAAATTTAACAGATTAAGATAACAATGAAATTTCGAAATTGTTTTTCAGCTAATTAATTAGTAGATCATTATCTCTAAACTGATCTACTAAAAAATAGGAGATTAAAACCTTACCTGAGTCGCCGTGTAATCCCGCCGAGCTGTCGCCGAATGAAATTTACCTCCCTGGAAAAAATTCCCTCTACCGCCGCGCCACGAAGAGACAATAGCATGTGCTATTTTTTTTGCGTTGCCATGCTTGCTGTACGCCGGCCGGATTAATGTCCGTGGGGCCCACCAAAAAACTTCCTGTGTCTTCACGCCGTTCGTCCGGCCAGGCGTAGCTTCTCCCGGCTACAGTTTTCTCTGCCAAAACTTCCTGTTTTTTTTTGCTGTAGACAGCCCGCTGTTGCGCACACGGAAGATACCCTGTCCTGCGTGCGCACGGCGCCTTCGGCGGGAAACAGAAAAATCACGCCGGCGGAAGAAAAGCTATGGAGAAGATGGAAAAACGTAGAGGCGATGGACTGTAGACTGATTATAGATTAATCTGAAAAGAAACAGTCAACTATCCCTAAGGGGATAGGGGCCTATTTATAAGCAAATCCTAATACATGAAAAGACTAATTTACCCTCGGGTAAAATTAAACTGACTAAAATAAATTCCGAAAATTACTAAACTAATCTTAGAAAAATTACCTGACTCAAATAAAAATATTCTAAACTTAAAAACTAAATATTAATATCCTAAAAACGAATTAAACATAGATTGTCAGTTTTACGCCGAAACTGACAAAGCGTCCACCGTCTTCGCACTGGGTACCCGGATTGGGCCGACCCGACCCCGCAGCTTCCTCAGCCCGGCAATCGCTCGCCGCCCGTGTACCTAAGTCAAACCCAGTCAACAGACCAGTGGATCATCTGCCGCTCCTAGCCATGTACCCAGATTGGGCAAGCCCGACTCCGCGGCTCCTCTGCCCGGCCGTCGCTCACTGCCCGTGTACCTGAGTCACATGCGCCTCAGACCCGGCAGGTCTTCATCTCTTCCTTCCTTTGACTTCCGTTGACAATCACTCATCACATCTGGAATATCAAAACCATTGTTGGCGTAAAAGATTACGCTAACAGGTTTCTGTAGAAAAGAAACTAACAAACGAAGTGTTTGCGAAGCAAACTGTTCTAAGTCTCCGAAAGGATAATAGCTTAGAATAGTTCGAAAGTGTGTATTGATTCCTTTTTAATCGGTCCCTATTACAGGGTGAAATGGGGGGTATTTATAGGCTCAAACATTAAGGAAAAGACCTATTTACCCCTCTATTACAACCGACATTAAGGAAACTATTCGGTTTCCTTAATAGGGCTAAAATGGTAAAAGACTAATCTAATAGGATAGAAGATAAGTCTTCCATCTTAGCTGGCAGAAAAGATCCTGGAAAGCTTTGGTTCGAAGATATACTTCGAACCAATGCCAGTCTTCGGACTCCTGACGAGGTTCCAAGCTGCCTTCGAAGATGACCTTCGGACTATCTTCGAACTGGTTGGCTGTCTTCATGTTGCTTTGGCAATAACCCCGAAGATGGGATATTTTCCCCCAACAGTAGCCCCTCGAATACGCTTCTCCGTTCGGCCTGTAATGTTAGGAGAGCAGTATACGGAAAGAAAAGATAACCAATCATAGGGGTTATTAATTTCTGTTTTATCTCCGAAATACATGAAGATATGAACTTCGAATCAGTCATAAAGTAATTACTTTTCGAACTATCTTAGAACTGACTCAGGAAGTTCGAAAGTCTTTTTAGACTTAGAAAATATAACCGTTAGTTCCTGTTCTAACGGAGTTATATGAGGCGTTATTTTCGGAGGAAAATAACAGGCGGGAATGCGAAAGGGCAGAGCCCAAACGGTAACAAACGGAAAGTTTTAGGCTATAAATAAAGAACTCTGGAACTTACTCGATTACCTTTTCACCGCTCGCTCCCAGTCAAAAGCCTTTTGAGTTCTTGAGTTCTTGAGCCCTAACTCTCGAATTCTTGAGCCCTAGTTCCCGTTCTCTCAAGTTGATCCGGCAATCGCGATGGTGAAGACCAAAGGATCCGCGCCGCCTTCGACCTTGGCTCAGCAGCAGGCAGCCGCAGCAGCAGCGGCGGCAACATTGGCGGCGGCATCTTCGAGGCAGGCGGCAATGTCCATGGCGGCAGGGGGGAGAAATCCCCAAATCCCCGATGACCAAGGTCTGTGCCCTCCATCGACCAAATATTTGGATCAGTCCTTTGAATTGGGACCTTCGACCTGCAAAAGAGAGTCCTTGGCAATCACAGCAGGGGGTAAGATTAGCAATGGGGTAATGGTTCGGAAACCAGGCAAAGAGGCAATCCCATCACCAAGGCCCGGAGAAGTCGTAGTGTTCGAAGCTTTTTTCGAAGCAGGCTTGGGCCTCCCTGCTGTAGATTTCTTGGCCGAAGTTCTTGACTTGTTTCACGTAACCCTCCCTCAGCTGTCTCCGAATGCTGTAGCCAGACTGGCCATCTTCGAATGGGCACTGAGAGCCGAAGGTTGTGAGGGGAGGGCTGAAATCTTCGCTGCGTTGCATAGAGCGACTTGTCAGCCAAAGACCTTCGTAGGCTCCGGAGGTGAGAAGGTGGTAGTTTCCTTTGGAAGCATCAATTTTAGGCTTCGTGATGAATATGCATTGCAATTCCCTGCCAAGGCCATCAATGCTAGATGGTACACAGATTGGGTTCTGAGGTGGTTTTATGCTGAAGTTGGAGTGGGTAGTCCTCTGGCTGGTCCCCTCAAGGAAATCCAGTTCCGGAAGGAAGCCTTAGTGCAACCTGACGAAGGTCAACTCGAAGCTCGCCTCAACTTGCTTCAGAAAATCAGCAAAAGGTTGAGCATGCGGGATTTAGCCGAAGAGTTCATCGGACTTCAAATTTCTCCGTTGATGGCCAACTGGCCTATCGTCTTCGAAGATGACTCGGAAGGCGGTCTTCGCAAGATAAACTATACTTCTAGCCCTGCAGGTAACTTCGAAACCAACATGCATAATACATATTTACTTCGAAGAAAGATTAACTTGAGTTATTTTTTAGCTTCTTCAGCCCCTATTACTTCAGAGCAAATTATAAGGGCTTCGGAGAAGATCTTGGGTGCTCCAACTCCGTCAGAAAAGGAATGGCGAATCAAATTAGTCGGAAGTTGGGAGCGATCTAACAGAGTATGGGGAATGTTGGAGTTAACTCCACCCCCTCTGATGGACTGGGTGCCTCAAGAGAAAGGACCCAAGAAGAGAGTAGCCGAAGCTGGAGCATCCAGCTCCGCAAGGACTCCGACGAAGAAGGTGGCTCGGAAGCCGAAAAACCTCGCACCTTCGAGCTCAAGAGCTTCGGTTTCTAGCTCTAAAGAAGACGAAGGTACTTTACTAGTAAGATTAATTGACGAAAATGCAGCTCAACGAAGTATTCTCATCGAAGACACTGCAGGTATTCCGGAGCCTCAAGCCAACATCGAAGAAGTAAGAGCTCCGGATACCCAGGGAGAACAAATCGAAGCCCCTACGGGTGTGAATGAGGCCGAAGTGCCTGCGAACATACCGGAGTCTGGAGTCAATGTTGATCAACCAATGACTTCGGTAGTTCAGGAAGACACAACTCAGGCCGAAGTGCCAGTGGATGAAGGGGGAGTCGAAGTCACTATGGCTTCGATTCTCGAAGAAGTAACGAGGGCTCTTCAGGACGATGCTCCTGTAGCCCAAAATTTAACGGCTGATTCGGATGAGGACTACACTTATGATCCTCCGATCAGTCCGGTGCTCGATATTCCAGAGAATATCGAAGGTAAATTTTGCTTAATTCTTATCAATTTTTGCAGAATTATACAATATGTAATATTTTTGGTTTTTCAGAGCCTCCTGTTGTCGAAGTATCCGTCGAAGATACAACTCTAAGACCTTCGACAACTTCGGGCCCGCAACCGGGAGTTGCTCTACCGGGGCCTGGAAGAGGAAAAAGACACATCGAGCCCCTCCCAGCTCAAGGATCGACTTCATCTGAGTCAATGGACGAAAGTGAATCGACTGAGGGGGGGCCATCTTCTGAAGTTCCAAGGGCCTCGGAAGAGACCTCCGGACCTTCGCTAAGCAGGGCTGACCAGAAAGCTTCGAAACTGATTCCTCTCATAACTCCTTTTTTGGAGGAGAAAACCGGACTTGGGACTTTGGTTAAACCTTTGGGTGAAGCCAGTCGCCAAGTCGGGGAAACAGAACTGGTAGCCCGCTTAACTAGAGCGAAGGGTTCGGAGCTTAGCCTTGCTGTGGAAAGAGCAGCTTATCAGGTATAAAGCATCTTCGAACCAAATAATGAATTATATATGAATAATTTCTTATTCTAGTTTTTCTTTTTCTTAGCAAGCAGTCTTAGCCCGCGCTGCAGCTTTGTCGAATGAAAACGAAATTGCTCAACTTCGGGAAGAGAACGAAACTCTTCAAAGAAATCTTAACTTCTCCGAAGGTCGAGTATCTCAAATGGACAATGTGATAATAGCAGAGCGAAGGGCTAGGCAAAGTTTGGAAGCTGCAAGGAAAGAGCTCGAAGCAGAAAGAGTTGTGCTTCGAGCAGAGATTGAAAGACTGCGGACGGAGGATGCTGCGAAGGGCTCCGCACTTGTGAGGCTACAAGAAGAGGCTGGTCAACTCCGAACTCAAAAGAATGCTTTGACTACGGAGAACGCTCGAATCTCCAGAGTTTTAGCTGAAACTACTTCGGCCAAGGATATTCTTATTGAAGAAAAGGTTAAGTCGGAGAAGGTGGCTTCGGAGGTCATTGAACAAATGTTAGGTGTCTTGGAGTACTTCGGTACTACTGGATCACTACCTTCGGATGACAATGTAACTCTGCTGCGCCGGCTAAAGAGGATCCAAGGAGCAGCGAAGCAAATGAAGACGGCAGGCATACGTTATGGAGAACTCTCCGGACAAGTGTCTGCCCTTGGAATACTTCGCTACTACGAGGATTTGGGCCGATCCATCACTCCGAGCGCACAGGGCTCCATCATCTTCGACGACGACCGACTTTTAAAACCTTCCGAAGGTGTAGCTGTTGCTTGGCGAGCCTTCCAGACTTCATGGAGAGCCGAAGGTCGATCTGCGATCAAGGCTTGGATTGACGAAGGCCAACGCCAAAAGCAAGTTCGGAGCCAAGCTTCGAGCAGTCAGCCTCCTCCGAACCCGCAGGTTTAGAATTATTTAGGATTTTTTGATTATGTAAAGCTGATGCTTGTAAATATTTATCAATGAAAATCTTGTTTGTCATATTTTTAGGCTTTGCCTCTTATAGAAGATATCGAAGTGTTAGAGCTTAACAGCGAACTTCGCTCACTGTGGAACACCTTCGAACTTCTAAAGAGTTATAAGCGTCCTCGATTTCTTATCCCTCGAGATGACTCCGGCGTTATTGCGCCCGAAGTAATCAAAGACATATTGTCTTATATTAAAGAGGAAGATAAAGAGGGCGACGCAAACACCTCGTCTTCTGAAGACACTAATTGGTCCGAAGACGAAGGTGAAGCCCAAAATAAAAGATCTGAGGATCTTAGAAGCTGGGAGAGAAGCCCCGAGCGGCTTCGAACTTGGGCCGAGCTTCAACAAGAACAGAAGGATTTTAGAGCTTCGAAGGGGAGGAAGAGAGTTAAACGTAAAGTTCTTAGAACTTCCGATGTTGGAACCAGTCGTTCCACTCCTAGCTCTCGGGACCGAAGAGGTCTCCGATTCCTTCTTGGTATAGATACCAACTTTTCATGATGTAATTTGTAAATACATTTGTTTTGATAATGATTGCCGATTTAAAATTGTCTCCATATTTACTAGCCCCTCTTTGGGTATAAGCAACTTCGAACTGTATTCGAAGATGGTTATGCGCAAAGAAAAAACTTCGGAGTACAATTTTTTGGGAGTTCGGAGCCCCTCTGTTATTTAAAGACCTTTTGAAATCTTATGAAATGTCTTCGACCATCTGTAGCCAGAAGAATGGTAACTTGGTACCTTCGTTTATTTCATGAAAGAGATCAATTGAGATAACTTCCAGGACACTTAAACGTCTTAAAATTTTGTCACTTTGGACGCATATGAACAATCATTTGAAGCTCATGGCTTAAATGCTGCTTTGCTTTAGCCACCTTCGGCTGTTTTTTGCGGAAATCTATCAGCCGGAGCTTGGATTTCGCAGAAATTGTAGCCACCTTCGGCTATTTTTGCAGAAGTCTACCAGCCGGAGCTTGGACTTCGCAGAATTTGTAGCCACCTTCGGCTCTTTTTTGCAGAAGTCTACCAGCCGGAGCTTGGACTTCGCAGAATTTGGCCACTTGGGCTCTTTTTTGCAGAAGTCTACCAGCCGGAGCTTGGACTTCGCAGAATTTGGCCACTTGGGCTCTTTTTTGCAGAAGTCTACCAGCCGGAGCTTGGACTTCGCAGAATTTGGCCACCTACGGCTCTTTTTACGGAAGTCTGACAAGCTGCAGCTTGGACTCCGCAGATTTTGGCCACCTTCGGCTCTTTTTACGGAAGTCTACCAGCCGAAGCTTGGACTCCGTAGAATGTGGTATTGGCTCTTTTACGGATGCCTACAAGGTATCAGCTTGGGCTCCGGATGGATTTCAGCCACCACACCGGAGGCTTCGACTTTAAGGGTTCGAAGTCCGGAAATACAACCCAGCTTAATGACACTTCCCTCTCGATCGACTTCTGTCCCAGCGCGTCCGCTCGAGAAACTAGGAGTGTCAAGGGGAAGGCAACCATCAGGGTGTATGCTTTATTAATTTAGAGGTGATTACAAGCGAATTACAAGGAGCCCTTATGCGAAGTATCGCTTTAGGTGCTCCGCATGCCAAGTATGTGCTAACTCTTCACCTTCTAAATTAGCTAATTTAAATGAACCAGGGCGCCCCGAGCGGACGATTAGATATGGACCTTCCCATTTATTGCCTAACTTCCCTGGTGCTATAATGCTTCGTAGAACAAGATGACCCGGTCTTAACTCGCTGAGCTTAACCTTCGGGTCATACCAAGTCTTCGTCTGCTGATGATACTTAGATAAATTGGCTACAGCTCGAAGCCTTGTTTCTTCTGACAAATCTAACGAAGCTTGTCTTTCTTCTTCGATGTCTGGTTCGGTGCTGCGAAGTGAGCCCCCTTTGAGCTCCGTTGGAGTCATAGCTTCATCTCCGAATAGTAGTCTGAACGGAGTAAAACCTGTGGACCTTGTTTGTGTAGTCCGAATGGACCACAAAATCTTCGGGAGTTCTTCGGTCCACAGTCCCTTTGATAGCCCTACTATTCTTCGATTTAGCCCTGATAAAATATTTCCATTGGCTCGCTCAACGGCTCCATTTGACTGAGGATGTCTCACTGCAGCAAAACATAGTTGAATACCTAAGTCTTCGCAAAACTTCCTGAAGGGTTCTGCGTCGAACTGTGTTCCATTATCAACTGTGAGATATCTAGGCACTCCGAACCGACAAATAATGTTTTTCCAGAAGAATTTCTGTACATTATTCGAAGTGATAGCTGTTAAGGGTTCTGCTTCCACCCACTTAGAAAAATATTCGATAGCTACCACTGCGAATTTAAGATTTCCCTTTGCTAACGGAAAGGGACCAATTAGATCCATACCCCATCTGGCCATAGGCCATACCGGAGCAATGACTTGAAGAGCTGTTGGTGGGCGATGACTCCGTCGACCCATCCACTGGCATCCTTGACAAGTGCGGACCAAGCTCTCCGCATCAGCTGTTATTGTAGGCCAATAAAGCCCCTGGCGAAGTGTTTTTCCTGCCAGAGCTCTAGGGGCTAAATGACTTCCACAAAGGCCTTCGTGAATTTCTCGAAGAATTTCTTGGCCTTCGGCTTGAGATATACATCGGAGTAGAGGGGAACATACTCCGGCCTTGTATAATATACCGTTGATTAGCTGATAATTTCTTGCTCTGAGCTTTAACCTTGACAATTGGGGCTCTTCGGGCAAATTCGTTCCTCCTTGCAAGAGTTCTATGATTGAATCTTTCCAATCTGCACTAGGAATGCAGAGAATCTCTGCAGAAGCAACTTGTGGCACCGAAGGTATATTGAGCTCCTCATAGAAAGCTTCGTCAGGCACATCCACAGCTCCGGCAGCAGCCTTCGCTAAAATGTCCGCTTGCACGTTTTCAGCTCTTGGTATACTCCGAATGGAAATACCCTTGAAATGTGCTTCGGTCTTGCGAATTTCTTCCAAGTACTTTGCAAGCTGTGGATGTCGGACTTGAAAACTTTTGTCTACGTGCCCTGCTACTATCTGAGAATCTGTTTTTATAATTATCCTTGTAGCCCCTAGAGCACGTGCTTTCCGGAGTCCCAATAATATTCCTTCGTACTCCGCTATATTATTGGTAGACTTAAAGTTGAGTCTTGCGGAGTACATTGCTCTTTGACCTGACGGAGAAATTAATACTGCCCCAATGCCTGCTCCGGATGCTTGAAAAGCTCCATCGGAGTAAATAGTCCAAACTCCGTCATCTGATTTCTCCGGAGTCAACTTCGCAGGTGGAGTCCACTCTGCTACGAAGTCTGCTAGGACTTGAGATTTGATAGCTGTCCTTGCCAGGAAAGATATGCCGAAGGGTGCTAGCTCTACTGCCCACTTTCCAATCCTTCCAGTGGAATCTTTGCTTCGGAGCATATCTCCTAAAGGATACGAAGTTGGTACAATTACATTGTGAGCCAAAAAATAATGTCTTAGCTTCCTCGAAGCCATTATCAGAGCATAAACGAACTTCTCAAGTTCGGAGTATCTTGTCTTCGCTCCTGACAATGCTTCGGATACAAAATAGACAGGATTTTGGACCAACTTCCCATTGATATCAGCTTCTCTGACAAGGACTGCGCTGACTGCTGAGCCTGTGGCTGCAAGATACAGAAGTAGGGTTTCGTCCGCAATAGGCACCGTAAGTGTAGCAAGATTGCTGAGATAATCTTTAATATCTTCGAAGCTTTTCTGACACTCCGGTGTCCATGCAAAATCTTCGGACCCTTTCAAAGCTTTAAAGATTGGCAAGCTCCTCTCCGCAGACCTTGATAAAAACCTGCTAAGTGCGGCCAGACGTCCGGTCAGCTTTTGCACTTGCTTTACATTCTCCGGAGGAGCCATCTTCTGCAGCGCAGTTATTTGAGTAGGGCTAGCTTCAATTCCCCTGCTTGAAACTAAGTACCCTAACAACTTTCCAGCCTTAGCTCCGAATATACATTTTTCGGGGTTAAGGCGGATCCCACATGCCCGAAGGCTATTGAATGTTTCTGCTAAGTCTAGGCTATGTTGGTGCTTTAAAGCACTCTTTATTACAATATCATCCATATAGGCCTCCACATTGCGACCTAGTTGATGACCTAGAGCCTTAGCAACTAATCTTGAAAAAGTAGCCCCGGCATTTCTTAGGCCAAAGGGCATTCTTACATAGCAAAAGACTCCCGAAGGAGTTACAAAGCTCGTCTTGATTTCATCTTCGCGGTTCAACCATATTTGATGATAGCCGGAATAGGCGTCAAGGAAGCTTAGTAACTCCGAACCTGCAGTGGAGTCAACTAGCTGATCAATTCGGGGCATGGGGTAGGGGTCACGTGGGCACGCTTTATTCAAAGATGTGAAATCAATGCACATGCGCCACTTTCCGGAGGACTTCTTCCTGACGAAGACTGGGTTTGCTAACCATTCTGTATAGGCCACCTCTCTGATAATCCCAGCCTTCAACAGTTTTTCAACTTCGTCCTTAGCTAGAGCAGCTCTCTCTGCGGACATCTTCCGGAGCCCTTGTCGAACAGGCCGGGCCTTCGGGTTTACAAGCAAGCTGTGCTCAATAATATCCCGATCGACTCCGGTGATATCTTCGTCAGACCAGGCGAAGACATCCAAATTTTCTCCTACAACCTTTTCCAAGGAAGTTGCAACTTCGGGAGGTAAATCTTTACCAAATTGAAAAGTGTATTCTTTACCATCTTTGACAATGACCTTCGTTGCAATCTCTCCTTCGGGACTTGGTCTTGGAAATGACTTCTTCGAAGCTTCGGAGGAGGCTGAAAAAATTTCTCCATTTTCTTGGACACTGTTTACTTGCCTCGGATCAAGAGGAGGACCATGACCATATTCTGCTCTCCGAGCTATGGCTTGATCTCCGAAGACTGTCAGAACCCCTGATTGTGTGGGCATCTTCATGCACAAGTAATTGTGATGCGCCACAGCTCCGAACTGGTTCAACATGCCTCGGCCAAAGATAACATTATAAGCATACGGGGCATCCACCACATCAAAGATAACTTCTTCAGTTCGGGCTAGTAAACCTTCTCCGAAGGTTACTTCTAGGCCTATCTGGCCAAGTGCATCTAGCGGAGGTCCTGCAAAGCCTTGCAGAGGACGAGCCGCTGGGAGAAGATGCTTCCGGGAAATGCATAACTGATCGAAGGCTTGTACAAATATGATATCTGCCGAGCTACCTCCGTCGATTAGCACCCTTCGGACTTCAGTTCCGGCAATATCAGCAGTGATAACCAATGGATCTGCATGCGGGAACTTGATACCAGCTGCATCCTCCGCAGAGAAAGATATTGGAACATGAGACCACTCCGGCATTGCAGCTGCAGATGACGAAGTCCCAATGTGGCCTACTTCTCGGACGTACTCTCTTCGCTGTCTCTTGGACATGCTTCCGAGGGTACCTCCTCCGGAGATAGGGAGAACTACTCTCTTCCCTCTATCTTGCCCTTCTTCTTGCTTCGGAGGTGGCATAACGTTGGCCACCGGAGGATGCCTTGCAGCATCAAGATTTTCTATCCGCGCTACAGCCTGGACCGGCTCCGAGCGCACTGCTGCTGCTGGACTTCGGTCGGTACTACCTCGACCCGAAGTTCTCTCCAAGTATTCTCCCCGAAGGGTAAGAATAGCCTTGCAGGTGTCAGTTGCATGGCTTCGGTTCTCTCCATGAATACAGCAAAAAAGGGTCTGGCCTTTGCCAGCCGTTTTCCCTGGCGGCCTCCAGCCACTGGACTTGTTCCCTGCAGACTGTGGAGCTCTTGGTGCAAACTTCTGCGGGGGTGCAATGTTTAAGACCTCAGACCGAGGGTGCTTTTGCCCTCTTCTTCTATCCTGTTGCACTTCGGGGACTGGCTCTTGCGGCGGAGCCGAAGTCTTCACTTCTGCTTTTACTTCTGTCAACACTGTCGAAGTAGCAGTAGTCCTCCGAAGCCAACCTTCTTCCGACTTCGAGTACTCCTCGAAGTACGACATCAACTGTGATACTGTGGTGATGCTCTTCCGATGCAATTTATCCAGAAGGCCTTTATGACTGACGCCTTCCCGAGCCGCATCAACCACCGAAGATGTGGACAGCCCCCGAATTTGCGACTTCGTGTGAGCGAAGCGCTTGAAGTACTGCCTCAATGTTTCTCCGGGGAGCTGTTTCACTTGGAAAAGGCTTCCTGTCGACATGGGGGGCACGAAGGTGCCCTGAAAGTTACTTATGAACTTCTTCTTCAACTGTGACCATGAAGCGATTGATCCTGGTTTTAAAGACCAGAACCATCTCAACGCCACTCCTTCAAGGGCTAACGGGAAGCACTTCGCCATAGTATCTCTGTCTCCGCCACTAGCTTCGATTGCTAGGGCATAAGAACGCACAAACTCACTGGGATCTTCGTCTCCAGCATACTTGCAGAGCTTCGAAGTTTTAAACTTCGGATTGAAGCGAATCTTCTGAAGCTCAGGATGCAACGGAGATTCATTGTCGTAAGAGGCGTTCTCCGGGGCTTCGGGATAATCAAGATCGTCGTCTTCGTGCACTTCGGGGATAGCTGGGGTGGCTTGAGGGCGAAGCCTGTTCGCAGCCTCCTGTCGCCACCTCGCTACCTCGGCTTGAAGATTGGCCATTTGAGTGGCCATGTCTCCAAGGCTATCTTCATCTCCTCCGGAAGGACCTTCCGGGTCTTGAGAACTGGTATGATCAGTTCCGATCGGAATGGAGGGTGGCAGAGTGGCTCCGGGCGGTCGGAGTGTAGAAGGGGTTGGTGGAGAGGTTTCGTATCCTCGAGGGATAAAAGCCCCTTGCGGAGTTTGAGGTGGAGGGATAGTCGAAGACCCTCCGACTTCGACTGTGTCGAAGGGTATCTCTCCGGAGATCCGAGAGGACCTCCGAGTGGGATTGCGAGGTGCACTCCGCTTAGGAGGCATGATGCAAGAGGTTGGTAGAGAACGAAGTTTTTTGGACTAAGTTCCCCACGGACGGCGCCAACTGTTGGCGTAAAAGATTACGCTAACAGGTTTCTGTAGAAAAGAAACTAACAAACGAAGTGTTTGCGAAGCAAACTGTTCTAAGTCTCCGAAAGGATAATAGCTTAGAATAGTTCGAAAGTGTGTATTGATTCCTTTTTAATCGGTCCCTATTACAGGGTGAAATGGGGGGTATTTATAGGCTCAAACATTAAGGAAAAGACCTATTTACCCCTCTATTACAACCGACATTAAGGAAACTATTCGGTTTCCTTAATAGGGCTAAAATGGTAAAAGACTAATCTAATAGGATAGAAGATAAGTCTTCCATCTTAGCTGGCAGAAAAGATCCTGGAAAGCTTTGGTTCGAAGATATACTTCGAACCAATGCCAGTCTTCGGACTCCTGACGAGGTTCCAAGCTGCCTTCGAAGATGACCTTCGGACTATCTTCGAACTGGTTGGCTGTCTTCATGTTGCTTTGGCAATAACCCCGAAGATGGGATATTTTCCCCCAACAACCATATTGTTCAACGTGGTTTCTCAAGAGTCCGCAATTACCACATTATCAACGGTATTCTTTACAAGGCCGGAGTATGTTCCTCCCTACTCCGATGTATTTCTCAAGCATAAGGCCAAGATATAGTCCGAGAAATTCATGAAAAACACGTCAAGCTTTGGCCCCTCGAGCTTTGGCAGGAAAAACACGTCGCCAGGGACTTTATTGGCCTACAATAGTAGTTGATGCGGAGGCCTTGGTCCGCACTTGCCAAGGTTGTCAATGGATGGGAAGACGAAGTCATCGTCCGCCAACACCTCTTCAAGTTATTGCTCTAGTTTGGCCTATGGCCAGATGGGGCATGAATCTCATTGGCCCTTTTCCATTGGCAAAAGGAAGTCTAAAATTTGCAGTGGTAGCAATTGAATATTTTTCCAAGTGGGTCGAAACAGAACCATCACAGCTATCACTTCAAAAAATATACAAAAATTGTTTTGGAAGAATATTATATGCAGGTCCGGAGTGCCTCGACAGCTGACAATCGACAATGGCACCCAATTTGATGTCGAACCCTTTAGAGAGTTCTGCGAAGGTCTTGGCATAGAAATGTGTTTTGCAGTTGTTCGTCATCCTCAGTCTAATAGAGCCGTCGAGCGAGCTAATGGTAACATTTTATCAGGCCTGAATCGAAGGATAGTAGGATTGGCAAAAGGACTATGGATCGAAGAGCTCCCAAAGATTTTATGGTACATTCGGACCACTCAAGCAAGATCCATAGGTTTTACTCCTTTCAGATTACTATTCGGAGATACAGGTTTTACTCCTTTCATATTACTATTCGGAGATGAAGCCATGACGCTGACAGAGCTTAAAGGAGGATCTCTTCGCACCACCGAACCTGAAAAAGAAGATGAAAGACAAGCTTCGCTAGATTTAACGGAAGAAACAAGGCTTCGAACTGTTGCAAATCTGACGAAGTATCAGCATCAGACGTAGACTTGGTATGACCCGAAGATTAAACTTAATGAACTTAAACCAAGTCATTTAGTTTTGCGAAGCATCATAGCGCCATGGAAATTAGGAAATAAGTGGGAAGGTCCATATATCGTCCTTCGTTTAGGGCGCCCTGGTTCTTTTAAACTAGCTAATTTAGAAGTTAAAGAGTTAAAGCATGCTTGGCATGCGGAGCACCTTAAGCGATATTTTGCATACGGGCTCCTTATAATCATTTGTAAACACTTTCTGAATAAATAAAGCTCATGGTTTGGATAATGCCTACTTCTAGTGGACGCACTAGAAGAATAGAGTTGATTGCGAAGGTAAGTGTCATTCATTTAGACTAATTTTATGGACTTCGAAGCTTCTGATGAGACGGGAAAGTCACAAAAATGGATTCCAAGCCACCGGCTTGAAAGCATCCGTAAAAAGAGTCCAAAGAGACCAAATGATACAGATTCCAAGATTTAGCTTGAAATCATCCGTAAAAAGAGCCCAAGGAGACCACAAAAGCAGATTCCAAACCACCGGTTTAGTAGCATCCATAAAAATAGTCGAAGGAGACCAAACAAAAAAACTCCGAGCTAATAGCTTGAAGACGTCTGTAAAAAGAGTCCGAAGTGACCACATTCGAAAAAAGGGTACTAAGTTACCAGTTTTCAGACTCCAAATTAGTAGAGTCAAAGATATTTTCGAGGTCTTTAGTGACCATTTTTGGACTCAGTCCTTAATCTTTAATATGATAAGGGGCTCTGAGCCTCCAAAATTGTACTCCTAACTAACGTTATCTTCGTTGTGCATAACCACCTTCAATCAAATTTTGGAGGTGCTTACACCCAAAGAGGGGCTGGGAAGTAGTGAGATAATTTTGAAACTCTCTAGTTTATATTATTTAAACAGATTACATTACATCCTGAAAAATCTGTGTCTATACCAAGAAGGAAACAAAGACCTCTTCGATCCCTAGAACTTCTATCAAAATTAGCATGACTTCGAAGGTGACTTGTTCCGGAGCCTAGTGTTGGGAGGAAATACTTCATCCCTAGGACCTTATCAAAAAGCAAAGACAATTTATGCAACTTCAAGGCAGAAGTTCATCCCCCAAGTTGATGAAGTTTCTGAGCCGAAGGGTCCTCCGAACCCCAATTTGAAGATACCCTCCGAAGGCTCCGTCTCTATAGTGGGAAATAGCAAGACTGACGGGACATTTGCCTTATCTATCCTCTTCGTACACATTTTACTATTTTAGTCCTATTCGGGGTACCGAATAGTTTCCACTATGTCGGTTGTAATAGAGGGGTAAAAAGGTCTTTTCCTAAGAGTTTTTACCTATAAATACCCCCCTTCTCACCCTGTAATAGGCATCGAATACTTAGATATTCAATACACAACTTTGAACTACTTCGAGCTATTATCCTATTTGAAGGCTTGAGTTAGTTCATTTCACAGACTCTTTGTTTGTTAGTTCTTAATCTTAGAGAACTTGTTAGTGTAATCTTTTACACCAACAGTTGGCGCCGTCCATGGGGAACTTAGTTCTAAAAGCTAGTTCTCCGCCGCTAACTGCACTTTGAAGAACACTTGCGGAGGGAGCTTCGAACTCTCAGGATTCTGCACACCCTTTAGTAAGGTGCTTCCTAGTACAGCTCGAAGGCCTTTTCTTGCCTTCTCAAGTTATTCGAAGTCTTCAGTCTTCAGACCTTAACTTCGTTAGCCATGCCTCCCATGCGGAGCCTAGATACTGATCCTCCCCGAAGGTCCCCTCGGACCAACGGTGCAGGACCCTTAGTCATTCCACCAACCCCCGATGGGGTCATCAGACCTCGAACACCAAGAGGCCCTCGAGCAGCTCCCTCGGTGCTTCAAACTGATTACCTTAGTTCCCAAGACCCAGAGATCCCATCCGGAGGAGATGAAGACCTTCTGTAGGTCGTAGCTCCCTAGGTAGCGCGGCTTCAGGAAGAAGTAGCAAGGTGGAGGCAAGAAGCTACAGATAGACTTCGCTCTTAAGCCTTCACTCATGATCCAGAGGTGCCTCAAGACGATGGTCCCGGTAATCATCCCGAAGCTCTTCAAGTCCCGGAGGAAGCTGAGAATGCATCCTTCGACGACGAGTCTCCGTTGCATCCAGACCTGCAGAAAGTGCCCTTCGACACTAGGTTCAAGACCTCAAAGCTACACAAATACTTCAGTGGGTCCGACCCCGGAGAGTTCTCTCGTTCGTATACCTTGGCAATAGAAGCCAGCGGAGTGGTGCGTAACACCATGGAAAAGTGTTTCCCCCTCGCGTTGGAAGGTGTGGCTCTCCTATGGTTCTTGTCTCTAAAGCCAGGATCGATCAAGTCATGGGAGCAGCTAAAGACGAAGTTTGTGAGTAACTTCCAGGGTACGTTTGTAGCCCCGATGTCGAGCGGAAGTTTGTTCCAGGTGAAGCACCAAGCAGGGCAGACGCTTCGGGAGTATTTTACACGCTTCGCCCACACCAAGTCTCAGATCAAAGGCTTGTCTAACTCTTCGGTAGTTGATGTGGCGCACGAAGGGGTGTTGAACCCAGATCTCCTCAGCAAACTTCACCAGAAGCCGGTGTCGTCTATGGCACAGCTGATGGCATACTTCGAATAGTATGCCAAGGGAGAGGAAGTCTGCCTCCGAAGAATTGTGACGCCTGCACCAGCCCTTCGAGAAGTGAATATGGAGCCTGAAGTCCCAACTCCTCCGCAAGCCCCCCTTGATAATCACTTCAATGATCATAGATGGGGAAGAAGCACTTCTGCTCCGAGGTACTAAATATTGCACCCTCAGCCCCAAAGATGCCTGTCAACTTTCAACAGGCGCAAGCTAACAAGGCTAGTACCTCAAAGCCCCTAGGGGGAATGGCTGGCAGGCGTCAAACCTTCTTTTGTTATGTTCATGGCGAAAATAGAAGCCATGACATGAAAGATTGTAAGTACGTATTGACCCTTTGGGGTGAATACTTAGGACGAAGCTCAGGGCAAGGTACTTCGGACCGAGCCCCTCCAATAGTGCATTCAGAGCCTGTGCAAGCCGTGGGTCGAGCCAACAACCCCGAAGCACCGATGCAACTCCCGGTGGCCAACATTATGCCACCACCGAAGTAGGAGGATCCCCAAGATCACGGCAAGCGAGTGGTCCTGCCCATCTCCAAAGGGGAGACCCTCGGTAACATGTCAAAGCGGCAGCGGAGAGACTATGTCCGCGAAATAGGGCACATAGGGACCTCGAGTTCGGTGGCAAAAATGCCCGAGTGGTCTCATGTACCTATTTCTTTTACTACCAACGATGTTGCGGGGGTGAAATTCCCTCATGTTGACCCCCTTGTTATTTAAGACGATATAGCGGGAGTCAAAGTTCGAATGATCGTGGTGGATGGCGGGAGCTCCGCAGATATACTCTTCGTCTAGGCCTTCAACCAGATGTGCATTCCCCAAAGACACCTAGTTCCGGCAGCTCGCCCACTCTAAGGTTTCGCATGTCCTCCTCTAAATGCCCTCGGCCAAATAGGTCTCGAAGTTGCCTTCGGAGAGGGGCCCCTGGCTAGGGTTGAGGAGGTTATCTTCGATGTCGTCGACGCCCCGTATGCCTATAATGCAATCTTTGGGAGGGGAATGTTGAACCAGTTCGGAGCTATAGCACATCATAACTATTTGTGTCTCAAAATGCCCACGCAAGGTGGAGTCCTCACTATTTCAGGAGACCAAGCTGCAGCCCGAAGAACAGAGTACGGCCATGGTCCACCTCTGGACCCTCGGTAGGTGAATCGTATGTTGGAGTACACAGAGGAAGCTTCGAAGGCTTCAGGCTCCTTGAAGGGCCCTTCCCTAAAGCCAAGCCCAAAAGGTGATGTGATCACGAAGATGATCCTGAAAGAGGGCAAGGAGTACCCAATACAATTCGGCAAGGGGCTACCTCTGGAAATAGCTACTTCGCTCGAAGAAGTAGTTAAAGAAAACTTAGATATCTTTGCCTGGACTGACGAAGATATCCCGGAGTTGACCAGAGCATCATCGAGCACATTTTTCTTGTCAACCCGAAGGCTAGGCCAGTGCGCCAGGGGCTCCGTAAGTTATCAATAGAAAGGGTAGACCTCGCCAAGGTGGAGGTGGAGAAATTGCTGAGAGCAGGAATTATCAGGGAAGTAGCCCACACAGAGTGGTTTGCTAACCCTGTTTTTGTCAAGAAAATGGGCTCCAGCAAATGGCGCATGTGCATTGATTTCACGTCACTAAATAAAGCATGCCCGTGAGACTCCTACCGTATGCCCCGAATAGAATAACTTGTGGATTCTATGTCTGGCTCTGAGCTATTAAGCTTCCTCGACGCATACTACGGTTATCATCAGGTCTGACTAAAGCGCGAAGACGAAGCCAAGATGAGTTTTATAACTCCCTCCGGAGTATTTTGTTATGTTCGAATGCCTTTTGGCTTGCGGAATGCCGGAGCTACCTTCTCACGTCTTATAGCTAAGGCTCTAGGTCAACAGATAGGCCTAAATGTCGAAGCTTATATGGATGGCATTGTAATAAAGAGTGTTGTAAACCACCATCATATCCTAGACTTAGCTAAAACCTTTGAGAGCCTCCGAGCATGTGGAGTTCGCCTCAACCCTGAAAATGTATATTCAGGGCGCAAGCAGGAAAACTGCTAGGGTACTTAGTTTTGAGTAGAGGAATCGAAGCTAGCCTGACGCAAATAACAGCACTACAAAGAAAGACTCCACTAGAAAATCTGAAGCAGGTCCAAAAGTTGACAGGAAGGCTTGCAGCCCTTGGCAGATTCCTGGCCAGATCAGCCGAACGAAGCCTCCCAATTTTTAAGGCTCTAAAGGGGTCCAAAAGTTCCAAGTGGACGTCGTAGTGTCAGAAGAGCTTCGATGACATTAAAGATTATCTCGGAAATCTGTCAACACTTATCGTGCCCATCCCGGAAGAAACTCTCCTTCTTTATCTTGCAGCAACTGGCTCCGCAGTAAGTGCAATGCTGGTCAGGGAAGTTGAATTTAAAGGAAAACTGGTGCAGAACCTAGTGTACTTCGTCTCAGAAGCTTTGACCGGAGCAAAGACAAGATACTCTGAGCTCCACAAATTTACTTATGCTTTGGTAATGGCCTCACGAAAGCTAAGGCATTACTTATTAGCACATAATCTCATCGTTCCTACCTCGTATCCCCTTAGTGATATGCTTCAGAGCAAAGATTCTACGGGTAGGATCGGAAAATGGGCTGTCGAGGTAGCCCCCTTTGGTATTTCCTTCACGGCGAGAACAGCTATCAAGTCCCAAGTCATAGCTAACTTCGTGGCCGAGTGGACTCCATCTACAGTATGGGCTCCGGAAGAAACCTCCGAATGTCTATGGACATTTTTCTGATGGAGCCTATCAGGCATCTGGTGCCAGAGCTGGAGCTGTGATAAAATCGCCGTCAAGGCAGAAGGCTATGTATTCTGTGAGGCTCAATTTTAAGACCATCAACAATATCACAGAGTACGAAGTGATCCTGCTATGCCTCCGAAAGGCAAACGCACTTGGAGCAGCAAGGATTATAATAAAAACAAATTCCCAAGTCGTCGCAGGGCATGTTGACAAAAGCTTCCAAGCCAGGAACCCACACCTTGCAAAGTATTTAGAAGAAATTTGCAAGACCGAAGCAATGTTTAAAGGATTTTCTGTTTGTAGTATCCCCGAGCAAATAATCAAATTGCAGACATTCTAGCGAAGGCTGCGATCGGAGCATTGGACGTCCCAGAGGGCACTTTCTACGAAGAACTCATCAAGCCTATGGTGCATCAATTACCCTCCGCAGAAGTCCTGTGCATCCCAGTCGCCGATTGGCGGACTCTGATAATGGATGTTTTGCAAAACAGCGTAGTCTCATCAGAAGGTCCGGATTTCCGAAGGTTGCAAGCAAGGGCTCAAAATTATGAGCTTGTCAACAGAATATTGTATAAAGCCAGAGTTTGTTCTCCCCTACTCCGGTGCATCTCACAACCTGAAGGCAAGGATACACTTCGGGAGATTGACGAAGGCTTATGTGGCAGCCATCTAGCCCCTAGCGCTCTGTTAGGAAAGACACTTCGATAGGGGCTCTATTGGCCAACAATTGTGAGAAATGCGGAAGAGTTAGTTCGAACCTGCCAAGGGTGCCAGTGGATGGGTAGACGGAGCCACCGTCCACCAACACATGTTCAAGTTATTGCCCCGGTATGGCCAATGGCGCGATGGGGAATGGATCGCATCGGCCCTTTTCCAATGGCAAAAGGCAGCTTGAAGTTTGCAGTGGTAGCAATCGGATATTTTTCTAAATGGGTTGAAGCTGAACCCCTAACTGCTATCACTTCAAGAAATGTGGAAAAATTCTTTTGGCAGAATATCGTATGTAGGTTAGGAGTGCCAAGGGAGTTAACTATGGATAATGGCACTTAGTTCGAAGTTGAGCCCTTTAGAGAGTTTTGCGAAGGACTGGGCATCAAGTTTTGCTTTGCAGCTGTTTTCCACCCCCAATCCAACAGAGCCATCGAGCGAGCCAATGGAAATATTCTCTCCGGTTTGAATCGTAGGATTGTCAGGTTGGCTAAGGGGTTGTGGACCGAAGAGCTCCCTAAGATTTTATGGTCAATTCGGACCACTCAAGCTAGGTCCACAGGCTTCACCCCATTTAGGTTGCTATTCAGAGATGAGGCCATGACTCGTTCGGAGCTCAAAGGTGGATCCCTCCGCGTAGTGGAGCCTGGAAATGAAGATGAAAGAAACACTTCGCTGGACTTGTTAGAAGAAACATGGCTTCGAGTTGTCGCCAATCTGATGAAGTACCAAGACCAAACGAAGGCATGGTATGACCCGAAGATAAAAGTGAACGAGCTTAGACCAAGTCATTTGGTATTGCGAAGTGTAATTGCTCCGGGGAAGCTAGGAAATAAATGGGAAGGACCATATATTATCCTACACTCACAAGACGCCCCAGGTCGTTTAAATTAGCTAATTTAGAAGGGGAAGAGTTGAAGCATGCATGGCATGCAGAGCACCTTAAACGTTATTACGCTTAGGGGCTCCTTGTAACCAATTGTAAAAGTACCTTTCTAAATAAAGATGGAGGATCGAATTATTTTTGCTCTTCAAATATTCCTTACTCCTGGTGGACGCATCAAGGGAATGGAAATGCTTGCGGAGGTAAGCATCTTTCAAGGAACCTAGCAAACGACCTTCGAACCATTGGTTTAAGGATTCCATAAAAGAGCCGAAGGTGGCCAGCCTACGGATTCTAGGCTTCCGCTTGTTAGGACCCGTTGAAGAGTCTAAGGACTTTAAAAGAACAGATTTCCGGCCTCTGGGTTCGAAGCATCTGTAAAAGAGCCGAAGGTGGCCAGCCTACGGATTCCATGCTCCGGTTTGTTATGATCCGTAGAAGAGTTTAAGGACTTTAAAAAGAACAGATTTCTGGCCTCCGGGTTCGAAGCATCTGTAAAGGAGCCGAAGGTGGCCAGCCTACGGATTCTAGGCTCTTGCTTGTTAGGATCCATAGAAGAGTCTAAGGACTTTAAAAGAACAGATTTCTGGCCTCCAAGTTTGAAGCATCTATAAAAGAGCTGAAGGTGGCCAGCCTACGGATTCCAGGCTCCGGCTTGTTAGGATCTGTAGTCTAAAGACTTTAAAAGAATAGATTTCCAGCCTCCGGGTTCGAAGCATCTATAAAAGAGTCGTAGGTGACCAAGCAATATGGTTTCAAGGCTCTAGGCCAATGAAACACTTTTAAAGTCCTAAGCGACTGCTATTGGATCTTACAAGTGTAAACTTAGCTCTGAAACTTATAAGCATCATAATACGAACGTACTGTTCGAAGAACTCTACAAAATAGTGAAATATGATTACTAAGTGTTATGTAAAGCATCAGGTTGTTATATCAATCATTGTGTTTGATGGACCCTATCGCAACGCGTACGGTCCCCCACCCACAAGGAGGGCAGGGGAGTAAGGAACAGTCAAGTGATGCTTCAAAAACAGATCATATTAATTGGATAATCATATTGTTTTACATCACGAGAAATTTTTTTCTAAGCCTAGATAAAAGTGGAGACCCCTCCGACCTCTAGAACTACTTCTAGGACCGCTTCGGTCTTCGGAGCCTGGAGTTCTTAAGACTTTTCTCTTAGTCCGAGCACCTTTCTTCTTCGAAGCTCGTAGTTTTTCCTGCTCTTCTTGAAGTTCAGCCTAGGACAAAATTCTTTCGGAGCTAGCCTCCGTTATGTCTTCGGCTTGGTACTCCGAGTCAGACCAATCTACATATTCGGAGGACGAAGATGCTACTTCCTTATCCTCTTCTTTAATATAAGCTAAGACTTCACGATGGACTTCGGGTGCTATTTCCCCTTGCTCCCCTCGAGGAACAGAGAAGCGTAGGCGTCGGCAAGGCCTTAATCTCTCGAGGATAGCCCAATATTAACAAATCCCTTCGCTAGGTTCCAGTACTTCGAAGTCGGGTTCCAAAGTGCATTGCAAAACCTAAAAATAAACATCGAGGCAAAGACTCCCCATTTATAATCTTTTTTTATTCATTAAGATGAAGGGCTTTACAGAATTTCTTGTACATTCTTAAGCGCCCAATGAAGCTAGACCTGTGGATCGGTTGGCAGAGCAGGCGGGGTCAGAGCTGGCGAAGTCGGAGCTAGAGGCTTCGTTTGAGCTTGCTTCTGTCGGCGAGCCTCATCGATCCAGGCCTTGGCTGCAGCTTTGTGATCCGTTTTCCAGGTCGCCTAGAAGGCTTCCCAGGTAGAAACCACATCCAAGGAAGGACGCAACAAGTCTTCATCGGTGAAGCCTGCAGGCATCGAACCCCCCATTGGAGCAATAGAAATCCCAAGGGCTTTGACGTGTCGAAGGACTCCGATTCCGGCTACCTTCCCGGAGATTTCTCCATAGCGAATCTCGAAGCCCTTCATCAACTTTGTTGCCGCTTTGATCATCTTCAGCTTTTGCTCGAGAGGCTCGCTCGCTGTAGCTGAAGACAAAGGGCACATCGTGCCAAAGTATTCTAGGGTACCCCGGAGGGTGTCCATAGTCTGGTCAGCAATGACAATGTGCTTCGTCTCCGCCTCCTTCAGCTCAGAAACAGAAGCAGAAACTTCGGCTATTCTTGATAGCATAGCACTCTTCTAAGCCAGCGTTTTGTTTGACCGAGTCTTAGAGCTCTACAAGTTGAGCCCTGGAGTCTGCTACTGCTCGCCGAAGCTTCTCGACCTCTACCCTAAGCACCACACGCTCGACTTCGATCTCTTGAACTGAAGCCTTAAGTGTAGTGTTGCTTTGTTGCTCGGCCCAGAGTGCTTCGTCGGTGATGGCCCTGGCCCTCTGCTCCTCGAGGAGCTCCTCCTCCAGTTGCAGTGTTTTATCCTCATAGCCTTTGAGGGCGGACTGGAGGGTGGTAACCTTCCTCTTGAGCGGATTAGTTTCGAGCTCGTTGGAAGTCGCTGCCGCTCTAGCAAGGATGAATTGTTGCAAAAAATCAAAGTGAGTACGAAGTAATTTCATTAATTAAATGCATTTGTTGTATGTTGCATACCTGAAGGGCATCCATTTCGAGGGCCAAGTCCAGCTCCGGTGCCCTGGCTTTGCTGAAGATGGAGACCAGTTTGGAGTTCCCAACCTCTTGGCCCTTATCTACGAAGGGTTCCAGGAGCGCTCAGAGCCCTGTCCGCTGCTCCAAGAACGAAGCCAACAGAGGAAGCCAAGACAAGGCCCGACGGTCATCTACAACAGCCTCCTCCTCCAAATTGCTCCCTGAGGGGTCATTGGAGGAAGGTATCACCATCAATGCAGGAAGGGGACCAAAGCTTGTCTTACTCTTACCCCTCCCTGGCATAAAAACCAGAGCTACAGCTTCGGTTGGAGTGGATCCTCCTTCGATCATTGCTGCCCCCGGTCGGAATCACTTCGCCCAAGATAGTTTCGGTCGTCGGAGCCACTGCACTAGCCGAAGCCTCAACTCTGAGTGAAGCCGAAGCTCCACCGGTGGTTGGAGCCATGCCGCTTCTCGACGCATCTACAAAAGTTAAGGTATTCATTTAATATTTTCTATACGGTAATCGTTGCGGGAATTTCAAAGGCAAAGTTTCGAGGTATACCTCTGTCCATGCCTTGAGGGAGAATTTCAGGGTCCCCCAGAACTTCGTGCATCCGAAGATATTCTTCAAGGTCATCCCTCGAAGTTTGCCTAGAGCAGATGCAGATTATGTCCCGACCTCTGGCACTACCACTCTGGCCACGGGTGAGTTAGGATTTACTAAACCTAGTTTTGAGCCAGTTGTGTTCAGGCTCGGAGGAGACTACTGCATCATCTATCGTAGCTTCTCGAGGAAGGTCTCCGGCTGCAGCTGGAGATTCGTCCTCGTTATCTTGCAGCAGATAGTCTTCAAGGGCTTTCCCCATCTGGACGTTTGAGTCCTTTTCTTCTGAGTCCTCCGAAGAGGAACTCTGAATGTCCAGAGAAGAAGGTGAAGATACCGAAGAGGCAGGAGGAGGAGGCTTCGCTGTCTTCTTCCCCTTCTTGATCGGGATCTTGGCGCCCCTTTTGGAGGGCTCGGTGGTGGTTTTCCTTTTCCGGGGTACTACCCCCGTTGAGTCGAAGTCCGGCAGGGGAGGAGGCTCCATATTGAGAGCACTCCACACCCTGTTGAAGCGATCCCAGCTTCCCACTAGCTCCACCCTCCGCTGCTTCTCCACCGCTGTAGGGGCTCCGAGCACCCGTTCAGTGGCTCTTGCAATCTGTTCTGGAGCTAGCGCCAAAGGAGCCACTGAAAAAATGTAGCATTCTATTAAGTATGTTATCTGGTTTCTAATGTATTAATGCAGAAAAAGCGAAGACTTACCTAGGGTTCGAAGCTCTCCCTCCGAAGCATTTTGGAATGCAATCAGCCAATCAGCTCCGAGAGGAGGGATCCAGAGGGCGATGAATTCCTCAGCTAGATCATGCATGCTCATGCGGCTGGCCACCGAAGAAAGTAAACCATGCCGCGTTGAAAGCAAGCTTGGGTCCGGAGTAACTTCAGCTTCCTTCTAGTACCAGATTTCTTGTAGGGGCCTTGCGAGGCTGGAACCCTCTCCGACTTCGGCGTAGAACCACCGGAGGATCCAATTGGTGTACCACCGATCGTTGATGTCCTTCGCCGGGAAATGTTGTGCGTACTCCTTCTGAAGTTGGAAATTAACACTTCCGAACGCCGTTAACACCTTGGTGTCTCTGGGTCCATCTTGTGGCTTCGGCTGGTAGGAGGCTTTGTGAGTAGTGGCGAAGACCTCCGATCTCCCTTTACACCCTTCTGCCCGAAGGGCCCATTCGAAGATGGCCAGTCTTGCTATGGCGTTGGGGGACAACTGCGGCAAGGTAATGTGGAATGTGTCTAGTACCTCTGCCAAGAAGTTGATTGCAGGAAGTCCTAGTCCGTCTTCGAAGAAGGCCTCAAAGACCACCACCTCTCCGTTCCGTGGCGTCGGGGTCGCCTCTGTATTAGGGACTCGAGTCCTCATGTCGGGGCCCAGCTTCCCGTTCACCGCTTCCTTGATGGAGTCCGCCGTACTCGTCAACTGACCAAGGATGAAGCTCTTCTTCAATGGATTCTTGGATGGTGGGCTGAGTTCTCGAGGGTTCTTTGGCCAAGAACCCGCCGGGGCTCCCACCATTGTTGCCACTGTTGACGCCACCCACGCCTGCCTCTATGCTAGAGTTCCTGCCGCAGCAAGCACCATCGCGCTGGTCCTCGCCATCGTTTGGTTGCTCAGGAGGTTGGGGAAAGTTGGAGGTTGAAGAAAGGAGGCTTAAAAGCAGAGCTCTATAAAAAATTCCGATGAGCCTTGGCTCCCTCTTTTATAGCCTTTCCGCTAGTTATTGCATTTCGAACATGCGTTCACATTGCAGGTTCAGCTTCTATCGCTGACAGGTGGGACCATAAGGTAAAAAAGGTGTGAATCCATGGTAAAGTTTTGTCTGTTACTTTTTTCTGGGAGCCTAACGGCTACTTGAAGGGTAACGGCTCAAAATTAACGGCTCTTCATGATGCTTCGCCTCCGCAACGATTCATTTCCTTGCGAAGTGTTCACACTAGAGTGATAGTTCGAAGCTTTCGTCGAACATACTTCGATGTCAAAGACACTTCGAATAACTGGAATACCTTTAAATTTTTCTATGTCCCTGAATATGAAAATATTTCTTGCGTATACTGCTCTCCTGCTATACAGGTTAAATTGGAGAAACGTATTCAAGGGGCTACTATTGGGAGGAAATACTTCATCCCTAGGACCTTTAAGATCAAAAAGCAAAGACAATTTATGCAACTTCAAGACAGAAGTTCATCCCACAAGTTGATGAAGTTTTTGAGCCGAAGGGTCCTCCGAACCCCAATTCGAAGATACCCTCCGAAGGCTCCATCTCTACAGTGGGAAACAGCAAGACTGACGAGACATTTGCCTTATCTATCCTCTTCGGACACATTTTACTATTTTAGCCCTATTCGGGGTACCAAATAGTTTCCACTGTGTTAGTTGTAATAGAGGGGTAAAAAGGTCTTTTCCTTAGAGTTTTTACCTATAAATACCCCCCTTCTCACCCTGTAATAGGAATCGAATACTCATATATTCAATACACAACTTCAAACTACTTCGAGCTATTATCCTATTCGGAGGCTTGAGTTAGTTCATTTCACAGACTCTTTGTTTGTTAGTTCTTAATCTTAGAGAATCTATTAGCGTAATCTTTTACGCCAACACTTGGAATTTTTAGAACTTTGCACTTAACCCTCTTCCCTTCTTTCGAAGCTCGGAATTCTTTTTGTTCTTGCTGAAGTTCAGCCCAGGTCTGAAGTCGTTCAGGGCTTATTTCCTAGCTTCGAAGTCGTTCGGGGCTCTTTTCTACTTGTTCTTTATCAACATTTTCTTCTTTGGACCATTCAATGTCCTCATAAGATGAAGTTTCTAAACTAACTTCCTTTTCCTCCTTTTTAATATAAGCTAATACTTCTTTACATATATCGGGTATAACTTCCTTAGAGCTTCCTCGAGGAATTGAAAATCGAGGATGCTTGTGAGGTCTTAGAGCTTCAAAGGTGGCCCATTGCAGGCGAACTTCTTCGTTAATCTCTAACACTTCGAGATCATCCAAAAAAGGTTGGAAAGCCTAAAATTGTTTCCAAATAAGTCTTTTCATTCATAAAACAATAAAAGCATAAGTTTTTACATAATTGGGGTGCTAAGGAGATCTAATCCTTCGGATCCGAAGGAGGCTTGCTGCTCGAAGGCTGTGACCGCACTTGTTTTTTATGGAGCCCTTCATCAATCCATGTCTTGATAGCATATCGGCTTTCAGCTCTCCAAGATGGTTGAAAGGCCTCCCAAGCCACAGCCACATCGGTAGAAGGAGTCAACAGTCGGTCGTCACCAAAATTGACGGGGGCTACTTTAGGCTCCGGAGCAGCTACTTGGCCAGAGATTTCTCCATACCATGTACCCGCTGTCTTCATAGTCTTCGCCACTGCTTGGATCATCTTCAACCTCCACAGCAGAGAGTCCTTGCCAGTCGAAGAAGAAGCGCAAGAAGTGCCAAAGTACTCCGGGATACCCCGAAGGGCGTCCATGGTGTCTGAAGCCACCTTCTCACACTTTATCTTCTCTTCAGACAAAAGGTTCTTTGACGAAGTCAGCTCGTCTGTCAGAGATGATAGTCTAGCTGCCTTCGTCATTAAAGAACTCTTCTGTCCGAGCAGTATTTTGGCCTCCTCCGTCAATTTCACCTACTCCTCTCGTAGCTTGACCATTTCAGCCCCCGCAATTTCCTGCTCTCCTCACAGCCTTTCCACTTCGGCCCTAAGAACAACTCACTCATCCTCAAGCTCATTGTTGGCAGCCTCAAAGCTAATCCTCTCGGAGCTAGCAAAACTCCCTTGAAGAGCTTCTACTTTCTCCTTAAGCCGGTTGCACTCTCCCTCATGTGATATAGTCGCAGCTCGAGCTAGAACTACTTGCTGCAAAGAAAGAAAAAGAGCAATGTAAATAAATTATTTACATATGTTTGAACTAATTTTATTTTTGCAGATACTTCGTACCTGGTAGGCTGCCCGTTCCAGAGCTGCGTCTAGCTCCGACCCCTAAGCTTCTCTAAGAGTGGAAACCAAGTCGGTCTCCCCAACTTTGCGATTAGCCCGAGCCAGAGGCTCTAGCAAAGTCCGAAGTCCAGTCCTCCACTCCAGAAAAGGAGCTAGGAGGGGGAGCCTAGACAAGGCACTCTGGCCGTCTTCGTTCGGAGATGGGCCAGAGCGTAGCGAGGCATCTTCAGAGGCCTCCATGGATTGGCCTCCCTCCGTAGATTCTGATGGGGCCCACCCTGGAACAGGAGTAGGCAAAGGCCCACCTTTACCTTTACCTTTTCTAGGACCCATCTTCATAGCTACTTTAGGAATTGGCTTTGGAGACACGATAGCCTCCGGAACAACCTCTGTAGCGGGGGTCACCTCCATTTGAACCGATCCTATGAAAACCAAAGGTATACAATATTGCATAAATTTTGCAGGACACAAAGAAAAGAAAGAAAAAGAAAAAGTACTCAGCTAAAGCTTACCTCCGACATTTTGTTGTCGAACAAGCACTTGACTGCTCGGGGGCTCGAACATCTGGCCGAAGTCCTCTTCGGACTCCGGGCTTCGAACGGAATGATTAGCTGCCAAGACTTCTTCGACAACTACAGCTATCATTTCGTCCGGAGGCGAGACTTGGCCATCCACAGTCTCAACTCCGCCTTCTCCCGCAGTAGGGGCTACTACTTGACTAGGCAGGACGTTCTCAGTCTCTGCCTCCTCGGGGTTGTCTTCAGTGACAGTCGCCGCCACCACGTCATCTTGAGTGGGGACTTTAGCTCCCATCCGTGACTCCTCATCCCCTCTTAGGAAGGCTTCAAACTCCCTTCCCATTTCTATGTTTGCTTCATCTTCAGATGACTACGAAGATGGAGTGAGGGATTTAGAAGGAGCAAGGGCCTTCGGTTTTTTAGCCACTTTCTTCACAGGTGTCTTGGCTTGCTCGGAGCTTGCTCGGAACTGTCCCAGTCTGGAAGAGTGGGAGATTCAACTCCGAGTATGCTCCATACTCAGTTGAATCGCTCCTAGTTGCCAACCAACTTCACCCTCCACTCCTTTTCAGCGGGTGTAGGAGCCCCAAGGATCTTCTCTAAAGTCTGAACAATTTGTTCCGGAGTGAGGGTGGCGTGTGGAGCTGAAAGATAAGATTTCCTTTCAGTTAAATCATTTTTATAAGAATCAATACTACATGTAAAACATTTTGCAGGGCATTAGAGGTTACCTGCAGCACTTGAAGGGATCTCTCGGAGTCCACCCTCTGGATTCTCTTCAATGTTTATCAGCCAACTAACCATCAAGGGCAGAATTCGGAGTCCGATGAACTCTTCCGCTAAGTCCCGCATGCTCATGCGATGGCTTATGGCTTGTAGCAGCCCGAGACGAGCTTTGAGCTGGCCTGGATCTGGATGGACCTCCACTTCCCTCCGATAGAGGATGTCTTCAATGGGTCTGGCCAAGGCATTGTCTGCTCCTACCTTGGCATAAAACCAGTGAAGGACCCAATCTGTGTACCATCTGGTGTTGATGGCCTTCGCCGGGAACCGAGTTTGATATTCATCTCAAAGCCGGAAGTTGATGCTGCCGAAGGCAATCACCATCTTCTCTCCTCCAGCTCCCTGGTTAGTCTTCGGTTGGTAGGAGGCTTTGTGAAGCGCTACGAAGATTTCAGCTCTCCCCTCGCAACCTTCGCCTCGCATCGCCCACTCAAAGATAGCTAGGCGTGCAATAGCATTGGGCGAAAGTTGACGTAGAGTAACATGGAACAATCTCAGTACCTAGGAGAGAAAATCCACCGCCGGAAAGCCCCAATCTAGCTTCGAAGAAGGCTTTGAACACGACTACCTCTCTGGCTCATGGCGTAGGAATCACTTCTTTGCTGGCCTGGCGAATCTTGATCCCCAGACCCGTCTTCCCCGCAGTCACCACCGCAATGAACTTCTTCGAGCAAGTTGAAGGTCCCAGACTATACGACTGGTCCATGTATTTAGCTGGCGCCAGGAGGAGATCGTGAGGACCAGCCAGACGAGGATTACCCGAAGGCGCTACTGCTACCGATGCCGCCATCGCTTGTTTCCTGGCCAAGGTCGAAGTTGGAACGGGAGTTTTGTGGCTAGTTTTTGCCATGGGAGATGGGTTCGAGTTCGGGCTCAGGAAGCATAAAAGTGGAAAATGCAGGAGCAGTTGGTAAAGTATCCTAAACGCACTCCTACCCTCTTATTTGTAGTGTGAATTCACAAGCAGTGTACTGTTCATATGTGCCTTTCCATCTTCTTTACCGTTACAATTTATCACGACTCTTCGTGAGAAATCATGTCTCCAAAAACAAGGCGGCGGTGTAACCCTCTTTGAGAAAAGGGGTAACGGCTATTTCTGTGAGTCTAACGTTTATTTCAGCTTCACGAGGATTTATTTTCAAGGCTACTTCGACGCGTACCTTCACATAGAAGCTGGTTCGAAGATTGCGAATCTCCGAATGCTTCAAAGAATGGTAAATTTCGCTAAGTTCCTGAGCATGAAAATATTTCTTGCGTATACTGCTCTCCTTACCATACAGGTTATTCGAAGAAGCGTATTCGAGGGGCTACTGTTAGGGGAAAATACTTCATCCCAAGGATCTTCAAGATTACAAGATAAAAACAACTCATGAGCTCGGAGTCCAAGACTTGTCTCCGTACTGATGAAGAATTAAGGCCGGAGGGTCTGCCTAGACTCCGGTTCGAAGATACACTTCGAAGGCTCCACCTCCGTAGTGGAAAACAGCCAGCAAGGATAGAAGACTTATCTTATTTCTGATTAAATTAGTCTTTTACCATTTTATCCCTATTAGGGGTACCGAAATATTTTCTACTATGTCGGTTGTAACTGAGGGGTAAAAAGGTCTTTTCCTTAAAGTTTTTACCTATAAATACCTCCATTCTCACCTTGTAATAGGCATCGAATACTCAGATATTCAATACAAAACTTTGAACTATTTAGAGCTATTATCCTTCACGGAAGCTTGAGATAGTCTGCTCCTACAAACACTTCGTTTGTCACACATACAGTTTCTTAAACTTGTTAGCGTAATCTTTTACACCAACACTCTTGGTTCGGCCTTCCTAGTCCAGAGCCTGCTGTAAAACCTGACTTACCTCTAGGAAGTTCCGACCGTCTAGTCTTTCCTTAATTTTGGACTATAAACCGTTGAAGGCTAAGTCAGTTAAATCCCTCTCGGAGATGTTCAAACTAAAACATCAGTTCCTAGTGTCTTGGAAGTGCCTAATATAATCGGAGATACTCTCACTAGTCTTATGTCTAACTGATTTTAAGTGTGAAAGCCTAAGTTCGGTTTCCCCAGTTTAAAAATAGCTGTAAAACTTGTGCTCTATCTGGGCCTAAGTTTGTACAGAGTGCGACAGCAATGCTGAAAACCAAGTGAAAGCAGTGCCAGAAAGCGATAGAGAATAATCTAAGCTTAAGCGCGTCTGATCCACTTGCTTCACCAACCTGTGCTAGGAATTGACCTATCTGCTATAAGGTGGTCTTGCTACCTACACCATCAAATTTGGTGAACTCTGGGATCCTAAAGCCACGAGGGTATGTGTTGGCGTAAAAGATTACGCTAACAGGTTTTCGGAGATTAAGAACTAACAAATGAAGTGTTTGTGAAGTGAACTATTTCAAGCCTCCGAATTTGATAATAGCTCGACACAGTTCGAAGTTGTGTATTGAATAACTGAGTATTCGATGCCTATTACAGGGTGGGAAGGGGGTATTTATAGGTAAAAATCTTAAGGAAAAGACCTTTTTACCCCTCAATTACAACCGACATAGTGGAAACTATTCAGTACCCCTAATAGGGTTAAAATGGTAAAAGACTAATCTAATCAGAAAGAAGATAAGTCTTCCATCCTCGCTGGCAGATAAGCTCTCTAAAGATTCAACCTTCGAAGTCATACTCCGAACAGAAGTCTGCATGGATTCTTCGAGCTTGATCATGTACTAAACCGGAGTTAATACTGGAACTTTGGTTTAGTAGATTGGCTTTGTCTTATTACTATAGAGACCCTGAGGATGAAATATTTTTCCCCAACAATATCCCCTTGAATATGCTTCTTCGAATGATCTGTAAAGTTAGGAGAGCAGTATACGCAAGAAAAATAATCATTCACAGGGGTTAATAAAATTTATCAACTTTTGAAATATTCAAAAATATAGAACTTCGAATCAATTTCCAAGCGAAGGTCTTATTCGAACAACTCTGAAATCAATTTCTGCAAAGTTGAAAAGATCGTTAGACTTAGAAGAAATAGCCGTTATCTTTTTCCTTTCAGAAAAATCTATAACATTGCTTTAACTTCGTAAATAGTAACGGTCCAGAAGACGGAACGCCAAGTCTGAACGGTAAAAAATCGGTAGTCCAGGCTATAAATAGAGGGCCTACAGACATTCGGGATACCTTTCTCACTGTTCTCGTGCAATCCATTGTTTAGCCTCCAGAACTCTAGTTCCAAACTTCCTGTTATGTTTGATGGCAAAGACAAGGTTCAAGGCTCCCAGAGCAACCTCGACCTTGTCCAGGTACTAGGCCATGGCGGTGGCAGTAGCAGCAGCTCCTGTGGGGAATCCCCCACAAGCTGGCCCCCACGACCTTCTCCCGGCTTCCTCCAAGTACTCGGACCAATCCTATATGCTAGGGCCATCCACCTGCAAGAAGAAGACGATTGCAGCAGCAATTATAGGGAAGATTAGCTCGGGAGTTAGGATCCGCGAGCCCGGGCAGGAGGACATCCCTTCGCTTCGGCCTAGAGAAGTAGTTGTTTTTGAAGATTTCTTCAAGGCGGGGTTAGGGCTTCCAGCGGTGAACTTCTTATCAGAGGTACTGGAGCTTTTCCACGTCACTCTTCCTCAACTTTTGCTGAATGCGATAGCACGCCTCGCTATCTTCGAGTGGGCGCTATGAGTCGAAGGCTGTGAAGGAAGAGCAGAAATATTCGCAGCACTTCACAAAGCCTCCTGCCAACCGAAGACTTACCGGGGCTCCGGAGGAGAGAAGATCGTAGTTGCCTTTGGCAGTATTAACTTCAGACTCCAAGACGAGTACCAAATGTGATTTCCAGCTAAGGCCATTAACGCTAGATGGTACACGGATTGTATTCTTTGGTGGTTCTACGCCAAAGTTGGAGTAGATAGCAGCTTGGCCAGGCCTCTACAAGATATACATTTTCGAAGGGAAGCCGAAGTTCATCCAGACCCCGGCCAGCTCGAAGCTCATCTCAATCTGCTATAAAGGATAAGTCACCGCATGAGCATGCGGGACCTAGTAGAGGAGTTCATCGGGCTCCAGATTCTGCCTCTGATGGCCAACTGGCCCGTTAGCTTTGAAGAGAATCAGGAGGGTGGACTCTGAAAAATTTCTCCGAGTTTGAGCTTTGCAGGTAACTTCGAAAACTACAAAATGTTTCATGTATGATAATTTCATAGAAAATGATATAACAGATAAAAACTTATCTTTCAGCTCCACAAGCCTCACTGACTTTGGAGCAAGTCATACGGGCTTTGGAAAAGGTCCTCGGAGCTCCTAACCCCGTTGAAAAAGAATGGAGGGGTAAACTGGTAGGGAGTTAGGAGCGATTCAACCGGGTATGGAGCGTACTGGCAGTCGTCGCCCCTTCTCTTCCATACTGGATTACTTCTGAGGCTGGTCCGAAGAAGAGGAAACCTGAGGCTAGGACCTCGGCACCAGCCAAGACTCATGTGAATAAATCGGCCCATAAACCCAAGAACGTGGCCCCTTCCAAGTCCGCTTCTTCGTCTTCAGATTCATCTGAGGATGAAGGAGCAAGAGAAATGCAAAGGGTCTTTATAGACCTTGTTACCGGGGATGAAGAGGCACAGGCAGATGTCGAAGTCCCGGCTACAGGTGACGTAGCGACCATGCCGGCTATGCAATACGACCTCGAACAGGCGGGGACTTCAAGTGTCCTGCCAAGCCAAGAAGACCCTACCACTAAAGGCGGAGTCGAAATAGCAACTGATCAAGCTTCGATTCCGGACAAAGTGATGATTGCTGTTCAGGGAGAGGTTCCAATAGCTAATCCTTCGATTCCCGACTCTGAATCCGACGAAGACTTTGAAGGGGTGTTCGATCCTCCAAGTAGTCCCATACTCATTCGTTGACAGGGTTTCGTAGGTAAGCCTCATTAGAGCACCTTTTTCTTCATGTCCTACAAAATTATGCAATATATAATACCTTTGATTTTTCAGGATCAACCCCCATGGAGACGACCGCTACCGCGAAGACTGCGCTTGAAACCTCGACATCTCCGAAGTCAATTCCGGAGGAGGTTATAAAAATGGGGCCCGGAAAAGGTAAAGGGAAAGTGTATCCTTTTCCTGCTCCGAACTCTGGATTGACTCTGTCGGAATCTAATGACGGAGGACAGTCCGTGGAAGGGGGCCAGTCGACCGAGGTCTCCGGGGATGCGGCGCTGCGCTCCAGCCCTTCACCCACTGAAGACGATCAAAGAGCCTTGTCAATGCTCCCCCTCCTAGCTCCTTTCTTGGAGCGAAGGACCGGGCTTCGGAATCTGCTAGAGCCTTTGGCTCGAGCTAATCGCGAAGTTGGGGAGACTGACTTGGTTGCTATACTTGGGGAAGCCGAAGGGTCGGAGTTAGATGCAGCCTTGGAGCGGGCAGCATACCAGGTATGAAGTATCTGCAATAAAAGAGTTAGTTTTAACTTGTAAATAGTTTACTCACATTGCTTTTTCCTTCGCAACAAATAGTTTTGGCCCGAGCTGCAGATGTTTCTAATGAGCGGGAATGCAATCGTCTTAAGGAGAAGATAACTGCCCTCCAAGGGAGTCTTGACAGCTCCAAAATTCGAACTTTCAGCTTGGATGAGATGGTAGCAATGAAAAGGAAAGCCAGACATGGTCTGGAAGCTGCTAATCGGAAGCTCAAAGCCGAACAAATCGTGCTTCGGGCTGGAGTAGAAAGAATGTGAACGGAGCAAGCGACCACGGGGGCCGAGCTGGTCAAGCTTCGAGAGGAGCAGGCGAAGTCAATGGAAGAGGCCAATAACTTGCTCGGTCAGAAGAACTCCTTGGTTACGGAGGCAGCCAGGCTATCTTCTTTTATAGACGAGCTGTCTTCGTCAAGGGATATTTTAGCCGAAGACAAGGTGAAGTCTGAGAAGGTAGCTGCAGAGACCATGGACAACCTTTGGGGTATCTTGGAATACTTCAGTACTTCTTGGACATTACCTTCGACTGGCGACGTCCCCTTGCTGCGAAGGTTGAAGATGATCCAAGCAGCAGCGAAAATGATGAAGACAGCGGGCATTCGGTATGGAGAAATCTCTGGCCATGTATCCGCTCTCGAAGTACTTTGCTACTACGAGGATCTAGGGCTATCAGTCGCACCAGACTCGGGGGCGGCTCCCATTACCTTCGACGACAACTGGCTCTTAAACCCTTCCGAGGATGTAGCCGCGGCTTGGCAAGCCTTCCAAGCATCTTGGAGAGCCGATGGTCGATCAGCGATCAAGGCTTGGATTGATGAAGGACTTCGCTAGAAACAAGCATGGTCGCAAGCTTCCAGTAGCCAGCCCCCACTAGACCCGAAGGTCTAGTTTTTCTTAGGGCTCCGAATATGTAAAAATTTATGCTTTCATCTTTTATGAATGAAAAGACTTATTTGGAAATGTTTTTAGGCTTTCCGACTTTTTATGGATGATCTCGAAGTACTAGAGGTTAACGAAGAGCTTCGCCTGCTATGGGCTACCTTCGAAACTTTAAGACCTCACAAACGCCCTCGATTTTCAATTCCTCGAGAAAGCTCCGGTGTAATTGCGCCCGAAATATGCAAAGATATATTATCTTACATTAAAGAGGAGGAAAAAGAAGTTAACTTGGAAACTTCATCTTCTGAAGACATTGAATGGTCCGAAGAAGAGAATACTGTCGAAGAACAAATAAAGAAAAACCCTAAACAACTTCGAAGCTGGGAGAGAAGCCCCGAGCGACTTCGAACTTGGGCTGAACTCCAGCAGGAACAAAAATATTTACCAGCTTCGAAAGGAGGGAGAAGCGTTAAATGTAAAGTTATTAAAACTCCCGGCTCCAGAACTAGTCGTTCTGGCTTTAGCGGTAGTTCTAGGGATCGAAGAGGTCTTCGTTTCCTTCTTGGTATAGATACAGACTTTTCATGATGTAATATGTTCGAATGATAAATATTAATGTTTCAAAATTGTCTTCCTACTTCCCAGCCCCTCTTTGGGGGTAAGCCACTTCAAAATTCGTCGAAGGTGGTTACGCGCAACGAAAATAACTTTAGTTAGGAGTACAATTTTGGAGGCTCAGAGCCCCTTAAAAACTTAAAGATTGGTTAAAATCTCAAAAAATGTCTTCGACTACTTAGAGTCTAAAACCTGGTAACTTAGTACCTTTTGTTTGAATGTAGTCACTTCAGACTCTTTTCCGGTTTGGTGGTGCGAAGAGATCCTCCTTTAAGATCTGTCGGTGTCATAGCTTCATCTCTGAATAATAATCTGAAAGGAGTAAAACCTGTGGACCTTGTTTGAGTGGTTCGGATGGACCATAAAATCTTCGGGAGCTCTTTGGTCCACAACACCTTTTCTAACCCTACTATTTGTTGATAGCAAAAAATGGCATTAATGGCTGAGATTGTCAAAATATCAATTTTGGTGATTTAGGCCAAAAATACACATGTCTGGGGTTAGGCCGAAGCCCTATGGGGCCAAAGGTCCATTGGGCTGTGGGCTCCAAAAGCCTCCAGCCAGCCCACGGACTTTGGCCAGGAAGCCTTCGGAGGCCCACGCCGCCGAAGCTTCGGCCCGAGGAGCAGGCTTCGACGGGCCTGGCCGAAGCCCACTTCGGCAGAGACAAAGTTAGATACAATTCCGGCTGAGTTTTTATCTCTATCCAAGCTAAATTATAGCAGATTAGATCAGAAGTTTGGCCCCTATAAATAGAGAGGCGAGGCCAGCTTAGAGAGCCCCCCAACACAAATCAAACACAAAGCCCTAGTTTTGATCGCATTTATTTACATTTACTTTTCTGTACCTCTTCGTGGGTTTGCCTAGAAGCCCTCCGCCGGCCACTTCGGAACAGTGGTAATCCTTTTTACTTCGCTTGTGAAGTATCCATTAATTTACGTAATAGATTGTTATCGCCTTGTTACTTCCCCTGTGAAGTATCCGCTAATCTACGTAACAGATTGCTACCTTCGCTATTAGTGCAACACTTAGCACAATTCGGTCCTCAGGCCGAATTAGTACTTCGAACCCTCTTTGTTGCAGGTTTCCACATTCGGAGGTACTTCGTCGGAGGTGTTTGGAGCTGAGGGATCGGTTTCGGAGGTCGTCAGGACACCCTTCGTCGAGAATTCTGCTCCGACCGCACGCTTCATCATGACAAGCTTCGCGTCATTATTCTGTATCTTGCCGTATCGGAGACCTCATGCCGAACCTCGATGTTCGGAGGTGATCGTCGCGTCTAGATCTATTCAGAGTTCATCTTCGGTCGGATCAGTCCGAATGCCGAAGGCACCCTTTGGTGGGATACTTCGCACCATACGCCAAAGGTATACTTCGGCGACCCCTTCGCACCAGACTTCGAAGCAGACAGGCTCCGACCAGTTTGCTGATTTTATTCTGTTTAATATATTTCTTTCGGCTAATTGGATTATTTTGTGTGATCTGATTGATTGGCAACTCTACCCCCCTTATCACGACTAAGGGTAGTCAGAACGCGACATCGGATCTGCATCACGCTTAGGCTTGTCCTTAAGTATTCGCACACTTTTGGATCGTTGAACTGACCCAAGTGCGGGGGCACATTTCCGTGTCAACACACTTTTTGGCGACTCCACTGGGGAAAAGCTACGCCAACATGACGAGTATGTCTACATCGGCTACCGGTACATCTACGTCGACTACTACGTCTACACCGCTGATGGACACCATAGGAGACGCGGATATCAACAACTGCAACATCTTGACACCTACACTTGAAGATATCCCCGTAGAAGACCGAGCAGAGATCAAGGCAAAGTTAAAGGCACTCCAAGACATGATGCTTGGGGGCTACGTTAAGACACGTGCAGGCTTCATCAAACGTGACATCGCCACCCCCGACCTCGCTCAGGTCCAGGTAACACCTGTATCGCCTCATTTATCTTCCTTAGAGATTGAACAAAAAATAGCCGCATCAATAGATCAGGCCATTAGCGCTTCACTAGCCAACCATTTAGATTCGGCAGTCAGCTCCCAAGTAGAGGCAACTCTTAGAAGATTTGGCTTTACTGAGGTCGTACCCCCATTCCCTATTGCTAGTGCACCTCCGGTAAACCATATGTACGCCAGAACTGACGGCAGCACTGGCATGACCGTGATGTCTTCGGCCTCAACACTTATGGCCGATACTAATCATTGTATTTACGGCCAAACTAACACTATGTACCATGCACCACCACCTGCACCGGTACCCACCCTACCCGCACCACATGTGCAGGCACCTGGACACGAGCACGTCATGCAGATAGCACGCAGGGAAGAGGCCTAGGGCCGACACGCTGATATCCCACCACGTGTCGCGCCCCCGCATGAGAGGCGCGTGAAGGCCACATGCCAAGATTACATATAGGAGCGGGTCCACGCACTATTTAGAGAGTGTGTAGGCTTTGTGCCCAAGGAACGGGTTAGGGTCTACCGTAATCCATACCCCGACCATCTCGATACAATACCCTACCCCTGCGGCTAAAGGATCCTTGAATTCACTAAGTTCGATGGCGAGGGTAGCAAAACCAGACTAAAGCACGTTAGTCAATTTTTGGCACAGTGTGGAGAAGTTAGCGGGATAGATGCCCTAAAAGTTAGACTATTTTCTCTTTCGCTATCCGTCACCGCTTTCACTTGGTTTTCGGCACTCCCGTCGAACTCTGTTCAGACGTGGGATGATTTAGAGCGGAAGTTACATGATTACTTTTACACGGGTGAGACAGAACTTAGGCTTTCGCACTTGACATCGGTTAAACAGAAATCTAACGAGAACGCCTCTGAATACATCAAGTGTTTTAGGGATACTAGAAACCGATGTTTCAGCCTTAATATTTCGGAAAGAGACTTGGCGGAGCTAGCGTTTAATGGGCTGCGTCCCGAGATTAAAGAAAGATTAGACAACCAAGACTTTTTAGAAGTTAGCCAAGTTCTACAGCAGGCTCTGGTCCAGGAAGGCCGAACCAAAGATAAAAAGTTTATTAAGACGTTTAACAAGACTAGGGCTGAAATCCACATCATGAAACGCTCTGACGAGGAGGAATCAGAAGAGGAGGATTCGGCTGACATGTACGCGACCGAATGGGTTTGGAACGCAACGAATAAACCTGTCACTTGCTCCGAGTTACGGCCATCTCCCACAAAGAATCAACCTAGTGAGGTCAAGTACTCATTTGATATAACCAAGTGTGATAAAATATTTTATTTTCTCTTAAAAACTCAGCTTCTCAGGTTACCTAAAGGTCAAGTCATTCCATCTGCCGATGAGTTAAAGAAGCACCTGTACTGTAAGTGGCATGATTCACATTCACATAATACTAACGACTGTAATGTTTTTCGAAAGCAGATCAAATCGGCCATAGAAAAAGGACGATTGAAGATAGACCATAATCCAAAGATGAAGCTGGATAAAGATCCTTTTCCCGTCAACGCCGTCGAACTCGGTGAGAAGGTGTTGATTTGGCTAGAACGGGCCGAGTCGGCTAAGGGGAAGGATGTAATTGTTGAAGAGCCGCACACTCGCACGCTCATACCAAAGAACCCCGAGGTAGGAGTGTGGAAACTGAACATTAACACCTCTTCGGCTAAGGCTCACAAGAGGCCGAAGGTAACGTACAACATGTTGTTGAACAAGCATCGAAAAAGGGCCAGGGAAGCAGGTCCCCGCACTAAGAAACTAGGAGAGCTGAAGGGTCCAAGACTTTCGGAGGGCGACTTCGGACCGAAGCGGCCGAGCCCTCCGCACAACGGCTTTGGGCCACAGTGGCCTGGCGCCCCGTTCGGCGGCTTCGAGCCTCAAAGGCCGAACCCCCCGTGCGGTGGCTTCGAGCCTCAATGGCCGAATCCCCTATACAACAACTTTGGCCCACAATGGCCGAAACCCGCACCGTTTTGGACGAATTCTCCGATGGGAGGCTTCGGCCCGCACTGGCCGAACGTACCCCCGACTTGGAAAACCCCCCGTGCGGTGGCTTCGAGCCTCAGTGGCCGAATCCCCTATACAACAACTTTGGCCCCCAATGGCCGAAACCCGCACCGTTTTGGACGAATTCTCCGATGGGAGGCTTCGGCCCGCACTGGCCGAACGTACCCCCGACCTGGAAGGACCCTTCAAAGGTATGGTCTGAGACACCGTCGACTCTGTCGAACCCCCCTCCGGGTGACGGGTTCGGCTCACAGTTGGCGAGGCCACTGGAGCCGCCGATGCCTCCGCCGTACAACTGGGCAGGAACCCCATGGGCTCCGTACGTATCCAGGCTGGAGTACCCTCCGCAACATAACATTATGCCTTGTTTTCCTTCAGAGTATTATGGATGGCAGGGACAAACAGACGAAGCGGAGGGGGTGATACCATCTTGTAATGCCCAGATTTAATAAATTTGGACCTTTATTGAAATTCCATAGAAAATCAATAAAACAAGACGTTCATCACATGACTGTGTACAATACGACAAGCATTCATGGTTCGTAGACCATATTAGTACAAAAGTGATAAAGTAAAGAGAAACTAATAAAATAAGGATCCTAGATGAACGCCTCCTTCCAGTCTCGCCTTGACTGGGTCGCTACTCCAGACCTTCATCCTCCTCGTAGTAGATGGGCTCTGGTGGTGTAAGTCAACGGGGGTGAGTACAATCGCACTCAGCAAGCGACCGGATGCAAATATAATGCAGAGTAATAACAAGGAAGGTAGTGGCTAATTTTTGCGAAAAAACATCTTTGTAAAGCAATTAAATGTGATCAAGTTATTAATACAGAAATGTAAACATGTGTATGCATCATCTTCTAACTCGAGGGGTATAGCCAGCCCACCGTCGCTCAACAGTTCTTACATGCCATGAATAACACCTTCATTCAAACAATAGTAAACAAACTACGAGAAGTCACACAACCCGCCCTTGACCGTGGGCTTGTCTTTTTGAAAAGATTAAAACTCTGATCGGAGTTGTACCACTGTACCCACAAGGCACACACTCATCCCATACACCAAAGTGTAACGAGATGACCCATACCATGGGAACTCGTGCCAAAACCTTCCATATGGACCGCCTCAACCCGACAGCACCCTCTTATGGGTTTCATATGGTGCCCCGACGCGTCGAGCCAACACCATACCCCCTTGAGCCACGTTGGTACAAGTCACCCGCAGGTTGCCCCTTGCCCCCTCCACTATGGTGCATCGAGTCGGTTTGTTCCATACTTTCGATTAGGACTTATCCATTAGACTTGTGGTTAGTACGGAAGTGTTTTGCAATAGATCCCGCAGACCGGTCCTTATAGTGCCCTGGGTGCGACCAACCAATGCCCTAGCTTGCACCAGGAACCCACCATACTTATAACATAGCCAACTCCAACAGAGTCCAGAGACGAGAATAACGGGTGTAGGACCGAAAGTAGCGACCAGAGGGGGGTGAATGGGCGCCTTAAAAAAATTCTTTCGAATCAATGGCCTGTTCCCAATACCCAACCCACCTCAAAAGATTAAGCAGCAGAAAATAAACAGAAAGCCTAAGTCTAAAGGTATCTAACCTAGAAGCAACTGATTTCAAATACAGAACTATCAAAGAAGTGCAACTAGGTAGATAAACAAAGTATGTCAGGCCTAAACTTCCCAATGAACTGATCTAGGTATATGTAAAGTGAAATGAGAAGTTACTATTCAGATTTGTCTCCTGTTTGAAACTTGGCGAAGCCTGATTCGCTGGTCGAAGCCTGCTTGGGAGGTTGGTGATGAAGCCTGCTTCGGAGGATGGTTGCGAAGCCCGCCGAAGGCTGTTGTGAAAATGCCGAAGGTGTTTTGGTCTAGCCTAGTTCGAAGTGGCAAGAAGCGAAGTATGCTTCGAAGCGAAGTATGACAAAGTCGGAGTCTGCTTCGAAGTATGTACTTCGAAATCAAGGCTTCGAACACAGCTTCGAACGCAGCTTCGAACCAAGTGCTTCGAAGTTAGACCTTCGAACAGAAGACTTCGAACGCAACGCAAACAAACAACCTTCGAACAAAGAAGTGAAGCCTGTCACCCGACAGAGGCACCAAATTCGAAGCCTACACTCTAGCTTCGAAAAGAGAAGCGAAGACTGACATGCCACAAAGAAACCAAAGCAAATCCTAGCAGAACGACGGGCTTCGAATCCAACTTCGAAACCTATCGAAGTGTGGACTTTGAATAGCTAGGGCCGGAGTACCTTCGCACTGTCGTTCGAAGTATGCGATGCTGTCCGTTAAAAAGGTACTTGGACGCTAGACACACAGAATACAAAAATGCAGTTCGAAGTTCGAACGAAGCCTCTGAGTGTATCCGATCGAAGCCTGCCTCACGGAGCTGAGGGGCTTCGAGCTGAGATGATGGCTTCGCCAGGAAACAACCAGAAAATTTTCTAGAGCCTGTCAACTTCGATCGAAAAGTTGCGCAGTAGAAAGTGAAAAGCTGGCACAGAGCACTGTAGCTACAGTATAGCAGTACTACTTGCAACAGCAAGAACTAGTACTACTTGCGTGAAGAACACACCCAGTCGAAGCTTCCGAAGCTTCAAAAATCATGGGAAAACTTGCTGTGCAAATGAAATGAAGCCATTAAAAACTCTGATGTTGCTGCACACGATTTGGGAATAGAAATTTCACTTCAACAATAAATGCAAAACAACAACAACAGGGGCAAAAACTCCCTAGCGGCGCAAGCAAGAATAGGAGAGGAGAGAGGCAAGAGACAAAAAGTGACCCAAAGGAGTAGTATTGATTTCAGCCAAAAGGGTAGTCCAAACCCTAGGGATTGGGGTCCTATTTATAGGCTCCCAACACTAGGAACATTCCACCTGCCCCTTAGGGTTTTTACAGACGCAAGAATAAAGGAAAAGACTCTACTGCCCTTAGGTATTTTTACAGACACGACTGACTGACTGTGGGCCTAGAGATACAGATGACTTATCCAGAAGCCAAGTTTTCGTAGCGACTACGGCTTCTCTTCTAGACAGTCGGATACAGAATCAACGGTTGTCAGTTTTGCGCCGAAACTGACAAAGCCTCCACCGACTTCGCACCAGGTACCCGGATTGGGCCGGCCCGATTCCGCAGCTCTCTCAGTCCGGCAATCACTCACCGCCCGTGTACCTGAGTCAACCCTGGTCAACAGCCCAGTGGGTCTTCTACTGCTTCTGGCCCATGCACCCGGATTGGCCCAGCCCGACTTCGCAGCCTCCTTTGCCCGACAGTCGCTTGCTGCCCGTGTACCTGAGTCACACGCGGCCCATGAAACAGCAGATCTCCTCTCTTCTTCTGTCCTCTTTGACTATCGTTGACAATGACTCATCACTTCTAGAGCCATGAGGCCCACGCTATTCAGCATGGCTCCTCAATCTCCCCCTTGATGAGTGCATTGTCAACATTCCTCTTCTTCAGCTCTTCAGCACCTGCGCACAAATGTGGAAACACGAAAACAAAACACAAGAAAAACAAAAAAGAAGAAAAATAAGGTAAAAGTTTAACCCTAATGACCAAAAGCCGAACAAAAGAAAGAAGTGGTCATTATGGTTAACCAAATCGTAAAAGCTCAAAATGAGTGCGATTTCAGAACAACAAGGATATCAACAGAGTAAAAACTCCCCCTTAAACTCTGACCCCAAATTTTCTCCCCCTTGTTGACAAGTGAACTCATCAAGCACTCAATAGAGACACAGACTCCCCCTGAAATGCAACTCCCCCTCAAAATATGCAGTGAATTCAACTGGAGTGCATAAGGAGTGTAGAAAGCATGCTTCTCAGATATGATTGACTACAATTACAACATCTAACAGATACAGCAAAAGACATACTGTAACGATACATGGCATGATCAGTGCAACAGATGATATCTAAAGAAAGTCATTTGCACGCATTTTTCAGTTTTTGCAAACAAAAACATCACCACATGTTCCAATAAACAAGCAAGGTAAAGCATGAGATGCAAAAGCTAACTGATATCTACCAAGATAAGCAATGTCCAAAAACAAAGTGCTTCAGCAAACTTGTTATCATTTTAATTTTCAAGCTTTTTCTTTTCCCTTTTTCATTTTTGTCAGGGGTTATTTGCATGTCAAACCTTATGCTGACCGACCAAGTCAAGCCTAGGCCAGAACTGGACCATCAGAAGCTTAAGACATTGGTCTTGGCATACACTACAATGTCCTGGTTCATACCAAAGTGCTATGGTACGCAGTCCAGAACAATGCAGTGCGACAAGACAAACCCACCTTGATCTTTTCAATTTTAAGCATAAAAAGGCATGGAGTTTTCATTTTTCTGGTTTATAGCAAATTTCCATGATTAAAGCATACAGATGTCCAAGTTGCATATTTGCATCCAAGTCAGGAACTAGCTACAAGGCATGTACCAGCTAACAAGAACATTCAGCCTACGCATGCTAGTTACCAGAAGCAATGGTGATCATTTTTCAAATTTAAAGCATAAAAGGCCATGCATATGACAGATATCAGACATATCAAGTGAACTGAAGCAAAGCATGATCATCGACAAGTAATCAAAAGCATGTACCAGCTAGAATGAGTAAAGAAGTTCAATCATATAACAGATGCAAGCTCAAACGTGTGATATGTGAATATGCAAGATATGAACACACACAAAAAGACTCATGAAAAAGTAAAGAAGAATGAAAACTGACGCAAAATATCCTAGAAAGGATACACAACACCCAAATCCCCTCGTAAACGCTCAAATGTAGACTGATCTAGGGGTTTGGTGAAAATGTCAGCCAACTGATGATGGGTATCAACATGAACAAGGTCAATGACACCTTTATCATATTGATCCCGCAAGAAGTGAAAGCGCACATCGATGTGTTTGGTTTTGGAATGGAGACACGGGTTTTTTCCTACACTAATAGCACTGGTGCTGTCGCAAAACAATGGAACCCTGGTAGGAAAGAACAACCCAAAATCTCGCAAAGTGGAAATCATCCAAACTAACTGTGAGCAGCAGCTAGCAGCAGCTACGTACTCAGCCTCTGTGGTCGAAAGAGCAACTCCAGATTGCTTTCGAGAAGACCAAGAGACAAGAGAAGAACCAAGAAACTGGCAAGTATCGGAAGTCGACTTGCGATCCAACCGGCACCCACCAAAGTCGGCATCCGAAAAGCCAGATAAATCAAGAGATGATGATGCTGAATAGTAAAGACCGAGATCAGGCGCATAAGTAAGATACCTGAAACTGTGCTTGACAGCCTGCCTATGAGACACGCGAGGTGAGGACTGGAAGCGCGCGCACAGCCCCACAGCAAACTGAATGTCTGGTCTTGTCGCCGTTAAGTATAGCAGCGAGCCGATTATCCCTCGAAATTCCCTTTCATTGACCTTGACACCGCTCTCATCCTTGTCCAGACCCCCAGAAGTGCCCATCGGGGTCATCTGCGGCTTCAATTCACCACCAAAGTCAAATTTCTTAAGCATATCACGAGTGTACTTACCTTGGTGGATGAAGGTGCCGTCCTTGGTCTACTTGATCTGGAGCCCTAAGAAGTACTTGAGATCACCCATGAGGCTCATCTCAAACTCACTGTGCATCTGCTCAGAAAACTTGGACACAAGATCATTAGTAGTACCGCCAAAAATAATATCGTCCACGTAAATCCGAGCAACTAAAAAATGTGAAGCATCTCTGAGCAAGAAAAGAGTTTTGTCCACAGAACCCATCACAAAGCCCTTCCCCAACAAGAATTGCTTCAACCGGTCATACCAAGCCCTAGGGGCTTGCTTCAACCCGTATAAAGCTTTGTGCAACTTAAAAACATGTCGAGGAAAGTTAGGGTTCTCAAAACCGGGGGGTTGCCTAACATAAACCTCCTCTTCTATGTACCCGTTCAGAAAAGCACTCTTAACATCCATTTGAAAAAGCTTAAAACCCTTTGAAACGGCAAAAGCTAGAAGAATACGAATGGACTCAAGACGGGCAACAGGAGCGAAGGTTTCTTCAAAGTCAATACCTTCCTTCTGGCAATAACCCTAGGCAACTAGTTGAGCCTTGTTGCGCACCACAACCCCATCTTCACCTTGTTTGTTCTTGAATACCCACTTGGTGCCTATGGGGTTGCATCCTGGTGGCAGCTCAACTAATGTCCAAACCCGATTGCGGACAAAGTTCTCTAGCTCTTCTTGCATAGCATTAATCCAATTAGAATCAGAAAGAGCATGAGAAACGTCTCTGGGCTCAAAAGATGCAACAAACGCAGATTCAGCAAACACAACAAGAGAGGCAGAAGAACGCAAAGTTCTCTCAGTCAAATCACATATGATGAGCTCTGAGGGATGGTCACGCTGAACTGCTCGGGTTCCCTGGTGATCTGAAGTCACCTCACCGGAGTCAGTAGCTGGCACCTCTAGACTCGACTGAGGGGGCTCGATCGTAGTGGAAGAAGTGATCAGAGGTTCGCCCTCATCCTCAGTCGAAGTCTCAGAAGGTGTGGGCTCTGCGGGGGATGCAGAAGGCCCACCCTCGTTAGTGGCTGGAGTGTCATCATCTTCCTCGAAGATGGACTCTCCGAGCTCACCATCAGAAGGCTCAAAAGAAGGAGTCAAAGAAGGCAAGGACTCATCAAATGAAACCTCACAGGTCTCGACAAGCAGCTGGGATTCGAGGTTCCAAACACGGAAGCCTCGAGAATGCAATGCATAACCAAGAAAAACACCATGCCAGCAACGAGACTCAAACTTGTCCAAATGCCCTCCCTTCTTGAGCACAAAGCACTTGCAGCCAAACGCTCGCAAGTGGCTCACCTTGGGCTGTCTGCCAAACCGCAGTTCATATGATGTCTTACCAAGGTAAGCTCTAAGAAAGATGCGGTTGGCCAGATAGCAAGCCGTGTTCATGGCTTCAGCCCAAAAACGCCTAGGAGTCCTGTGCTCATCGAGCATCGTCCTGGCCATCTCGACTAGCGTGCGGTTCTTTCGTTCCACAATGTCGTTCTGTGGGGGAGTGTAAGGAGAGGAAAACTGATGGTCCAGACCCTGATCACTACAGAAGCTGACGAACTGAGAGTTCTTGAACTCAGAGCCGTTGTCGGAGCGAATTGCTCGCATCCGACCATTGTTCTCATTCTTCATCTTCAAAATCAGGTCATGAACAAACTGAAACGTTTCATCCTTAGACTCCAAAAAGAACACCCACGAGAATCAAGAAAAGTCGTCAACAATCACAAGTGCATACCACTTCCCACCAACTGAGCGTACCCGAGCAGGACCTACAGTGTCCAAATGTAAAAGCTCGCCTGGATACGAAGTCATTACCTGAGTCACAGGTGAGTGAGAAGCGGCAACCATTTTCCCATGACGACATGGATGACAAACTAGATCCTTCTCCATCTTAAGCTTGGGCAATCCTCGGATGAGGTCCATAGAGCTTAACCTGACTAGCAGATCAAAACTCAAGTGACCTAACCTCCTATGCCACTTCCAAAGCTCAGAAGAAGATCCAGCAATCAAACAGCGAGAAGGGCCAAAAGAACTAGAGAAGTCAATTCGAAAGACTTTACCGAATGGTAAGATTTGGCAAATCAAAGACCCTCTAGAATCAACCACAGAAGAATTTCCCTTCTTAAAACGCACTTCCAAACCATCCTCAAGAAGTTGCGAAACAGAAATCAAGTTGAAGTTCAAATTTTTAACCAAAGCAACATTCTTTAAAGAGAAATGATCTGAAATGCGAATTGAGCCTATGCCACTTACTTTCCCTTGACCACTGTTCCCGAACGTGATGTATTCTCTGGAGCTTGGGGGAATGAGACTGGAGAACGATCTGCGATGTCCCGTCATGTGGCGAGAGCATCCTGAGTCCATGATCCAAACATCCTCCAGTCCCCGGTCCTGCACAATCAGTGGCTGTAAGTGGGAGCAAATGGTCCGGCACCAGGTTTAGCAAAAGAGCTAAACCAGTGTCGAGCCATCTGCTCAAAAGATGGAAAGCGAAAACCATCAAGAAAGTTCGGACCAAAACGCGGCTCAAAGCGCGGTCCTCGGTTCTGCCTAACCCTGCGGCCACGAGGTCCAGGACCGTAGCCAACACGGCCTGGAACTCTGCCAGAACGAACACCACCAACTGGAGCACGGGCAAGAACGCTGTCTCCTCTACCACCACCTATACGACGCGGCCTGGCCTCCAGCCTCTCCCCGCGCCGAGGAACACGCAGTCTACCACCCTGCTGGTAGAACTGCTCCTGATCACCACGAGCCCTCTCTGCTCTCTCAACTCGCTTCCTCCTGAAGCAGAACTCCACAAGATGCCCGTCTCTCTGACAGTACTCACAATGATAGGTGGGCTTCTTGGGATGTGGTTGAGGCTTGGGATGTTTGGGCTTGGTAGTGTTTGGTGTGGTCTTCTTCGGTTGAGAGGGTCCAGGAAGAGAGTCTAGAGAAGAGTGGAGGTGTTTGGGCTTAGGAACCAAGATAGGTTTCTTGGGTGGAGCTTTAGGTGGTTCATGGATCACTCCATCCTTGGGCTGACAAGCCTGGGAAGACCCAGTGGAGTGAGTCTTGGGATACCTCTGCTCTGCAGTCATTTTACTCCACTCCACTGCCCGGCTGATGGCACTCTCAAAGTCAGCCTTGGTGTAGGTGTAACCTACTCCAAACCCATCCCGCCTTTTGAACTGCTGGATCATCATGCCAAGCTGTGGCTCTCTGGCACTGATCCAACTCAGGATAGAACGGAGGTAAAAGTTCTCATTCTGAGAATCTGCTAGCTCCTCTCTCAAGGAAGCTAGAACCTCCACCTGAGACAAGCAGGTCTCACACTCACTCTCTACTTGGACAGACTTTTTGGCTTTCAGCTTGATCAACTCCATTCTAAGAGACAGACAGTTCTCACAGACAGTGGGTGGAACTGACAGTGTCTCAAGCTCTAGCCTAGTCTGGGCAAGCTCAGCTCTCAACCTCTCCAAATCACCCAAATGTTCATCACCCTTGGATTTCAGTTCAGCTAAGGCAGCTAGATGAGATGGGCAATCAACACAGGGTGCAACGACAGTGGCTTGAGCATCTTTCAGCTCCAGCTGAGCACTTTCAAGCTCAGTGGCCAAAGCGTCCCTCTCATCAACCCTTTCTGTGTACCTGGACTTCAGAGTCGACAGGTCACACAGAAGCACCTCACACTTCGGGCACTCACTGCTATCACCCAAGCAAGGGGAAGAAGATAGACTCTCAATTCTGCCGTTGGCCACGGCAAGCTCACTCTCTAACTCATCTATCCTCTTCTTAGCCCCCCTAAGCAGTTTTTCCCGATATTTCAACTCCTGACGATTGCTCTCAAGTAAATCAACGATTTCGCGCTCGTAGGATGATACCTTGTTGTCGTCGTCGTCGGAATCGCCAGAGGAGCTCTTTTCTTCCTTATCCCCAAGAGCCATTGAACAGAAGCTCTTGTGGGATCTTCGGCGCTGGTGTGAGCGGCTCTTCGGCTTGTCTCCGAAGGCCATGAAGCAGAGGCCCGCCGGATCGTCCTTGTCCTTCCCCTTTCTGATGGCGATCTCCTCATCGCTTGAGCTCGATGAAGAGGAAGAAGACGTGGACTGCTTGGAGTATCTCTTCTCCATCTCGGCGAAGAAGGCCTTGTCGCGCTTCTTGTTCTCTCGCCGGTAGTCCTTCAGGGCCTTCTTGAAGAATCGGGTCTTTGGCTTGCCCTTGTTGAAGGATGAGCTCTCGTGCTTGCCGGAGTCATGGAAGCTGCCACCGTTGCCCTTCTTGTGTCCATTGCGCTTGGGGCAGTCGGCGATGAAGTGTCCTGGATCACCACACTCAATGCATCTAGATTTTGTGCCGTGTCTTTTGAACATTCTCTTATCATAGACATGACGCACCCGGTTGTTAAAAATACACAAATCATCATCTCCCAATAACTCTAGCTGGTCCTCAGTGATAGACATCAAAGAGAACCCAACACAACTCACAGAAGAGGGATCAACAGAAGGTGTAGCAAGGGCTAGGGATTTTGATCCAGAACCAGTGAGATTTGATCTCAGCTGGATATCTACCTCAGTGGCCTTCAGCTTGCTAAACAACTCAGAAATGGTCAAGGTATCGTAAGAAGTGCTCTCAACGATAGAGGATACCTTGATCTCCCAGATCTTTGGGTCCAAGGTATGGAGAACCTTGAGCGCCTGCTCGTGATCTGAGACTAACTAAGCACCCTCAGCCTTGTTGTCCCGAAGCTTGTTAATGATCGATTGAAAGTGACCAAACAAAGCTTCAACAGATTCACCCGGCTTTTGTGTGAAGTTCTTGTACTCACGCCGGTAGGTCTGATAGAGCCGAGCCTTGACCTGAGCTGTTCCCTCATGGTGTGCCTTGAGGGTAGCCCAGATCTCTCTCGCAGTGGAGAGATGGCTCACACGCTCAAACTCAGTGGGACCTAAACCAGAAAAGAGTATGTTCACAGCCTTACTGTTGCTCAGATGCTGAGCAATGATACCAGCAGTACCATGCTCAGCGACTGGCAAAATGACAAACGTGGTGTGAACACAAATGTCCCATATGTCCGAGCCCTAGCTCATGAGATAGGCTCGCATGCGAGTCTTCCAATAATTATAGCCATAGGCTTCCAAGGACGGGACCTTGCCAGGAGACGTCATGGTCACTACCGGGGTTTAGAACCGGTTAAAGTATGGAAAAACCCTAACCAAGCTCTGATACCACTTGTAGGACCGAAAGTAGTGACCAGAGGGGGGGTGAATGGGCACCTTAAAAAAATTCTTTCGAATCAATGGCCTGTTCCCAATACCCAACGCACCTCAAAAGATTAAGCAGCAAAAAATAAACAGAAAGCCTAAGTCTAAAGGTATCTAACCTAGAAGCAACTGATGTCAAATACAGAACTATCAAAGAAGTGCAACTAGGTAGATAAACAAAGTATGTCAGGCCTAAACTTCCCAATGAACTGATCTAGGTATATGTAAAGTGAAATGAGAAGTTACTGTTCAGATTTGTCTCCTGTTTGAAACTTGGCGAAGCCTGATTCGCTGGTCGAAGCCTGCTTCGGAGGTTGGTGACGAAGCCTGCTTCGGAGGACGGTTGCGAAGCCTGCCGAAGGCTGTTGTTAAAATGCCTAAGGTGTTTCGGTCTAGCCTAGTTCGAAGTGGCAAGAAGCGAAGTATGCTTCGAAGCGAAGTATGACAAAGTCGGAGTCTGCTTCGAAGTATGTACTTCGAAGGCAAGGCTTTGAACACAGCTTCGAATGCAGCTTCGAACCAAGTGCTTCGAAGTTAGACCTTCGAACAGAAGACTTCGAACGCAACGCAAACAAACAAACTTCGAACAAAGAAGCGAAGCCTGTCACCCGACAGAGGCACCAAATTCGAAGCCTACACTCTAGCTTCGAAAAGAGCAAGCTTCGAAAAGAGAAGCGAAGACTGACACGCCACAAAGAAACCAAAGCGAAGCCTAGCAGAACGACGGGCTTCGAATCCAACTTCAAAACCTATCGAAGTGTGGACTTCGAACAGCTAGGGTCGGAGTACCTTCGCACTGTCGTTTGAAGTATGTGATGCTGTCCGTTAAAAAGGTACTTCGACGCTAGACACACAGAATACAAAAATGCAGTTCGAAGTTTGAACGAAGCCTCTGAGTGTATCTGATCGAAGCCTGCCTCACAGAGCTGAGGGGCTTCGAGCTGAGATGATGGCTTCGCCAGGAAACAACCAAAAAAGTTTCTAGAGCCTTTCAACTTCGATCGAAAAGCTGCGCAGTAGAAAGTGAAAAGCTGGCACAGAGCACTGTAGCTACAGTATAGCAGTACTACTTGCAACAGCAAGAACTAGTACTACTTGTGTGAAGAACACACCCAGCCGAAGCTTCCGAAGCTTCAAAATCATGGGAAAACTTGTTGTGCAAATGAAATGAACCCATTAAAAACTCTGATGTTGCTGCACACGATTTGGGAATAGAAATTTCACTTCAACAATAAATGCAAAACAACAACAACAGGGGCAAAAACTCCCTGGCGGCGCAAGCAAGAATAGGAGAGGAGAGAGGCAAGAGACAAAAAGTGACCCAAAGGAGTAGTATTGATTTCAGCCAAAAGGGTAGTCCAAACCCTAGGGATTGGGGTCCTATTTATAGGCTCCCAACACTAGGAACATTCCACCTGCCCCTTAGGGTTTTTACAGACGCAAGAATAAAGGAAAAGACTCTACTGCCCTTAGGTATTTTTACAGACACGACTGACTGACTGTGGGCCTAGAGATACAGATGACTTATCCGGAAGCCAAGTTTTCGTAGTGACTACGGCTTCTCTTCTGGACAGTCGGATACAGAATCAACGGTTGTCAGTTTTGCGCCGAAACTGACAAAGCCTCCACCGACTTCGCACCAGGTACCCGGATTGGGCCGGCCCAATTCCGCAGCTCTCTCAGTCCGGCAATCACTCACCGCCCGTGTACCTGAGTCAACCCTGGTCAACAGCCCAGTGGGTCTTCTACTGCTTCTGGCCCATGCACCCGGATTGGCCCAGCCCGACTTCGCAGCCTCCTCTGCCCGACAGTCGCTTGCTGCCCGTGTACCTGAGTCACACGCGGCCCATGAAACAGCAGATCTCCTCTCTTCTTCTGTCCTCTTTGACTATCGTTGACAATGACTCATCACTTCTAGAGCCATGAGGCCCACGCTATTCAGCATGGCTCCTCAACGGGGAAATACATATAATAGAATCCAACTATCTACAACTCATTCTTTTATCCTATAGCAGTTGTGTCGGTACATTAGACACTAGCTAATATAATATTGTAGAGTGACAATGAGTTTAGGCTCAATAAGCATGGCTTGGGTTTATACACAAGGACGGGGATCTAATAAATATAATTTAGGGCTTGATATTAGACTAATGCAAATATATCCTATGTGTTATAGCGATATTTAAATAAAACATGGGCTCAATTATGATCAAAATGGGGGTTGTGACTTGCCTTGATTAGTGAATGGAGATGGTGTAACCTCGGGAAAGTATTCTGGCTCTTCGATGGCATCGTAATCTTCTCGGCACACAACGAGAATAATAAACAATTAAAATAAATAAAATAAGCAGTACAAACATTTCAATTAAATTAGTTCAAGTTGTAGAGAATTAAAAGAGTGAATTTTTGGAATTTGAATGGTTAAATTTAGAGTTCAAATGGGAAAGATATGAATTTTAGAAGTTCATACTCATGATAGAACTCTAAAAAGAAAGGAAATAATCTCAAGATTATTCCTTCGGATTAAATGAGAGGGTCGACATGTGATCAACACATTCACTTAGATAGAATGAAATATAATGATTAAATTTGAGTTAAGACAAGGGTAGATCGATGGGTTATGATTCAATTGAAAACAAGGATGGGTTGAATTAAATGTGTTGATTGATTAGAAACAAAAGGGTACAAATGGATTTTTTCAAAGGATTTGAATAGGTTGTGACCGTTGGACAACGTAGTCCATTCAAGAGGTGTTCGACTAAAGGTACACATAAGGACTTAACCGATCGAGCCTTAGTGACCATGTCGATGGGTTTAGATTAAATCGATGAGACTCGATGATGGATGGTAACGAATGACTACGAACAACCGACGATCGGTGACGATCATCGATGAACGTCACAAGTCCGATGACCGAACATCAATCAAGTCGTAATCGATGGATTATATCCAAATAAAGGAGAGAAAGGTGGCATTCAACCATTATGATTGTAGATGAATGACGATGGATATTAACTTTGGTATGAGAAATGGAATGACGATGATCTACGCTTTATGGAAATATATGACCTCCAGGACGGAACACATGTGAATGAAGTGGAACATCGGATGCTCTAGAGATAAAGAGAACTATTTTCAAGGTTAGTTGGGTGCGGAACACCGGTACGATACAAATAGAAATCGATGGAGGATAAATCAATGAAAATAGCTCAACATTAATTTATATCATGAATAACAATTAAATAAATTAGATCGGAATGGAACCACTGGGTTAAATAAATTGGAATGGAGTAGCCGGATTTATAGATTAATTATCACAAATACATGGGTATGATAAATCGATATAATAATTATTCAATTGATGATGATTGATCTAATCTTGATGAAGTAACAAATGGATTTAAATAAACGGATATAACAATATGATGATGAACGTACTGGAATAAAATGATATAACAAATTAATTGAACGGCGACGGACGGCCAAGATTTAATGAAAATCCTACGGCTAAGATTAAAATAGATCAAAGCAGGATTATCAGATTTTGATAATGACATTTTAGGATCAATATTAATTAATGGTTGAAACGTATCGATGAACAAGATAAAATGGATTAGATTAAACGAATGACATCAGGACATGTTAATGAACTATTTAGAGTGAACGCCACCTAACGCAGCCAGGATAAATCAACGATTAATTAAATGTAGACAAGAAAGAGATTATTATTATCGTATGAAATTAGAACGGAGGTAACATGGACGACAGAGGAGGAGATGGGCTTGCCCAGAACAACGAGGGTAGCGGCGGCGTGGTGGTTCGGTGAGGGGGAGGCATGGTGGCAGCTCGCCGGAGTAGTGGCGCAGCAAGGCAGCGACAATACTCGGCGGAGGCAATAGGGAAGAGGAGAGGGGCTGTGATGGAGGAAGTGGGAGAGGTGTGGGCTTGTGGAGGAGAAGAGAGAAGAGGGCATGGCTTTTATAGAGGGAGGAGGCGCCTGAATAAATGGAAGCCGCGAACATGAGATGGAAGGACATGTGTATAAGGAAAGGGAGGAAAAACAAGGAAAGAGGGAGTAAGGAAATAGAGGGAGAAGAAGGAAGGAGGAGGATGCGGCTAGGAAAATGGAAGGGAGAAAAAAAAAGGAAAGAAAAGAAAGGAAGAAAGAGAAGGAAAAAGGAAAGGAAGAAAGAGAAGAGGGAAATAGAAAAGAAGGAAAGAGAAGAAAGGTTGTGCGTGCGCATGCACTCAGCCAAGAAAAAAGAAAGGGAGAGGGAAGGAAAGAGAAAGAAGGGGAAGGGAAAAAAAAGGAAAGAAAAGAAAAGAAAAGTGGAAAAAAATATAAAAATATTTTTCTCTGAAAATTCAAGTTTGGATTTTTAATAAAAAGTGAAAAGTTTTTGGAATGTTTGAAATTTAAAATAAATTTAGAAATTTTGAATTTCAAAGAAATAGCGCGTGAATAAACGGCGATTTGGAAAATCAATAAATTTTGTATTCACGTAGAAATTATAAATTCCGAACATGAACACCAAACCAAGGTTTTTAATTCATTTTCGGGAATATAAAAATAATTTTAAAGTTATTTTTAATGGAATTTAAACACACAGTTAAAATGGGATTTTAATTTCGCGACCGAAAATAGAACGTTGATTCCTCCGGATTTTTGATTGGGAAAAGATATAGATAGTCAGAAATTATGATTCAAATTATATTGGAAAGAGAGTGATTTAATTACTTTTTTTATTAAAGTTATTCATTGAAATATTATGATTACTATTCTAGTTATAAAAATCCTTAATAAAACCTAAATTTATTTGAGGCGGGAGAAATTTACTTGAAATTTCTCTAGCTGAATTTTATTTGGTCTTATATTATTTTTAATTGAAATGATTTATCATATATTTTATTAACACAACATTCTTGTTGAAATATATTTTATTAATTAGTGTTATAGTTTTACGATGAAATGATATTGATTATATTTAATTCCTTTGCGCTAAAAATTCCGAAAAAGTTTTGGGACACAATTTAAGGCTAGGTGATTTTTGGGAAAAAATACACTAGCTGCGATTTATTTTTAAATGAAATTTTAACCTTGTATTTTAGCTTTCATATTTATCAATTTACACTAAATCATTTTCTTGAAATTCATTTATTAATTACTTTATTTTATTTTTAACGCCTAATGAAAATCAGGACGTTACAATTCTAACCCTCTTAACAAGAATCTCGTCCCGAGATTCGGAAAGGCTAGAAATAGAAGGTTAAGGATAGGCTTCAACTTTTCTTAAATTACTTCTTGAAACTGATGGCTTCAAGACTGCATCTTCGGGATTGGGCTTGACTTAGTTAGGGATTTCTTGACAACGTTGCTTGACTTCATGGTTGGAGTTGATCTTACAGAACGACTATCTGTGGTGCCTTCGAATCGGACCATGCAGAGCGAAGCCGAAGGGTATAGGCGCGAGGAGGCCGAAGAAAGGGAGTCTGAAGCCATCACCATCAGAGTAGGGTCTCAGGAAGTCCCAATCCCGAAGACTTTGTCACCGAAGTCTAACGGAGGTAAGTCCCATGCTTCGACCAAGCTCCGCACCGAAGCCTGGTTCGACCGGCCGAACAGGGCCGGTCTGACCGCCGGGGTTCGCAGCGAAGGCCCCTCCGAGCGCAGGGTGCGCAAGGTCGAAGGGTGCAGTACCACTTCGGTCGAAGTTGACAGAAGCTGGGCAGTAGCACCTGGCACCAAGCCGCAACTATCTTGGGCACCTCCAGGCATGTCCAAATCACAGAAGAGACGTCTACAACAACTACGGGCACAGGAGATGCGCGAGAAGGAAGTCGAGGACGAGCGCGACGCTATCTTCGAGGAAATCCGCCCTCGGCCAGCTACAAGACAGGTGTGTAGGGAGAAGCCGGGTGATATAACCAACCCGGCTCCTAGTCCAAGCGACGACGACGACATGCTCGACGATGATTACTCACCCATCTCTGATGGACCCGCACCCCAGGCAATGGACAACAACATCGTCACGCTGCCCGCCGAGTTCGCCCTGCCGCAGGACGAGGCCGAGGTCGCTCAATTAAACCTCGGCCCACGCAACGCCATCTTCGAGAAGCCTGAAGACTCGGCTCACCATCTGAAGCCTCTCTACGTTAAAGGTCACATCGATGGAAAGCCAATTTCCCAAATGCTTGTCGACGGCGGCGCCACTGTTGACTTAATGCCTTACTCGTTATTGAAGAAACTTGGCAGGGACGAGGATGACCTGAAGAAGACCAACTTGATGCTCAACGGCTTCAAGGGCGAGAGCTCCGAGGCCAAGGGCGTACTCTCCATGGAGTTGACGGTGGGCAACAAGACATTGCCAACAGCATTTTTCATCGTCGACGTACAAGGTAACTGTTGGCGTAAAAGATTACGCTAACAGGTTTCTGTAGATTAGAAACTGACAAACAAAGTGTTTGCGAAGTGAACTGTTCTAAGCCTCCGAAAGGATAACAACTTAGAATAGTTTGAATGTGTGTATTGAATAACTTGTATTCGGTCCCTATTACAGGGTGAAATGGGGGGTATTTATAGGTCCAAATATTAAGGAAAAGACCTATTTACCCCTCTATTACAACCGACATAGTGGAAACTATTCGGTACCCTTGATAGGGCTAAAATGGTAAAAGACTAATCTAATAAAATAAAAGATAAATCTTCCATCTTAGCTGGCAGAAAAGATCTCAAAGAGCCTTAGTTCGAAGATATACTCCGAACCAAGGCCCATCTTCATACTTCGAGCTTGACTCAGGACATCTTCGAAGATGGACGTCTGGAAACCTTCGAATCCATTATCTGCCTTTGTGATGTTACGGCAATAACCCTGAGGATGGAATATTTTCCCCCAACAGTAGCCCCTCGAATACGCTTCTCCGTTAAACCTGTAATGTTAGGAGAGCAGTAGATGGAAGAAAAAATACCAGGTGTAGGGGTTATTGGATTTTAATTTATCTCCGAAATATACGAAGATATTAAACTCTGAATCAGTTTTAAGACAATTACTTTCGAACTATCTTAGAAGTGACTCAGGAAGCTCGAAAGCCTTTTAGACTTAGAAGAAATAGCCGTTAGCTTCCTTCTTCTAACGGAAACTACGGAATGCGTTAATTTCGGAGAGAAGTAACGGGCAAGAATGCGAAACGGCACAGACTAACGGTAAAAAATGTAAAGTCTAGGCTATAAATAGAGGGCCTAGAACTTTCCTGAATACCTTTCCACCGCTCTCTTGCAAACAAACATCCTTTGAGCCCTAGCCTCCATTCTTCCTCCAAAGCAGCCCAGTAGCTTCAATGGCGAAAACCAAGAGTACTGGAGCCCCTTCGGCCTTGGCTCGACAGCAGGCGGCTACAGCAGCAGCGGCTGCGGCATTGGCGACAGCTCCTCCAACACCCGCAACGGCATCCATGGCGGCAGGAGGGGGAAATCCCCAAAATGTTGGTGACCAAGGTCTCTGCCTGCCATCAACGAAATACTTGGATCAATCATTCCAGCTGGGACCTTCTACCTGCAAAAGATAATCTCTGGCGGCCGCAGTAGAAGGGAAGATTAGTACCGGAGTCATGATCCGCAAACCTGGAAAGGAACTTATTCCGTCGCCAAGGCCCGGTGAAGTGGTCATCTTTGAAGCCTTTTTTGAAGTTGGCTTAGGCCTTCCGACAGTGGATTTCTTTGCCAATGTACTGGATTTATTTCACATCACTCTCCCTCAACTTTCTCCGAATGTCGTAGCCCGTTTAGCTATCTTTGAATGGGCGTTGAGAGCCGAAGGCTGCGAGGGGAGGGCAGAGATCTTCGCTGCGCTGCACAGAGCTTCGTGCCAGCCAAAAACCTTCGTAGGCCCCGGAGGTGAAAAAGTAGTAGTAGCCTTCGGAAGTATTAACTTCAGGCTTCGGGACGAATACGCCCTTCAGTTTCCTGCTAAGGCCATCAATGCAAGATGGTATATCGACTGGGTCATGAGATGGTTTTACGCTGAAGTTGGGGCGAGCAATCCTCTAGCCGGACCTCTGAAGGACATCCAATTCCGAAAGGAAGCCCTAGTGCATCCAGACCAAGGTGAGCTCGAAGCTCGCCTCAGCCTACTTCAGAAAATCAGTCGAAGGTTGAGCATGCGAGACTTAGCCGGAGAGTTCCTCAGGATACAAATCTCTCCGCTGATGGCCAACTGGCCTATCATCTTTGAAGAGGATTCGGAAGGCGGTCTCCGAAAAATCACTTCGACTTCGAGCCCTGCAGGTAACTTCGAAAACCACATATATTATGCATATTCATTCGAAGAAGTAACTAACTTAATTCATTTTTTAGCTTCTTTAGCCCCTATTACTTCGAAGCAAATCGTACGGGCTTCGGAGAAGATTTTGGGCGCTCCAACTCCGACCGAAAAAGAATGGAGAATCAAGTTAGTCGGGAGTTGGGAAAGATTTAACAGGGTGTGGGGAATGCTGGAAATCACTTCGCCCCCTTTGATGGATTGGGTGCCTTCGGAGAAAGGACCCAAAAAGAGGAAAGCTGAAGTTGGGACTTCGAGCTCCGCCAAGACTCTGGTCAAGAAGGTGTCTCGGAAACCAAAGAATCCAGCACCTTCGAGCTTTGTGCTTATGAACATTTATCAATGAAAATTTGTTTATCATATTTTTAGGCTTTGCCTCATACGGAAGATATCGAAGTGTTAGATATTAACGATGAACTTCGCTCATTGTGGACCACCTTCGATCTTCTAAAAGCTTATAAGCGCCCCCGATTTTTAGTTCCTCGAGATAGCTCCGGTGTAATTGCGCCCGAAGTAAGCAAAGATATACTATCTTATATTAAAGAGGAAGAAAAAGAGGTTAACTTGAACAATTCGTCTTTTGAAGACGTTATATGGTCTGAAGACGAAGATGAAGTTCGAAGTAAAAAACCTAAAGAACTTAGAAGCTGGGAAAGGAGCCCCGAACGGCTTTGAACTTGGGCCGAGCTTCAACAAGAACAGAAGGACTTTAGAGCTTCGAAGGGAGGCAAGAGAGTTAAACGTAAAGTTGTTAGAACTCCTGGTGCTGGAACTAGTCGTTCCAATCCTAGCTCTAGAGATCGAAGAGGTCTTCGATTCCTTCTTGGTATAGATACCAATTTTTCATGATGTAATCTGTAAACATATTCGTTTCATGATGTAATCTGTAAACATATTCGTTCTAATAATGAATACCGATTTAAAATTGTCTCCATATTTACTAGCCCCTCTTTGGGGATAAGCAACTTCGAACTGTATTCAAAGATGGTTATGCGCAAAGAAAAACTTTGGAGTACAATTTTTTGGGGTTCGGAGCCCCTCTGCAATTTAAAGATCTTTTAAAATCTTATAAAATGTCTTCGACTATTTGTAGTCTGAAGAATGGCACCTTAGTACCCTTGTTTTTTGAAAGAAATCACTTGAGATAACTTTCAGGACACCTTAGTGTCTTAGATAATTTGTCACTTCGGACTATGTTAACAGACATTCGATGCTCATGGCTCAAACTCTGTTTTGCTTTGGCCACTTTCGGCTCTTTTTTGCGAACTCTGTCAAACCAATGGTTCGGAGTTTGCAATGGTCTCTTTGGACTCTTTTTACGGATGTCTACCAGCCAATGGCTTGGACTCCGCATATTTTGGCCACCTTCGGCTCTTTTTACGGAAGTCTACCAGCCAATGGCTTGGACTCCGCATGATATGGTTTTGGGCTCTTTTACGGATGCCTACAAGCCGGTGGCTTGGACTCCGGATTATGTCAGCCCCCACGTCGGAAGCTTCGAACCAATGATTCGAAGTCCGAAAATATGATTCAGCTTTATGACACTTCCCTCTCGGTCAACCCCGCGGTTCCAGTGCGTCCACTCGGAAGCTGGAAGTTTATGAGGGGAAGGCACTATCTGAACCATATGCTTTATTAATTCAGAAGATGATTACAAGTGATTTACAAGGAGCCCTTATACGAAGTATCGCTTTAAGTGCTCCGCATGCCAAGTATGTGCTAACTCTTCACCTTCTAAATTAGCTAATTTAAAAGAGCCAGGGCGTCCTGAATGAACAATTAAATATGGACCTTCCCATTTATTTCCTAATTTCCCTGGCGCTATAATGCTTCGCAGAATAAGATGACCTGGCCTAAGCTCATTGATCTTAACTTTCGGGTCATACCAAGTCTTTGTCTGCTGGTGATATTTTGATAAATTAGCCACAGCTCGAAGTCTTGTTTCTTCTGATAAATCTAGCGAAGCTTCTCTTTCTTCTTCAATCTCCGGTTTGGCGCTGCGAAGTGATCCTCCTTTGAGCTCCGTTGGGGTCATAGCTTCATCTCCGAATAGTAATCTGAATGGAGTAAAACCTGTGGACCTTGTTTGCGTAGTCCGAATGGACCACAAAATCTTCGGAAGCTCTTCGGTCCACAGTCCTTTTGCTAATCCTACTATCCTTCGATTTAGCCCTGACAAAATATTTCCATTGGCTCTTTCTACAGCTCCATTAGACTGAGGATGCCTTACTGCAGCAAAACATAACTGGATACCTAGATCTTCGCAAAACTTCCTGAAAGGTTCTGCATCGAACTGAGTTCCATTATCAACTGTAAGTTGCCTAGGTACTCCGAACCGGCAAATGATGTTTTTCCAAAAGAATTTCTGTACATTGTTCCAAGTGATAGCTGTTAAGGGTTCTGCTTCTACCCACTTAGAAAAATATTCAATAGCTACCACTGCGAACTTTAGATTTCCCTTGGCTACTAAAAAGGGACCAATTAAATCCATACCCCATCTGGCCATAGGCCATACCGGAGCAATAACTTGAAGAGCTGTTGGTGGGAGATGACTTCGTCGACCCATCCACTGACATCCTTGACAAGTGCGGACTAAGCTCTCCGCATCAGCTGTTATTGTAGGCCAATAAAGCCCCTGGCGAAGTGTTTTTCCTGCCAAAGCTCGAGGGGCTAAATGGCTACCACAAAGGCCTTCATGAATTTCTCGAAGAATTTCTTGACCTTCGGCCTGAGATATACATCGGAGTAAAGGGGAACATACTCTGGCCTTGTATAAAATATCGTTGATTATTTGATAATTTCTAGCCCTGAGTTTCAATCTTGAAAGTTGTGACTCTTCAGGCAAATTTGTTCCTCCTTGTAAAAGTTCCATGATTGACTTTTTCCAATCTGCACTTGGAATGCAAAGAATCTCTGCAGAGGGAATTTGTGGCACCAAAGGTGTACTGAGCTCTTCATAGAAAGCTTCTTCTGGTACATCCACAGCTCCGGCTGCAGCTTTTGCTAAGATGTCCGCTTGCACATTTTCTGCTCTTGGTATACTCCGAATGGAAATACCCTTGAAGTGTGCTTCGATCTTACGGATTTCTTCTAAGTACTTTGCAAGCTGTGGATGCCGAACCTGAAAACGTTTATCTACGTGCCCTGCTACTATTTGAGAGTCTGTCTTTATAACAACTCTTGTAGCCCCTAGAGCACGTGCTTTTCGAAGTCCTAGTAAAATCCCTTCATACTCCGCTATATTATTGGTAGACTTAAAGTTGAGTCTTGCGGAGTACATTTCTCTTTGCCCTGAAGGCGAAATTAATACTGCTCCAATGCCTGCTCCGGATGCTTGGAAAGCCCCATCAGAATAAACAGTCCAAACTCCGTCACTTGACTTCTTCGGAACCAAAGTTGCAGGTGGAGTCCATTCTGCTACAAAATCTGCTAAGACTTATGATTTGATTGCTGTCCTTGCCAGAAAAGATATGCCGAAGGGTGCTAGCTCAACTGCCCACTTCCCAATTCTTCCAGTGGAATCCTTACTTCGGAGCATATCTCCCAAAGGATACGAAGTTGGTACAATTACATTGTGAGCCAAAAAATAATGTCTTAATTTCCTCGAAGCCATTATCAGAGCATATCTCTGACAAGGACTGCACTGACAGCAGAACCTGTAGCTGCAAGGTAAAGGAGTAGGGTTTCGTCCGCAGTAGGCACCGTGAGTGTAGCGAGATTACTGAGATACTCTTTAATATCTTCGAAGCTTTTTTGACACTCCGGTGTCCATGCAAAATCTTCGGACCCTTTCAATGCTTTAAATATAGGCAAGCTTCTCTCCGCAGACCTTGATAGAAACCTGCTAAGTGCTGCCAAATGCCCAGTCAGCTTTTGCACTTGCTTTAAATTTTCTGGAGGAGCCATCTTTTGTAGCGCAGTTATTTGAGTAGGGCTAGCTTCAATCCCCCTGCTTGAAACTAAATACCCTAATAACTTTCCAGCCTTAGCTCCGAAGATACCTTTTTCGGGGTTAAGACGGATCCCACATGCCCGAAGGCTATTAAATGTTTCTGCTATGTCTAGGCTATGTTGGTGCTTTAAAGCACTCTTTATTACAATATCATCCATATAGGCCTCCACATTGCGACCTAATTGATGACCTAGAGCCTTAGCAACTAACCTTGAAAAAGTAGCCCCGACATTTCTTAAGCCAAAAGGCATTCTTACATAACAAAAGACTCCCGAGGGAGTTACGAAGCTAGTCTTGATCTCATCTTCGCGCTTCAACCATATTTGATGATAACCAGAATACGCGTCAAGGAAGCTTAATAACTCCGAACCTACGGTGGAGTCGACCAATTGATCAATTCGGGCATGGGGTAGGGGTCACGAGGGCATGCTTTATTCAAGGATGTGAAATCAATGCACATGCGCCACTTCCCGGAAGATTTCTTTTTGACGAAAACTGGGTTGGCTAACCACTCTGTGTGAGCCACTTCTCTGATAATTCTAGCCTTCAACAATTTTTCAACTTTGTCCTTCGCCAGAACAGCTCTTTCTGCAGACATTTTTCGGAGTCCTTGCCGAACAGGTCGGACCTTCGGGTTTACAAGCAAACTATGTTCAATGATATCCCGATTGACTCCGGTGATATCTTCGTCAGACCAAGCGAAGACATCTAAATTCTCTTCCACCACCTTTTCCAAGGAGGTTGCAACTTCTGGAGGTAAATCTTTACCAAATTGAAATGTATATTCTTTACCATCTTTGATAATAACCTTCGCTGCAATCTCTCCTTCAGGACTTGGTTTTGGAAAGGATTTCTTCGAAGCTTCGGAAGGGGTTGAAAATTTTTCTTAATTATCTTGCACATTGTTTACTTGTCTTGGATCAAGAGGGGGGCCATGACCATATTCCACTCTCCGGGCGATAGCTTGATCTCCGAAGACAGTTAGGACTCCTGCTTGTGTGGGCATCTTCATGCACAAATAATTGTGATGCGCCACAGCTCCGAACTGGTTTAGCATGCTTCTTCCGAAGATGACGTTGTAGGCATACGAGGCATCTACAACATCGAAGATTACTTCCTCAGTTCGGGCCAACAAACCTTCTCCGAAGGTAACTTCCAGGCCTATTTGGCCGAGTGCATCAAGCGGAGGTCCAGCGAAGCCTTGCAACGGACGAGCCCCTGGAAGAAGGTGCTTTCTGGAGATGCACAATTGATCGAAGGCTTGAACAAAAATAATGTCTGATGAGCTACCTCCGTCAATCAACACTCTTCGAACTTCAGTGCCCGCAATATCAGCAGTAATAACAAGTGGGTCTGCATGCGGGAATTTAATGCCAGCTGCATCCTCCGCAGAAAAAGATATCGGTACGTGAGACCATTCCGGCATAGCAGCTGCAGATGACGAAGTCCCAATGTGGCCCACCTCTCTGACATAGTCTCTTCTCTGTCTTTTCGACATGCTTCCGAGGGTACCTCCTCCGGAGATGGGGAGGACTACTCTTTTTCCTCGGTCTTGCCCTTCCTCTTGCTTCGGAGGTGGCATAACATTGGCCACTGGAGGGCGTCTTGCGGCTTCGGAGTTTTCTATCCGCGCCACAGCCTGGACCGGCTCTGGGCGCGCTTGAGCTGGAACTCGGTCGGTAGTACCTCGACCCGAAGTTCTTTCTAGATATTCTCCTCTTAGAGTGAGTATAGCCTTGCAAGTATCAGTTGCATGGCTTCGATTTTCACCATGAATGCAGCAGAAAAGGGTCTGGCCTTTGCCAGCTGTTTTCCCTGGCGGCCTCCAGCCGCTGACCTTGTTCCCCGAAGGCTGTGGAGCTCTCTGTATGAACTTTTGCGGGGGTGCAATGTTCAAGACTTCAGAACGAGGATGCTTCTGCCCCCTTCTCCGATCATGTTGAACTTCGAAAACTGGTTCTTGCGGCTGTGCCGAAGTTTTCACTTCTACTTTTACTTCTTGCAATATGGATGGAGTAGCTGCAGTTCTTCGAAGCCAACCTTCTTCCGACCTTGCATACTCCTCAAAGTATGACATCAGTTGAGACACCGAGGATATGCTTTTCCGATGAAGCTTATCCAGAAGGCCTTGATGAGTGACACCTTCCCGAGCTGCATCAACTACCGAAGATGTAGACAACCCTCGGATCTGCGACTTCGTATGAGCGAAGCGCTTAAAATATTGCCTCAATGTCTCTCCAGGGAGTTGCTTCACCTGGAAAAGGCTTCCCGTCGACATCGGAGGCACGAAGGTGCCTTGAAAATTGCTTACGAACTTCTTTTTCAGCTGCCCCCATGAATTAATTGATCCTGGCTTCAAAGACCAGAACCACCTTAATGCCACTGCTTGAAGAGCTAGGGGGAAGCACTTTGCCATGGTATCTCGAACTCCTCCACTAGCTTCAATTGCTAGGGCATAAGAACGGACAAATTCTCCCGGATCTTCATCTCTGGCATACTTACAGAGCTTCGAAGTCTTAAACTTCGGGTCGAATCGAACTTTTTGCAGCTCAGGATGCAGCGGAGATTCAGTATCGAAGGAGGCGTTCTCCGGGGCTTCGGGATAGATGGGTTCGTCGTCTTCGGGCACTTCTGGAATAACCGGGATGGCTTGAGAACGAAGCCTATTCACAGCTTCTTGCCGCCACCTCGCTACTTCAGCTTGGAGACTAGCCATTTGAGCGGCCGTATCACCAAGATTGTCTTCATCTCCTCCGGAAGGATCTTCCGGGTCTTGAGAACTGAGAGGATCAGTTCGAAGTGGGATTGAAGGTGGAAGGGGGGCTCCGGATGGTCGAAGTATAGAGGGAGTTGGCGGAGGAACTCCGTATGTTCGAGGGATGGAAACTCCTTCCGGAGTTTGAGGTGGAGGGAATGTCGAAGGCCCTCCGACCTCAACCGTGTCGGATGGTGCCTCTCCGGAGATTCGAGAGGACCTCCGAACAGGGTTACGAGGTGCACTCCGCTTAGGAGGCATGATGTAAGAAGTTGGTAGAGAACGAAGTTTCTCGAACTAGGTTCCCCACGGACGGCGCCAACTGTTGGCGTAAAAGATTACGCTAACAGGTTTCTGTAGATTAGAAACTGACAAACAAAGTGTTTGCGAAGTGAACTGTTCTAAGCCTCCGAAAGGATAACAACTTAGAATAGTTCGAATGTGTGTATTGAATAACTTGTAGTCGGTCCCTATTACAGGGTGAAATGGGGGGTATTTATAGGTCCAAATATTAAGGAAAAGACCTATTTACCCCTCTATTACAACCGACATAGTGGAAACTATTCGGTACCCTTGATAGGGCTAAAATGGTAAAAGACTAATCTAATAAAATAAAAGATAAATCTTCCATCTTAGCTGGTAGAAAAGATCTCAAAGAGCCTTAGTTCGAAGATATACTCCGAACCAAGGCCCATCTTCATACTTCGAGCTTGAATGGTAAATGGTCACCTAGTTGGGAAGGTCCTTTTAAGATAGCCAAAATCGCTCCCGGCAATGCATACGTGTTGGAATCTCTGCAAGGAGAGCGGTTTCGAAGAGCTTTGAATGGTAGGTACTTGAAAAGGTATTTCTCAAGCGTGTGGCAAACAGCATAAAAGGTGTTTAAAAGCCGATATGGATGATATCGTCTTCAGCTCGTTGTGCTTTTAGTTCACTCAGTTCACTAAAAGGCAGGGGGGCATGTGTTGATAGCAAAAAAATGGCATTAATGGCTGAGATTGTCAAAATATCAATTTTGGTGATTTGGGCCAAAAATACACATGTCTGGGGTCAGGCCGAAGCCCTATGGGGCCGAAGGTCCATTGGGATGTGGGCTCCGAAAGCCTCCAGCCAGCACACGGCCTTCGGCTAGGAAGCCTTCGGAGGCCCACGCCACCGAAGCTTCGGCCCGAGGAGCATGCTTCAACGGGCCTAGCTGAAGCCCACTTCGGCAAAGACAGAGTTGGATACAATTCCGGCTGAGTTTTTATTTCTATCCAAGCTGAATTATAGCAGATTAGATCAGAAGTTTGGCCCCTATAAATATAGAGGCAAGGCCAGCTTAGAGAGCCCCCAACACACATCAAACACAAAGCCCTAGCTTTGATCGCATTTATTTACCTTTACTTTTCTGTACCTCTTCGTGGGTTTGCTTTGAAGCCCTCCGCCGGCCACTTCAGAACAGTGGTAATCCTGGTTACTTCGCTTCTGAAGTATCCGTTAATCTACGTAATAGATTATTATCGCCTTGTTACTTCACCTGTGATGTATCCGCTAATCTACGTAACAGATTGCTACCTTCGCTACTAGTGCAACACTTAGCAGAATTCGGTCCTCAGGCCAAATTAGTACTTCGAACCCTCTTTGTTGCAGGTTTTCACATTTGGAGCTACTTCGTCGGAGGTGTCTGGAGCTGAGAGATCAGTTTCGGAGGTCGTCAGGACACCCTTTGTCGAGAATTCTGCTCTGACCACACGCTTCGCCAGCATGCTTCATCACGACAGGCTTCACCATGCTCATGCTCCGCTCTGGACGAAGTTACGCCCGCGCGCGGCCCTCACATCATTATTCTGTATCTTGCCGTATCGGAGACCTCACGCCGAACCTCGCTGTTCGGAGGTGATCATCGCGTCCAGATCCGTTCGGAGTTCATCTTCGGCCAGATCAGTCCGAACGCCGAAGGCACCCTTCGGCGGGATACTTTGCACCAGACGCCGAAGGTATACTTCGGTGACCCCTTCACACCAGACTTTGAAGCACACAGGCTCCGACCGGTTTGCTGATTTTATTCTGTTTAATATATTTCTTTCGGTTAATTGGATTATTTTGTGTGATCTGATTGTCTGGCGACTCCACCCCCCCCCTTATCATGACTAAGGGTAGTCAGAACGCGACGTCGGTACTGCGTCACGCTTAGGCTTGTTCTTAAGTATCCGCCAGACAATCTACATATAATATTCTTCTAGAAGATCTTTTGTACATTATTCGAAGTGATACCTATGAGGGTTCTGCTTCAACCCACTTGGAAAAATACTCAATTGCTACCACTGCGAATTTCAGATTTCCTTTTGCTACTGGGAAGGGGCCAATGAGATCCATGCCCCATCTGGCCACGGGCCAAATTGGAGTAATGACTTGAAGAGTCGTTGGCGGACGATGACTTTGTCTTCCCATCCATTGACAACATTGGCATGTGCAGACTAAGCTCTCCGCATCCGCTACTATTGTAGGCCAATAAAGCCCCTGGCGAAGTGTTTTTCCTGCCAAAGCCAGAGGGGCTAGATGGCTACCACAAAGGCCTTCATGAATTTCTCGGAGCATCTCTTGACCTTCGGCTTGAGATATACATCAGAGCATAGGGGAACATACTCCGGCCTTATAGAGAATACCGTTGATTACACGATAATTTCGAACTCTTAATTTCAACCTCGAAAGTTGTGGCCCTTCAGGCAAATTTCCTTCACCTTGCAACAATTCTATAATTGAGCTCCGCCAATCAGTGCTTGGAATGCAAAGAACCTCCGCAGAAGGGATTTGTAGCACCGAAGGCGAAGTAAGATCTTCGTAAAAAGCTCCTTCTGGAATGTCCATAGCTCCGGCTACAGCTTTTGCTAAGGTATCAGCTTGCATATTTTCAGCTCTTGGTATACTTCGAATGGAAATCCCTTTGAATACTGCTTTGATCTTACGGATCTCTTCCAAATATTTTGCAAAATACGGGTGATGGACTTGAAAACTTTTATGAACGTGCCCTGCTACAATTTGAGAATCTGTTTTAATAACAACTCTTGTAGCACCCAAAGCACGTGCTTTCGAAGTCCTAACAAAATTCCTTCATACTCTGCTATATTATTGGTGGACTTAAAGTTGAGCCTTGCGGAGTACATTACTCTTTGTCCTGAAGGTGAAATTATTACTACTCCGATGTCTACTCCAATTGCTTGGAAAGTTCTGTCGGAGTATATCATCCAAATTCCTTCACTTGATTTCTCCAGAGCCCATACTGCGGATGGAGTCCACTCTACCACAAAATCTGCCACCACTTGTGACTTGATTGTTGTCCTTGCTAGGAAGGAGATGCCGAAGTGTGCTAGTTCAACAACCCATTTTCCAATTCTTCCCGTAGAATCTTTGCTTCGGAGCATATCTCCCAAAGGATATGAAGTTGATACAATCACATTATGTGCTGGAAAATAATGTCTCAATTTCCTCGAAGCCATTATCAGAGCATAAGTGAACTTCTCAAGCTCGGAATATCTTGTTTTTGCTCCAGACAATGCTTCGGATACAAAATAGACTGGATTCTATACCAACTTCCCATTGAGATCAACTTCTCTAACAAGGACTACACTGACAGCGGAGCCAGCAGCTGGAAGGTAGAGGAGTAGGGTTTCATCTGCAACGGGCATAATGAGCGTAGCGAGTTTGTTGAGATAATTTTTAATATCATCAAAACTCTCTTGATACTCTGGTGTCCATGCAAAATCTTCAGACCCTTTAAATGCTTTGAAAATAGGCAAGCTTCGTTCCGCGGATCTTGCTAGAAATCTGCTAAGTGTTGCTAGACGGCCAGTCGGCTTTTGCACCTGCTTTAAATTTTCCGGCGGATTCATCCTTTGTAATGCAGTTATTTGAGTGGGGCTAGCTTCAATCCCTCTACTCAAAACTAAATACCCTAACAACTTTCCAGCCTGAGCCCCGAAGATACATTTTTCGGGGTTGAGACGGACTCCACATACCCGAAGGCTATCGAACGTTTCTGATAAGTCTAGGCTATGTTGGTGCTTTAAAGCACTCTTTATTACAATATCATCCATATAGACTTCTACATTGCGGCCTATTAGATGACCTAGAGCTTTAGCAATTAACCTCGAAAAAGTTGCTCCGGCATTTCTTAAGCCAAAAGGCATTCTTACATAGCAGAAGACTCCCGAAGGAGTTACAAAGCTTGTTTTAATTTCATCTTTACGCTTTAACCAGATTTGATGATAGCCAGAATACGCATCGAGGAAGCTTAATAACTCCGAACCAGTAGTGGAATCAACTAATTGATCAATTCGGGACATGGGATAGGGGTCACGTGGGCATGCTTTATTCAAAGATGTAAAATCAATACACATGCGCCACTTCCCGGAGGATTTCTTTCTAACGAAGAATGGGTTATCTAACCACTCCGTATGAGCTACTTCTCTGATGATCCCAGCCTTCAGCAATTTTTCCACTTCTGATTTAGCAAGGATGGCCCTCTCTACGAATAACTTCCGAAGTCCTTGTCGAACAGGTCGAACCCTCGGGTTCACAAGCAAGCTATGTTCAATGATATCTCAACTGACTCCCGGAATGTCTTCATCAGACCAAGCAAAGACATCCAAATTTTCTGCAACTACCTTTTCTAACGAAGTAGTGATTTCTAGAGGCAAATCTTTGCCGAACTGAAAAGAATAGTCTTTGTCGTCTTTTACAATAATCATCGTTATAATTTCTCTGTCGGGGCTGGGTCTTGGGAAGGACTTCTTCGAAGGTTCACCTGGAGCAGAGATATCCTCCGGATTGCCTTGTACATTGTTTACTTGTCTCGGGTCGAGAGGGGGGCCATGACCATATTCTACTCTTCATGTAGTGGCTTGATCTCCGAAGACAGTGAGTACTCCCGCTTGCGTGGGCATCTTCATACATAAATAGTTATGATACGCCACGGCTCCGAACTGATTTAACATGCCCCTTCCGAAGATAACATTATATGCATAAGGGGCATCTACAACATCGAAGATCACTTCCTTCGTCCTTGCTAGGAGCCCCTCTCCGAAAGCAACCTCCAGACCTATCTGGCCGAGGGCATCAAGAGGAGGTCCTACGAAGCATTGCAGGGGACGAGCTGCGGGGAGGAAATGTTTCTTGGAAATACAGAGCTGATCAAAGGCTTGAACGAAGATGATATCTGCTGAACTCCCTCCGTCAATCAGCACTCTTCGGACTTCGGTCCCTGCTATATCAGTAGTAATAACAAGGGGATCTGCATGTGGAAACTTTATGCCAGCTGCATCATCTGTAGAGAAAGATATCGGCACATGTGACCACTCGGGCATGATAGCTGCAGACGAAGAAGTTCCAATATGGTCTACTTCCCGGACATATTCTCTTTGCTGTCTCTTCGACATACTGCCGAGGGTTCCTCCATCGGAAATGGGGAGGACTACCCTTTTGCCCCGATCTTGGCCATCTTCCTGCTTCGGAGGTGGCATAATATTGACCACCGGAGGTTGTCTTGCGGGGTCGAAGTTGTCTACGCGTGCGACAGCCTACACAGGCTCCACACGTGCCTCGGAAGGGACTCGGTCAGTAGTGCCTCGACCAAAGGTCCTTTCAAGGTACTCGCCTCTATGCTAGGCCCCTGCGAAGGTGTTGAAGTCTTCACTTCGAGCTTGACTTCTTGTAGGATTGACGGAGTTGAAGCTGTTCTTCGGAGCCACCCTTCTTATGACCTAGCATACTCTTCAAAATAAGCCATCAGCTGTGCTCCAGAGGATATATGTTTCCGATGAAGTTTATCAAGGAGGCCCGCATGGGTAACTCCCTCTCGGGCTGCATCAACCACGGATGACATAGATAGTCCCCGTATTTGCGACTTCGTATGAGCAAAGCGCTTGAAAAATTGTCTTAAAGTTTCTCCAGGTAGCTGCTTCACCTGGAAAAGACTTCCCATAGACATTGGGGGTACGAAGGTACCTTGAAAGTTACTTATAAACTTCCTATTTAACTGTTCCCAGGTTCTAATTGATCCCGGCTTCAAGGACCAGAACCAACGCAAAGCCACCCCTTCAAGAGCAAGGGGGAAACACTTGGCCATGGTGTCTCAAACTCCTCTACTGGCCTCAATTGCCAAAGCATACGAACGGGAGAACTCTCCCGGATCCTCTTCTCTAGAGTACTTACAGAGCTTCGAAGTTTTAAACTTAGGGTCGAAGTGCACTTTCTGTAACTCGGGATGAGTGGAGACTCGCTATCAAAGGAAGCGTTCTCTTGGGCTTTGGGATAAAAAAGAGAGTCGTCGTCTTGAGGCACTTCGGGAATGACTAGGGTGGCTTGAGAACGAAGCCTATATGCGGATTCTTGCCTCCACCTCGCCACTTCAGCTTGGAGACAGGCCATCTGGGTCGCCATGTCACCAATATTGTCTTCATTTCTTCCGGAAGGATCTTCCGGGTCTTGAGAATTGTACATGTCAGTTCGAAGCACAGTCGGAGTTGGAGGAGGGACTCCATCTGGCCGAAGCAAAGATGGAGTTGGAGGAGGAACTCCGTATGCTCGAGGAAGGGAATTCCCTTTAGGGGTCTAAGGTGGAAGGACTACTGAAGGTCCTCCGACCTCGACTGTATTCGAATATCTTGCTCCGGAGGTCCGAAGAGACCTCCGAGTAGGACTACCACCTGTGCTCCGCTTAGGAGGCATGGTTCTAAGAAATTGGTAGAGAACGAAGTTTTTTGGACTAGGTTCCCCACGGACGGCGCCAACTGTTGGCGTAAAAGATAATGCTAATAGGTTTTCAGAGATTAAGAACTAACAAACGAAGTGTTTGTGAAGTGAACTATTTCAAGCCTCCGAATTGGATTATAGCTCGAAGCAGTTCGAAGTTGTGTTTTGAATAACTCAGTATTCAATGCCTATTACAGGGTGAGAAGGGGGGTATTTATAGGTAAAAATCTTAAGGAAAAGACCTTTTTACCCCTCAATTACAACCGACATAGTGGAAACTATTCGATACCCCTAATAGGGTTAAAATGGTAAAAGACTAATCTAATCAGAAAGAAGATAAGTCTTCCATCTTCGCTGGCAGATAAGCTCTCTGAAGATTCAACCTTTGAAGTCATACTTCGAACAGAAGTCTGCATGGATTCTTCGAGCTTGATCATGTACTAAACCAGAGTTAATACTAGAACTTTGGTTTAGTAGATTGGCTTTGTCTTATTACTGTAGAGACCCTGAGGATGAAATATTTTCCCCCAATAGTATGGGATAGCTTCAAAGTGGTCCGGGTACGGTTTACGGTAAACTCTAGCCCGATCCCGAGGCACGTAACTAGTGCATTCCCTAATAAGCGTGTGAATTCGCTCATCAATTATCATCTATGCCTTCTGCCTATGCGCATCTCTCGTGCGGGGGCACAACACGTGGTGGTATGTTGGGGTGTTGGCCGTGCGGCTCCTCTTCTCTCGCCGGCTCATGATAAATAGCGTGTTCAGGCCGATGTGGGTGTGCGAGAGTAGGAGGCGCATGTAGCGTGGAAAAAACTAGTGTAGGCACGGGTGAAGGCGGCGTGTAGTAAATAGTGGCGGTCTGACCGGCCATAGAGTCGGTCTAACCATAGGCGTACTAGCTAGTCGAACCGGCCTGGCAGCCAGTCTAACCGTAGGTGTATTGTCCGGTCGGACCGGCCTAGTACCCGGTCGGACTGACTGTTGTCAGTAGTGGGGCTTCATACGTGTCGGTCTGACCGATCCAAGGGCCGGTCTGACCGATAGCGGTATATGTGGTCTCAGTCCTAGAGGGCAGAGACATGACAGCTTTCCCGGTGCTCCCATCTGTTTGGCTGTAAATGTGGTGCATAGGGGGTAAACTAGCAATTGGAGTCGGAGAAGCGGCTTTGGAAAAGCCAAATCTCTTAAACATCACTTCCATCTTAGGCCTCAGACGATTCACTAGAGCCACCGATGCCTCCACATCCGTACCGGTTCCTGATGGCACAGTGGGCCCCATGTTACTTTTTGCCTATTGGTTACCCATTCCCTTACTTATTCACGAGTGCTCCTTTCATGCCACCAGAGATCCATGACATGCAGGGGCTGATGAGCACAACGGGGGGCGACATCTACAGTCGACTATCTGTCGCACTGTAGGGACGACCAGATCTGAGTTCTTAGGTCATCGTCGTCAAGGTGGGTTCCCAGGATGCCCCAATCCCCGAGTGGGCCCCACCGAAGCAGAACGGAGGCAAACCATGGAAGATGGCTGAGGAGGGACCTATTGGTCGGACCGTAGCCCAGCCGGTCTGATCACCTTCACCACCCCGGTCTGACCGGCCTAGTATGGCTAGTCTGACCACCCATTTTCAGTCATACGACACTGGCTAGTCATACCGGCCCACCGTGGCTAGTCCAATCGACAGGACCCGATCCGACTGGCCCAGTAAGGCCAGTATGACTAACAGAGTACAGGAAGGTACCGCCACTAAGCGTAAAATTGTCGAAGCTGATCAGGGTAATTCCCATTCGACCAAAAAATCTAGGAGCAAGTTTGTGGCACCCGACACAAAGCCACAACCTTCGTGGGAACCTCCAGGCATAATCAAGTCCTAGAAGAGGCGGCTACAACATCTTCAAGCCCAAGAGATGAGAGAGAAGAAAGCCGAGGATTAGCGGGACGTGGTCTTTGAGGAAATTCACCCCCGACCAGTACCCAAGCAGGTATGGAAGCCCAAACCGGTTGCGGTGGACAACGCGGCTCCCACTCCAAGTGACGACGATGATGACATGCTGGATGACAACTACACACCAGTCTCGGAGAGACCACTCCCTCAACCGATGGATGTGAACGTGGTGATGCTTCCAATTGAGTTTGGCCCTCCAGGAGATGAGACTGAGGTCACTCAACTAAACCTCGGCCCGCGTGAAGCGGTTTTTGCGAAGCCCGAGGATTCGGCTCATCACTTGAAGCCCCTTTACATTCGATGACACATCGATGACAAGTCAATATCTAGGATGCTCTTATACAGAGGTGCCACCATCAACTTGATGTCGTACTCTCTTTTGAAGAAGCTCGGCAAGGATGAGGAAGATTTGATGAAGACCAACTTGACGTTGAACGACTTCAATGGTGAGAGCTCCAGGCAAAGGGCGTACTTTCTCTGGAGCTGACGGTGGGCAACAAGACTTTGCCTACGACATTATTCATAGTAGATGTGCAAGGTAACTACTATGTGCTACTTGGGTGTGATTGGATTCACACGAATTTATGTGTTCCTTCTACTTTGCACCAGTGCTAGATCCAATGGGATGGCGATGATGTGGAGGTTGTACCAGTTGACACTTCGGCCCAGGTTGCTTTGGCCGATGTGTCCATAGATGCCATCTATGATAAGATAGAATGTTTGTTAGGTAGATGTAACACCCCAAATTTTCAAAGGAATAAAAATATTAATTAATTCAATTTCCTTGATTTTATTATTTTGAAAATACTTTTAAATACCCTTTTGTACCATTTTGAACTACAACATAGAGTTAATGACCAAACCAGGAGCTAAAAATTTTTGTATAAACTCCCAGGGCCAAAATATATTTTTGAGAATTTTTATAAATTTTTACCAGGCTTGGAAGTAGCCCTAAGATTTTAATCTATTTCCTGGAATTATTTTTATTCAGAAATGTTTTGAAACAGTAATGGGCTCCCTTCCCTCCTTTTCTCTCTCTTCCGGCCGGCCCAGCCCACTCCCTCCCGCGCGCGCCATCTGACCGGTGGAGCCCACCCGGCAGTGAACCCCTCTCCCCTCGCGCGCGCGCCCGACAGCCCGACCCTACCTATCGGCGCCAACCAGGCCACTCCCTCGGCCGAGCTCGACCCCACCCGTCAGTCGCCACCCTCACTCGCTCGCGCTCGCTGGCCAGTGGCCCCCACCTGTCGGACCCGTCGTCAACCTCACGTCGCCGCCCCCAAATCACGCCGGCCGACGACCCCCACCTCGGATCCGCCTCACTGGCCCCTCCCGCATTCATTTGGCGCCGGTTTAATGCACCCCGAGCCCCCCTACCCGTTTAATCACGTTAAAGGACACGTTTAAGCTCCCGGGAACGCAGCCCCGTGCATGGCCGAGACCTCGCCGGCGAGTTAAGCCTCTCCCTCGACTTTCCTTGCATGCGAGCCCCGCCGGTGGTCCTATTTAAACCCCCTGCCCATCCGCGTTTTATCCCCCACGCCCACTCGCCGCGAGAACGAACAGAACGCCCGCAATTCGCCTTTTAGCGCACCCCCTCTGTTTCACCTCCGGCGACCGCTCGTCATCGCCTCGGACCACCTCCGTCCACACCCTCGCCACCATCGTTACCGCAAGGATGACCCCGACCTCGGCCACCCCTCCACCGACGTCGAACCCTGCCGGAACACCATCGCCGACGAGGAGCACGAACCACTCCGTCGTCTACCCTCGCTGCCGACCGCCCTCCATCGACCCCTCGCCTCACCTAAGGTACCGTCGTGACCGCCATAGCGTCCTCTTTCCATTCCTAGGCTTAGCTAGGGCCGCCGTCGCTCGCCATGGCCCCTGGCCCGCTCGCCGTCGTCGGAGAAGATGACCGGCATGGTTCGAGTACCCGTGCCATGTCGGATTAAATCCCGACCGCGCGATCGCGATCGAGCGGTGCTAGTTGCTCCACGTGCGTGATCTAATCCGCACCGTCGGATCTGGTCAAAGCGGTACGTTTTAATCCCGTGCGTCCGTTAGTAATTAAAACCTGCGTTTAATCTCAGCCGTCCATCGCATACCGGTTCGGCCTTTTAATCTCGCGCGTCCATTTTCACTTAACGCACCCGCCTCGCCCTCGCGCGTTGGATCTGGATCCAACGGTCCAGATTGGGCTGGACCACGCGCTCAGTGCACGGGTTCACCGTGGGCCTGGCTCACCGTGGACCCGAGGGGATTTAAATTTAAAATAAAATCCAGAAACTGTTTTAAACTTGTAAAATTCATATCTGGCGCATTTGAACTCAAAAAATTGTCATTTCAACTTCAGAAAATTTATAATTTTATTCTCTACATTTTAGTTCAATAAAAACATTATGTTACTTTAGACTTTTTCATGATTATTTAAATAGGTATTCAAATACCCTTAGGGTAAGATGCAAATTTGATTATTTAAATTTCAACAAAAATTATATTTATTCATTTCCTGTTAGAATAATGAGACCACTAGGTTTTCTCTGAACCTTTCATTTTGAATTGATTAGAAAACTTAAAATGAGATTAATCACTTTTAAAACCCCTTTTTACGAAGGACACCATTTCATTATAATTCCTTTTAAATGATTTATAAAATTAATTTCAGAGGTACAATAACTTGATCTTCTTTAAATTAAACCAATTTAAACCTATGTGCTTTCTGTGTGGTTTCATATTGTTTAAATGAATGTTGTATTTATTTTATTTTACTTTAATTATATTGGGAAGACTACGACGCTGTCGAGGAGCCGGAATATTTCCCGGAAGTCCCCCCCTCACCCTTCGCTGAACAAGGCAAGTCACCAAACCAATCTTTTGAGCATATTGAACCCACGTTTGATTAAACTATCGCTAAAACACATAGGTTATATATGCATTAGTCAAATGAACCCTTACAATATATTTATTTAGGATCCCCCGACCTTGATGTGCAACCCAAGCCATGCTATCTCGCCTAACCTCCTTGTCACCACATGATTAATGATATTAGCTAGTGTCCAATGTATTGACACGATCGCTATAGGATAAAAATAAGTCGTAGAAAAATAGTTCTACTATATGATCCCTGTTACTTCTTATCTTTGGAATTCTGTTGGTGATGAGTTATGGTTGTGAGTGTATGCATGGTGGGTTCCGGGTGCAAGCTAGGGCATTGGTCGGTAGCACTCGGGGCACTATAAGAACCGGTCTGAGGGATTCGTTGCAATACACTTCCATACTAACCACAAGTCTAATGGGTAAGTCCTAACTAAGGTGTGGAGTGTTCCAAACCGAGACCACCATTTGGAGATGGGTCAAGCAGCACCTGCGAGTGGCTTGTACCAATGTGGCACAAAAGGGGGTGCGACGTTAGCCGGGATGCGGCCCGGTGCGCCGGTGAAACCTAGAGCGGTTGGTTATTGCTTGGAGCATTTCATGCTAAGGTTTTGGCACGAGTTCCTGTGGTATGGGTCATCTCGTTTGGGATGAGTGCGTGCCTTGTGGGTACAGTAGTACATCTCTGATCAGAGTCTTAAATGTTTTCGAAAAGCCGAGCCCACGGTCAAGGGCGGGTTGCGTGACATCCCACAGTTAGATTACTTTGAATATGTATGTGCATGATGGTTTGACATGTAAGGATTGGTGTGCGAGGAGGTAAAACGTACTCCTCGAGTTAGATGATGTTGTCGATGCCCATGTTTATTTTTCAGCATGATTAAATTTGACTACACTAAATGCAATAACTGAAAAAATGTACTTTTTCGCAATGTTAGCCATTACCCTTCCTTGTTTATTATCCTGCATTATTACTTGCATTTGCGGTGGCTTGTTGAGTACTTTTTGTACTCATACCCGTTGGACCCCACAGAGGATGCCTACTATGAAGACGGTCTGGAGTAGCGACCCAGTCAAGAAGAAAGATCCTGAAGAAGGCGTTCGTCATGCTTTTTAATTATTTTTATCGTTTTTATTAAACTCTGATGTAATAAATATGGTCTGCGCACCATGAATACTGTCGTATGTACGATTGTCGCATGATGAACCTCTTGTATTATTGTTTTTCTCTGGAAATTCAATAATGTCTCGATTTTGATAAATCGGGGCGCCACAGTAGAGACCTCTCAGATTATGATTTTGTCAACATGTATGAGGGGAGGTTTGTTATAGTCTCTATAAAGCCGGCTGGTGTAGCTCGACTGTCTCTAAACTAGTTGTCATGTCAAGTAAAAGCAATCTTGATTGGCTAAAGTCTCGTGTAGAGCAACATTGGTCTTCTAAAGACGGTATCGCTGAAGCCATTGAAGATTTTAGTGAGGTAGAGAAGTTAGGTCAAGGTTTTGCGTCAGCCGACCCTTTAGAAGAGAAACATAAGAGATGGTAGTATTCCGAGGCCAACTTTTGTAAATCAGGATTTACCGGCTTGTGATAAGACCGAGGTAATAAAGTTACTTTCGTCGTACATCGATTGCTTTGCATGGTAGTATAGCGAGATGCCAGGGCTTAGCCGTGAGCTCATAGAGCATCGTCTTCCTATCAAACTCGGGTTTATGCCTTATAAACAGCCTCCTCGTCGCTTTAATTCGGCAGTATATGACCGAGTTAAAGAAGAAATGGAGCGATTGATTAAGGCTGAGTTTAATAGGCCATACAGGTATGCTGAATGGGTTGCTAACATTTTGCCTATTGAAAAGAAATGGAGTGGCAAGATTCGTTCTGTATTGATTTCAAGGATTTGAACAAGTCTACTTCGAAGGACAAGTATCCCATGTCGATAGCCGACATGTTGATCAACGATGCTTCAGGACATAAGGTATTACAATCAAATTTTCATGGCTGAAGAAGATGTTTACAAAATGACCTTTAGATGTCCATGTTTTGTCAGCTTGTTTGAGTGGGTTGGGATGACTTTTGGTTTGAAGAATGCTAGCACTACATATCAACGTGCTATGAACTTGATCTTTCATGACTTGCTAGGAGTTATGCTAGAGGTCTATATAGACGATGTTGTAGTCAAATCGGATGCTATGGGTAACCATTTAGCCAATTTGACAGTTGCTTTTGAAAGTATGTGTGTGTTTGGCTTAAAAATGAAACCGCTCAAGTGTGCTTTTGGCGTGTCAGTGGGCAAGTTCTTAGGATTTATGATTCATGAGAGAGGTATTGAGATTGATCCTAAGAGACTTGAGAAGATTAGAAACTTTGAAGCGCCAACATGTAAGAGAGATGTGCAAAAGTTGTTGGGCAAGGTAAACTATTTGTGTCGCTTTATATCTAACTTGTCTGACAAGATTTATGCTTTTATCCCTATACTTCGACTAAAGAACAAAGCCAAATTCACTTGGGGGGCACGTAACTGCGATCCTACAATAATAAGAGCAACTATAGACCGACTATGGACTCGTTTTCGTCTACCGTACACTACATGCATTACTTTTCTGTACGATTATTTATCATGTTTTACGATATCATGATTGATGTGTTTATGCCTACTAGTATAATAGATATGTTCATGCTAGTTTGTATAGATGTCATGATTTATCTATTTCGAAGATTAATGTTGCAATTGCCTAACATTACAACAAACCATCTTCTAATCAAGATAAGAATGAGTTCCTAACTAAAATACAAATGTTATCAAAGCTTCATCACCATCACCTAGTTTCTCTTATTGGTTGTGATGAGAACTAGACTTTATGAGTTCATGTCAAACGGTCCCCTCAGGGATCATTTGTATGGTGGCACATGTTGGGGGAATGAGTAGGTCACGCTAGCCTAAAACAATCTTGTGAGTAATGGGATAATAGATAATTATCTCTAACCATGAAACATGAACAAAAAAAAGTTGGGGAAACACATCCTTGTTCAACTCCTAGCTTTGTCGTATCATCGGCAACCAAGACTGTGCAGCACCATGATCTTCACGCAGGAGATCAACACAACAAACATAACAATGCATCTACAATATCCACACATATACAGATAGGATGACCTCAGACCAGTATACTAATGCCACACGCGAGGCTGAGGGAGATGTGGCTAGGTAGTAGGGCATTTTTTTGTCGAATATCGTGTAGAAACATCTACCACTTTCATAGAAGGAACTTAACCTTGATATGGGACAAAATGAATTGGTGATATGCTCCTAACAGAAATTCCTCCCTGGGCCTGTTTTTTACTTGAACTAGTCAAACTGATTGTGTTGTACGATTTAACGATACATTTTTCAACTATTAAATTATAGCACACTGTCAGACTATTTTCAAACTACATAAAAACATAAGATAATTATGATTATTATATGCTTCGAGGTGAATTATCTGGTCTAGTCTGCTGAATGTAATAATGATGTCAAATCTTTCAAGTTTATGCACTATGAAACAAGCTAAATTGATAAACAAATCATGCCGCATGCAACTAAGATAAAATAGTACAAATATCTATAGCAGAAATTATTGATACAGAACTAGAGTAAAGGATCTCTCTTCATTGTCACGTACAAAATACTAATCTAATACACTGCCCCCTACTGCAATCTGCTCTGCCAGTAGTAAACTTCTGAGATGCCAATGACGAATAAGAATATGACTTATGAGGTTCATAGCTAATGTAATTATGCCAGATGTCACATAGGTGTAAAGTTTAAACCACAATTCTGCAAATAATATGATGATCTTTAAGGAAAGGGTTGTTCAGCATCAGTCATGCACACATTGATGAATTTTTGACCTCATTATTTTCACAAAAATGATACACCAAAGATAGGATGCATGCAGTTCAATTGATTAATTTGTGACTAGTTCATGATTTGGCGCTCACACTTTGATAGCACAAATTCTTGTTTCCATACAGCTGGAGATGATATATGGACCCCTCAAATAGAAGAGAACAGCTAAAGGTATAATAGTCCAGAAAGACAAAGTGCACTTTAATGATAAATCAGCCGACTGGAACAACTTGACAACATCTCAAGATTCAAGAATAAACAGCCTATCTTTTTTTGCTACGAAAAACAGCACCAGAAGTTAAACTGGTGCGACTAGAATTTGGAATGGTGAATGATTGTATATGAAGTAAATATCGACTCTGTTACCATCTTACCAATAAATATATGGCATTGCATGAGTATCTATCATGTCACAACGCAGAACCATGACATTACACAACAATGACTGACATTACATTCAAATTTGAAGAACAAACACTTACATTCTAGCGGAAGATTTCACAGACGCCTCGATTTGTGGGTAGTTACATCACACAGCCAACATATTGAAACTTCCAAGGAATTTAACTGGAGCTTGCCCAGTCAGCTTTAAATTCGGAATTGGCTATGGTGCTTGATTTTTCAACCACGCAAGAAACTAAAAGGGCAAGGGGTGCATCTAACACTTGCCTTAATACCCTATAAAATAAAATTAAGGTAATTGGAGAAGGGAGACATCACCAGTAGTCTCTGCCGCTTAGAGTAAATGTCATTAGGCTATCTTCTGTACATATACTTTGAGAGCGGGAAACTGACACTCCTGGCAACCTATCAAATAATAAAAGTAGAACTTCATAAAAAAGACATGGTACAATATTGGAGTACTAAATCATGCAGTGTGCCAGTGCCGTTGTATTAGAGATCTAACAGTTGAGAGATATGAGATGCTCACCTTGAGAGCTAAATCTTCGTCAATGTTTGAACGATATCTAGCTGAACTCTCTAATGGGCAGCTCCGGCTTTTCGAGAGGAAATTAGAATTGCACAATGTTGACAGTTGTAGTAAAACATCTGACATCAAATCAGTCATTCCACTTTCAGGTTCCTTATTGTCAGCACATTCAACTTCATGTTTATCTTCCGACACAGATGTAATGCATTGAAATATGGCCAACAGCCTCTCAAGAGGAAATGTACCAGGCCCTTTCATAAGCATCTCTTCAGCCATAGTGTCCTTCATATCAAGTGAAGCCTGGGAGCTCCTACATCAAGGAGAAGTAATGTGAGCATCTCAATAAGCTTTCGAATGTTTAATAAACTCAGAGGTGGCATAACATGGCATACTTTCTCTTGCGCTTACGGTTATCTGATCCTCCAGTGGAATCGAACAAAGCTGCATCAAGAGTAGCAGGATTTCTTGAAGACAAGAAAGCAGACAGCAGAAGGTACTTGGCAGACATAGACATATGGAACTCCAATTCAGTGGAGAGACCTTCCCTACCACCCAACTGTCTTTTAGCACTGCCCTTCCCAGCAGAACCACTGTCCTTGATTTCATGCATGGAAGCTCTCATGGGGACACTGAATGTCTCACTCAATGCAACTGCCAGATGTGGTTGTACATGTTCAAACAACCTCCTCTTAATGCCTTCATCAGAAACTGCCTTCAAGTCGCCCAATGGCTCAGAGTACCTGTTGAAAAGTGGCTCCAGAACTGCCGACAGCTCATCCACTCTTCTTGTTACACGAAATAATGGCTTCAGTGCCACACTGCCAAGCATCAACATAGTATAAGGAAAAAATAACACAGTTTAGTAGCCAGAACCAATCATGCCGCCAATGCACTACCATGCTATGCCAGATATATCATAATCCAATTTCAACCGCAATTGACACAAAGGCAGACCAATTTTAGAGACCATTACCTCAGGAAGGATGAATAAAGCTTCGGGTTGGGATGGCCACGAATCAAAATGTCACGAGCTTCATCCACTGTGTAATCCGAGAAGTAAACATAATTTGGCTCAACAGAGCCAGTCATGGAGTAGTACGCATCAGGTGTTGCGCTACTCACATACACGAGCACAACCTGGGGTAACTGGAGGAGATCATGGAGGCGGAAGAGGAGAGTGAGCAGCTGATCGCCCTTATCCCAGCTCCTAACAACGTCCAAGTTGTCAAAAACTAGATATACAACCTCGCCCTGGGAGACAATGCCGGTAAGGGCATTGCGGAGGGCGGAAATGAAATCGGAGGGCTTTTCAGGGAGGCGCTGACGAGAGAAGGTGGAGGATGACGTTGCGCCGAGCTGGGACAGGAGAGAAGCGAAGAGGGCGCGAGGGGAGGGGAGAGACCGTAGCGAGGCGTAGACAAGGCGTTGGCTAGGTCGGAGGTTCGTCAGCGCTAGGAGAAGGGTGCGCGTCTTGCCGGTGGCGGCACCGCCGTACAGCATCAAGGGGAGCGCCGGCGCTGGAACGAGGAGCCGGATTAGATCCATCGCCTGCGCCCGGCGGCAGGGTAGCGCATCGAGGAGCTCGCCGACCGAGTCATAATCCTTCGGGCCCGCCGCCGCCGTCACGAGGAGCTGGCGCCTGGGCGACGGTTTGGGCCTGTATTTGGGAGCCGCAGGAACAGAGGATAATGCGGACGCGGAGGAGCGGGTGGTGCGGCGAGGCGTGACGGTCTGCGACATGGCGGAAGACGATACGGCGGCGACCGGCGGCGCGATGAGGGCGTCGGAACCCTATTATGCGGCGATGCGGGAGTGGGAAGGGCACGGCGACCGTTGGCGGGATTGGGGAATTTTTAGGTGGGAGGTTCCGGGAATTGGGGGAGGAGTGAGCCGGGCAGTAGCATTTTATAGGAAGATTTGCTCTCGCCTCATATATAAGTTGGTGAAATTTGTTTTTTATTCTATATGAGTGTATGACATGTGTTTTTTGGACTCAGTTGTTATACACATAGGACGTGGCAAAAAAGTAAACACCACTCAACTTTGTGGCATAAGAGCAAAAAATTTTCATTTTATACTCTGTTCTAATGGGCAGAGTAGCATTCACTAGGCCAACGCATCGGAGCAAATCTTACGGCCTTAATTCAGGCCCATCCACTGTTATGGCCCGAGATTTTAGTACAATATCTCGGACTGTACATGTAGATGGGCCGATATTGAAACTCATCGGAACCAGACGTTCTGGCAGGCGGCCCAGCAAAAGGTAGCACGCTTCCGATTTTTTTAAAATAATGCATTTATTCAAAATTTCAATTATGCAATGCGAATTTCAAAAATTACAAAAATACCTACTATCAAGGACTACCGATAGAGCATATTTTGGCCTCTATCAGCAGGCATATGTCAGCAGACCATCTGTTGATTTACCCTTTATCGACAGATTGTTTGTCGACGGAAATCCGACGAGCAGCTACGCTAGCAAAAATTGCAAGTTTGTGTCTGTTGGGGGAAATTACTTCATTTCCAAGACTCAAAGGCTAACCCTCAGTGGGCTCCAGGAAGATCCCGAAGGTGGCGGACGGATGTTCGAAGCATACGTCAGCACGGTCGGAGGGTGTCATGATGCGAAGTCACGGAGGACCCTCCGAAAGGAAGAAGGAGGCTTCGAAGCAGGAAGACGTGATTGATCGGATGTCTTGCTTATCCATCTACCCTACGGCACTTTACCGTGTATAACCTTGTTTATAATATTGAATGTCAGTTGTAATATAGGGGTAAATAGGTCTATTTCTTAAGCCTTTTTCCCTATAAATACCCCCCTTTGTACCTTGTAAGAGGGAGGGAGAACTAGTTGTTCAAGCATATACATTCGGACCTCTTGAGTTGTTATCCTTTACGGAGGCTCAAGTTTGTCCTAAAACACAAACCTCTTGTTCGTTTGTTCTTGATTACCGAGAACCTGGTGGTGTAACTTTTACACCAACAGTTGGCGCCGTCCGTGGGGATCCAAGTTCTAAAAGCTTGTTCTCTACCGCTGACTGCACTTTGAAGAAAACTTACGGGGGGAGCCTCGGAATCCTGAGATTCCGCGCACCCTTCAGTTAAGGGCTTCTTAGTGCAGCCCGAAGGCCTTCTCTCGACCCCCTCGAGTCGTCCGAAGCCTTCCATTTCCAAGACACCTCATCGACTAACCATGCCTCCGAAGCGTGGTCAAGCTTCAGGTCCCCTTCGAAGGTCCCCTCGGACCAACGGAGCCGGACCCTCAGCTAATCCGACGGTTCCTACCGGAACCGATGGGCGTCGAGCGCCCCGGGGCCCTCTACCCCCTCCTACAATGCTTCAGACCGACTACGCAGCAAGCCAAGACCCTGAAGTTCCCTCCGACGAAGAAGAAGGCCCTCCCGAAACCGAGGCTACGCAGCTAGCCAGGCTTCAGGAGGAAGTATCCAGATGGAGGCAAGAGGCCGCCGACCGACTCCGCACTCAAGCTTCCACCGAAACTCCAAGGGGGCCTCAAGACGATGGAGCCCGCAATCCCCCAGAAGTTATACAAGTCCAAGAGGAGGCCGAGAATGCCTCCTTCGACAATGAGTCTCCGTTACACCCTGATCTGCAGAGAGTGCCTTTCGACCCCAAGTTCAAGGCCTCGAAGCTGCACAAATACTCCGGGGGGTCGGACCCCGGAGAGTTCGCCCGCTCTTACGCCCTGGCTATAGAAGCAAGCGGAGGGGTGCGAAGCACCATGGCAAAATGCTTCCCACTCGCTCTCGAAGGCGTGGCGCTCCGATGGTTCTGGTCCCTAAAACCAGGATCGATCAAGTCATGGGAGCTACTCAAAAAGAAGTTCGTGAGCAACTTCCAAGGCACTTTCGTGGCCCCAATGTCCACAGGAAGTTTGTTCCAGGTAAAGCAGCGGGCAGGGGAAACCCTCCGAGAGTACTTCACACGCTTCGCCCACACCAAGTCACAGATCAAGGGCCTTACTACCTCTTCGGTAGTTGATGCTGCCCGCGAAGGGGTGCTGAACCCCGACCTCCTCAGCAAACTCCATCGGAAGCCGGTAACATCCGTAGCGCAGCTAATGGCATACTTCGAGCAATATGCCAAGGCAGAGGAAGGATGTCTTCGGCGAGCTGAGGCAACACTACCCACCCTCCGGGAAGTCAAAGGGGAGCCAGAAGCCACCGCTCCACCGCAACCTCCACAAGACAGCCGCCCTAGCGAGTACAGGCGAGGGAAGAAGCATTTCCGTTCGGAAGTGCTAAACATTACACCTTCAGCTTCGAAGGCACCTGCTAATTTCCAGCAGGGAAAAAGTTTCAAGGCTGGGCCTCCAGGACCTCAAGAAAGGGTGCCTGGAAGGCGCCAGAGTCATTTCTGCTGCGTGCATGGCGATAATAGAAGCCATGACACGAGGGACTGCAAGACGATATTAATCCTTCGGGGTGAATACGTTGACCGAAATACCAGGAGGGGTACTTCGGACCGAGTTCCACCTACGACACGATCGGAGCCTGTTCAAGCTGTGGCCCGAGCTGGTGCCCTCGAAGCCCCCATACGGCTACCGGTGGCCAGTATTATGCCACCACCAAGGCACGAAGATCCGCAAGACCGCAGCAAGAGAGTGGTCCTGCCCATCTCCGGAGGGGGGACCCTCGGCAGCATGTCCAAGAGACAGCGCCGCGAGTACGTCCGCGAGGTTGGGCACATTGGGACTTCAAGTTCCGCTGAGGGGATGCCAGAATGGTCCCGTGTGCCCATCTCATTCACAGCCAGCGATGCAGTAGGGGTGAAGTTTCCCCATGCTGACCCATTAGTCATCTCTGCCGATATAGCAAGGGCAGATGTTCGGAGGATCCTGGTGGACGGTGGAAGCTCCGCAGACATACTCTTCGTCCAAGCCTTCGACCAGATGTGTATACCCCGGAAGCATCTACTCCCGGCAGCCCGGCCGCTTCAAGGGTTCTCAGGACCGCCTCTCGATGCCCTCGGCCAAATAGGCCTCGAGGTTGCCTTCGGAGAGGGGCCGCTGGCCCGGGTAGAAGAGGTGATTTTCGACGTGGTGGATGCCCCTTACGCTTACAATGCTATCTTCGGTCGAGGGATGTTAAACCAATTCGGGGCTATAGCGCATCACAACTACCTTTGCCTCAAAATGCCCACGCAAGGTGGAGTGCTCACTATTTCAGGAGACCAGGCCGTAGCCAGAAGGACGGAATATGGCCACGGGCAGCCATTGGACCCTCGACAAGTGCATAATGTGGCGGAGAGCGCCAAAGAAGTAACGGAGGCCTTGAGCCCTCCGAAGGGATCCTCGCTTAAACCAAGCCCGGAGGGTGATGTTGAGACAAGAATAATCTCAGAAGACGGCAAAGAGTACCCAATAAAATTCGGCAAGGGGCTATCTCCGGAAATAACCGCCTCGTTAGAAGAAGTCGTCAAGAAGAATCTAGACATGTTTGCTTGGACCGACGAAGATATCACTGGGGTCGACCGAAGCATCATTGAGCACAGTCTGCTCGTCAACCCGAAGGCCAAGCCGGTGCGCCAGGGGCTCCGAAAGCTATCAACAGAAAGAGCAAATTTAGCCAAGGCCGAAGTGGAAAAGTTGTTAAAAGCTGGCATTATCAGGGAGGTGGCCCATACTGAGTGGTTGGCCAACCCTGTTTTTGTAAGAAAGAAGGATTCCAGCAAATGGCGCATGTGTATTGACTTCACATCATTAAATAAAGCATGCCCGCGAGACCCCTACCCAATGCCCCGAATAGATCAATTAATAGATTCCACAGCCGGCTCCGAATTATTAAGCTTCCTCGACGCCTACTCCGGGTACCATCAAGTATGGCTGAAACGCGAAGACGAGGCCAAGACAAGTTTCATAACTCCTTCGGGAGTATTCTGCTATGTAAGAATGCCTTTTGGTTTGCGGAATGCCGGAGCCACATTTTCTCGCTTAATAGCTAAGGCTTTAGGTCATCAGATAGGCCGCAATGTCGAGGCCTACATGGACGATATTGTAATAAAAAGTGCTCAAAAGCACCAGCATAGCATAGATTTAGATGAAACTTTCGAGAGCCTCCGAGCATGTGGAGTACGCCTCAATCCCGAAAAATGTATATTCGGAGCACAAGCAGGAAAGCTGCTAGGGTACTTAGTTTCGAGCAGGGGGATCGAAGCCAGCCCAACGCAAATAAGTGCGCTGCAAAGAATGGCTCCACCCGAGAATTTGAAGCAAGTGCAGAAACTAGCAGGGAGGCTAGCAGCACTCAGCAGGTTCCTGTCCAGATCGGCAGAGCGAAGCCTCCCAATTTTCAAGGCGCTCAAGGGCTCCGAAGGCTTCAGCTGGACGCCGGAGTGCCAAAAGAGCTTCGAAGAAATAAAAGCATACCTCGGAACATTATCAACCTTAACCGTTCCTCTTCCAGGGGAAACGCTGCTGTTATACCTTGCAGCCACAGGTTCAGCAGTAAGCGCAGTGCTGGTCCGAGAAGTCGAGCTTAAAGAGAAGTTGGTGCAAAACCCAGTTTATTTTGTCTCGGAGGCATTATCAGGAGCCAAGATCAGATACTCCGAGCTCGAAAAGTTTGCTTATGCTTTAGTGATGGCCTCGCGAAAGCTAAGGCATTATTTCTTGGCGCATAACCTCATTGTCCCTACATCGTATCCTCTTGGAGATATGCTCCGAAACAAAGATTCCACAGGCAGGGTTGGAAAGTGGGCAGTCGAGCTGGCACCCTTCGAAATCTCCTTCACAGCAAGGACGGCCGTTAAATCTCAAATTATAGCAGATTTCGTAGCAGAGTGGACCCCATCTGCAGTATGGACTCCGGAAGAACCCTCCGACGGTTTCTGGACAATATTCTCCGACGGAGCCTATCAAGCATCAGGTGCCGGAGCAGGGGCAGTAATCTTGTCACCATCAGGACAAAAGGCAATGTATTCTGCAAGGCTTAACTTCCGAACCACTAATAACGTTGCCGAGTATGAAGGAATCTTGCTAGGCCTCCGAAAGGCTAAAGCACTCGGAGCTTCAAGAATAGTGATCAAGACAGATTCCCAAGTCGTCGCGGGGCATATTGACAAAAGCTTCCAAGCAAAAAACCCACATCTCGCGCAATACCTGCAAGAAATCCACAAGGCAGAAGCAGCATTCAAAGGGTTTACAGTTCGAAGCATACCTCGGGCAGAAAATCAACTTGCAGATATTCTTGCAAAAGCTGCAGCAGGAGCAGTAGACCTCCCGGAGGGCGCTTTCTATGAAGAGTTAGAGCAGCCAGCAGCTGACCAAATACCCTCGTCAGAAATAATGTGTATTGAAGCTACGGATTGGCGAACTCCGATAATAACTATGTTGCAAGGTAGCAATGACCCTCCGGAAGGCCCAGAAGCTCGAAGAGTGCAATCAAGAGCTCGAAATTACAAACTTATTGGGGAAATACTATATAAGGCCGGAGTATGCTCACCACTGCTTCGATGCATCTCTCAACCCGAAGGACAATACATACTTCGAGGCATCCACGAGGGGCTGTGCGGAGGTCATCTAGCTCCTAGAGCGCTAGCAGGCAAGACGCTCCGGCAAGGTTTTTATTGGCCGACAATCGTCAGAGACGCCGAAGACCTAGTTCGAACATGCCAAGGCTGCCAATGGATGGGCAGATGGAGCCATCGCCCACCAGCTCAACTTCAAGTTATTGCCCCGGTATGGCCGATGGCTAGATGGGGCATGGACCTCATAGGCCCTTTCCCACCAGCAAAAGGCGGTTTGAAATTTGCGGTCGTAGCAATAGAATACTTCTCAAAATGGGTGGAAGCAGAGCCGCTAACAGCCATCACATCGAAGAACGTACAAAGGTTCTTCTGGCAGAACATTATATGCAGGTTCGGAGTCCCCAGAGAATTAACGGTGGATAATGGAACCCAGTTCGAAGCTGATACCTTTCAAACATTTTGTGAAGAACTGGGCATTAAGCTATGCTTCGCAGCAGTGCGACATCCGCAATCCAACGGAGCCGTCGAACGAGCCAACGGGAATATCCTCTCCGGGTTAAATTGCCGAATTGTGGGATTGGCCAAGGGCCTATGGGTCGAAGAGCTACCTAAAATTTTATGGTCTATCCGAACCACGCAAACTAGATCAACCGGCTTCACGCCATTCAGATTGCTCTTCGGAGACGAAGCCATGACCCCTACGGAGCTCAAAGGGGAGTCACTTCGCGTAATTCAACACGAAGACGAAGATGATCGGAGTGCTTCAATCGACTTGTCAGAAGAAACAAGGCTTCGAGCTGTCGCCAACCTGACGAAGTATCAAGAGCACACAAAAACATGGTATGACCCGAAGGTCAAGTTAACTGAGTTAAAACCAGGTCATCTAGTATTGCGAAATGTAATAGCTCCGGGGAAGCTAGGAAACAAATGGGAAGGACCATATGTTATCTTACGCTCAGGACGCCCCGGATCGTTTAAATTAGCTAATTTAGAAGGAGAAGAGTTGAAACATGCGTGGCATGCGGAGCACCTTAAGAGATATTACGCTTAAGGCTTCCTTGTAATCACTTGTAACACTCCTTTTATAAATAAAGATAAGGGTGGAAATTTGTTTCGCCCTTCGAACATCCCATCCTCCTGATGGACGCATTCGGAGGTCGGTGATGCTAGTAGAGCCAAGCATTTTTTCGAAAAAACCCAAGGGGCTGACTGCGAACCATTGGTTCAGTGGCTCCACCAACCTACGGATTCCAGGCTCCGGCTTGTTAGGATCCGTAGAAGAGTCTAAGGATTTTAAACAAAACAGAATTTCAAGCCTCCGGGTGCGAAGTATCTGTAAAAGAGCCGTAGGTGGCCAACCTACGGATTCCAGGCTCCGGCTTGTTAGGATCCGTAGAAGAGTCTAAGAACTTTAAACAAAACATAATTTCAAGCCTCCGGGTGCGAAGTATCTATAAAAGAGCCGTAGGTGGCCAACCTACGGATTCCAGGCTCCGACTTGTTAGGATCCGTAGAAGAGTCTAAGGACTTTAAACAAGACAGAATTTCAAGCCTCCGGGTGCGAAGTATCTGTAAAAGAGCCGTAGGTGGCCAACCTACGGATTCCAGGCTACGGCTTGTTAGGATCCGTAGAAGAGTCTAAGGACTTTAAACAAGACAGAATTTCAAGCCTCCGGGTGCGAAGTATCTGTAAAAGAGCCGTAGGTGGCCAACCTACGGATTCCAGGCTCCGGCTTGTTAGGATCCGTAGAAGAGTCTAAGGACTTTAAATTTTTTATTTATTATTTACTTATCGATGGTGACATGTGCAAAATTCGAAGCATACAGGTGTTCGGACAATCATTGTGCCTAGCGAACCCTTATATATGATAAAGGCTCCGCCACCCACAAGGGGGGTAGGAGGATAGGAGTCACACAGCATACTGTCGAAGCATTCCACATTAAAATATTATACTCATACATCAAGAAAAATTGTTATCTAAACCCAAATAAAAACGGAGACCCTTTCGACCCCTAGAGCTACCCCTGCAGCTACTTTGCCCTTCGGAGCTCGAAGTCGTCTTTTTAGGCCGGGAACTTCTCTTTTTTCTCGAGGCTCGCAGTTTCTTCTGCTCCTCCTGAAGTTCGGCCCATGTCAAGAGCCTTTCGGAGCCAGCCTCGGCAAGGTTTTCGGCTTGATACTCCGAGTCAGACCAGTCGACAGGTTCGGAAGACGAAGACCCCTCCTCCTTTTCTTCCTCTTTAATATAAGACAAAACGTCCCTTCGTACTTCAAGGGTAACCCCCCCCGTCTCCGCGAGGAACAGAAAAACGGGAGCGGCGGTAAGGTCTCAAACTCTCAAGAACTGCCCACTCCTTTCGAAGCTCGGCGATACTTTCCAAAAGTTCGAAGTCAGGGCTCGAAGGGCACGACAGAACCTAAAAAAGAGCAGAGCACCCAAGACAAGTACTGTTTATAACTTTCTCATTAATTAAACAAAGTTTACAAGACCACAGGTACACAACAACCCTAAGCGGCTAGACCTGCGGGTCGGTTGGCGGAGCTGGGACCGAAGGCGCTGGCAAAGTTGGGAGTGGTGGCTTCGCTTGAGCTTGCTTTTGCCGGCGGGCCTCGTCGATCCAAGCCTTAGCAGCGACCTTATGGTCCGCCTTCCATACTGATCGGAAAGCTTCCCAAGCCGAAGCCACCTCCGAAGACGGCCGCAGCAGGTCATCATCCGCGAAGCCTCCAGGAGACGAACCACTAACCGAATCGAAGGGAATCCGAAGAGATTCGAGGTGGCGAAGAACCCCGATGCCGGCGCACTGTCCGGAGATCTCTCCGTACCGGACTCCGGAGTTCTTCATCAACGACGAAGCTACCTGGATCCTCGTCAGCTTCCGGTCGAGCGGCTCGTAGGCTGCAGCAGAGGTCGAAGGACACATGGTGCCAAAGTACTCTAACGTACCCTGAAGAGCTTCCAAGGTACGGTCAGCAGTACTGGAATTCTTTCTCTCTGCTACTTCCAGGCTTGCAACAGTCGCGTCCAACGCGGCCACCCGAAGCATCAAGGAACTCTTCTGAGCCATTGCCTGGCTAAGAGCCCCTTGAAGTTCCACCAGATGTCCGTTCGAAGCAGCCGCATCCTGGCGAAGCTTTTCGACCTCCGCACGGAGGACCACTCGTTCAGCCTCGGCTTCTTGGGCATGAGAGCGGAGGGCTTCAAGGGCTTCGTCAGACGCTGCCTTAGCCTTCCGTTCTTCCAAAATTTCTTCATTCAGCCTGAGAGACCTCCCGGTGGAGTCATCAAGAGCTGTTTGAAGGGCGGTAACCTTCCGGTTAAGTCGGTTAATTTCGACCTCGCTGGAAGTCGCTGCCGCTCTAGCAAGGGCGAATTGCTGCAAGGAAAACAAGGTAAGTGCTAAAAAAGTTTTGACCATTAAAATGCGACAACTGTGGTGTCTTTTTCATACCTGAAGGGCAGCCCTTTCGAGGGCCGTATTGAGGCTCGAAGCCCTAGCCTCGCTCAAAGCGGAGATCAACTCCGAATTGGCAATATCTTGGCTTCTCTCAGCCAGGGGCTCTAGGAGCCTTCAAAGGCCGCTCCGATGTTCCAAGAAAGGAGCCAGAAGAGGGAGCCAAGACAAGGCTCGGGCGTCGTCCTCTGCAGCCTCGTCCTCTGAGTTGCCAACGGAGGGCGCAGCTTGGTCAGCCTGAAGGCCCAGGCTGGACATACTCTTACCCCTCCCCGGCACGAAAGGGGGAGAAGCAAGAACATTCCGACCCTCAGCCGCCACATCTCCGGCCGGAACCACGTTGTCGGAGGCGCCTTCAGTGGTCGAGGTCGCCACGGCCAGAGCCAACTCCGTCCCAGGGAGCACATCGTCCGCCCCGAAGGATACATTCTCCACCACCGGGCTCGGAGCCCCCAGGGAAGCCGGAGGGTCCGCTCGGGTAACCGTCTCCGAAGAAGCGGGGACGTCGGGCGCCACCAAGGCTTCGGTACCCGAAGAGGTACCTATTTCAAATATCCAGATTAATTAACATATTCTACAGATAGCAAGCGAATGTCGACAAAAAAAAGAAAGAGCTCCGGGAAAATACCTCTAAGAGCCTCTTGAGGAAGGATCGCCGGATCCTGCAGGACTTCGTACATCTGGAGGATGTTGTCGAAGTCATCCCCCGAGGTCCTACCCTCGGTTTCGTCCGTCGGGACCACAACCTCCGCGGGAACCCCTTCGGGTGCAGGCAAGTCGGAGGTAGAGTATGACTCCACTTGCACGTTGACGGGTGCAGGAGGAGTCAATGGAGTTACACTAACACCCTCCCTGTCGGAGAGGTTTGGGGGGACCTCCCCCATATCTTCGGCAATCAAAAGGTAGGCTTCGAAGGCCTTCGCCGTAGCACCTTCGGAGTCTTCTACCTCTTCGGGAGTAGGGCTCCGCTCATCCGGCGACGAAGAGGATGAAGCGGGTGTCAAGTGGGGAGGTTGCTTCGTCGCCTTCTTCTGAAGCGGTTGCTTACCAGCTTTTTTAGAGGGCTCGGCCGCTGCTTTCCTCTTGCGGCCCGCCGCTCCGGCTGGGGCGAAGTCGGGAAGCTGCGGGGGCTCCATGCCAAGGGCTCTCCACACCCTATTCGAGTGCTCCCAACTCCCCACCAACTCCAGCCTTCTCTGCCTCTCGGCCACCGAAGGGGCTCCGAGAATTCGTTCGGTAGCCCGGACTATGTCGTCCGGAGCTAAGGCCAGAGGCGCCGCTGAAAAGAAAAAGGTATAAGAAGCATAAGTATAATTAATATGTTCATATAAAATGATGCCGCAGGAGAAAGATGTACCTATGTTTCGGAGGTCCCCCTCCGAGGCTTGCGGAATGGAGATTGGCCAGCTGGCTCCGAGGGGTGAAATCCGAAGGCCGACAAACTCCTTGGCCAGGTCACGCATGCTCATGCGACGAGCCACTGAAGCAAGCAACCCTAGCCTCGTTGTGAGCAAACTAGGGTTCGGGGAGATGTCCGCCTCCTTCCGGAACCAGATTTCTTGAAGAGGGCCCGAGAGGGGGGAGTCTTCTCCTACTTCGGCGTAAAACCACCGAAGTATCCAGTTTGTATACCATCGGTCGTTTATGGCCTTCGCAGGGAAATGGAGAGCGTGCTCCCGCCGTAGCTGGAAGTTAACGCTGCCGAAGGCCACCGTCACCTTCGAGTCCCCAGGCCCATCTTGAGGCTTCGGCTGGCAGATGGCTTCGTGGGTCGCCGCAAAGACTTCGGAGCGTCCTTCGCACCCCTCCGCCCGAAGAGCCCACTCAAAGACGGCCAGGCGGACGATTGCGTTGGGGGACAATTGAGGCAGGGTTATGTGGAACAAGTCCAGTACCTCTGCCAGAAAATCCACGGCTGGTAGCCCCAGACCCGCTTCGAAGAACGCCTCGAAGACCACCACTTCTCCGTTCCGGGGCCGTGGAGTCGACTCTGTCCCGGGAACTCGAGTCCTCATTCTGGCTCCCAGCTTCCCGTCTACTGCCTCCTCAATGGACTCCGCGGTGCTCACAGACTGGCCAATAACAAAGCTCTGGGCCATCTTCTTCTTGGAGGGCGGGCGGAGCGCTCGAGGATTCTTGGGCCAAGCACCGCCCGGACCCCCCGCCATTGCCGTTGCTGCCGATGCGGCCCATGCCTGCCGCTGCGCCAAGGTGTTGGCTGCCAATGGAGTGGTGTGGCTGGTTCTCGCCATTGCGCTCAAGTGCTCAAGGGTGCGGAAGATTGAAGGAAAAGGTGAATCTCAGGAGCAGTGAATGCGGTAAAAAACTTCTAGTAATCCCTATTTCCCCCTTTTATAACCGCACGACCTATACTGCTCTTCGAGAGGTTTCACATTGCAGGTTCGGCTTCTGTCACTGACATGTGGGGCTGGTAATTGGAACGGCGTGCAACCGCTGAAGAAATCGACCGTTACCTTTTTTACAGAGGGTAATGGCTATCTGCGCCGTAACGGTCATATTGACGGTACCCCACGACGTTCGCACTCTGCAACCGTCTCCACGACAAAGGGCACTCCGTAACCGCTTTCGCGAAGTTCATACTCTGAAACCGTTCTATTCCCAGGGAGTTCTCTCACTGTGCCAAAACTCGGAGACGAAGGTTTTAAAATATTGGGCCCAAAATCCTGGGCTAAGTCATAACATCTTCGAATTCCCTTTAAGCCTCAGAAACTAGAAATGTTCCTTTCGTATACTGCCTTCTTTCTAAAAATAAGTTATCTACAGAAAGGCGTATTTGAGGGGCTACTGTTGGGGGAAATTACTTCATTTCCAAGACTCAAAGGCTAACCCTCAGTGGGCTCCAGGAAGATCCCGAAGGTGGCGGACGGATGTTCGAAGCATACGTCAGCACGGTCGGAGGGTGTCATGATGCGAAGTCACGGAGGACCCTCCGAAAGGAAGAAGGAGGCTTCGAAGCAGGAAGACGTGATTGATCAGATGTCTTGCTTATCCATCGATCTACCCTACGGCACTTTACCGTGTATAACCTTGTTTATAATATTGAATGTCAGTTGTAATATAGGGGTAAATAGGTCTATTTCTTAAGCCTTTTTCCCTATAAATACCCCCCTTTGTACCTTGTAAGAGGGAGGGAGAACTAGTTGTTCAAGCATATACATTCGGACCTCTTGAGTTGTTATCCTTTACGGAGGCTCAAGTTTGTCCTAAAACACAAACCTCTTGTTCGTTTGTTCTTGATTACCGAGAACCTGGTGGTGTAACTTTTACACCAACAGTGTCGGCGGAGTTAGCCTATGATAGAACACTACTCTATCTAAAGACTATCTATCGATAGATATTGGACCCGAAAGTTCTAAGTTGATCCATAACTTTTGGGTCGATCCAGAACTTCCGGACTTGTTCCTTGATATATGAGGAGTTTTTCCGGGAACATTTGAATTGGAGCAATAGTGAATATTAAATGTGGGATTGAACTTATTTTTCAGCATCTAAGGAGCCGCAAAGACACTAATTTCTATTTATATGATATACATGTATCTGATGGATTGTAATTGGTGTACTGAAAACAAAGCTAGCGGTTGGGTTTGGACACCGTTGGCGTAACAAAATTTATCTTGGTTCGGGCGTTTGAAAGTTAGATAAGCCCTACGTCTAGTGTGTAATATTGATTCTGATTATAGTGTTTGGTCCCTCTTATAATAGAAAGGGTTAGTATTTATAAACAAAATATAATAGAATAATACTAATATACCCTCTAGTTACAACCGTCATTGTCGATTCTGTATACAAGACTTCGTAAGAACAAAATAGTAACCCCTAGTGTGAAAACACTTAGAAGGTAAACCTCTTGTCAATGATTGCAGTGACCCTCCAAACTAAGAGCCTTCGAAGGGGGTCGCTCTTTAAAACCATTCACATCTTTATAAAGCCTACGGAATACCCACGTTTGTGAGACCTTCGCATTCAAAGCCTTGAATGTCATACATTTAGCATTCGAAGTACCTTGTCAGACAATTCACTTGGTTCAAGAGCATGATGGGATTATTTTCCCCCAACTATAGCCCCTCGCATATGATCCTTCTAATCTATCTTCGGGAAGGGGTGATGTGTGCTATTAACAAACCATCATGCTTCGAGTGTACAAATCTACTAGCTAGCTGAATCGCAAGTGTCACCGAAGAGCATTTAATACAAAGGGAGGCTAATGATAAAGACGATGGGACGCCCTCAAGCAAACAAACGCTGCTTTGATGAGACGACGAATCTTGAAGCACAAGAGTCTTCATGATCTTTGGGATTGTTTTCATGAAAACTTTTTACCTTGGCACTACAAGTTAGAGATGGTGGGTGAAATGTTGATGGGTAACAAATGCTTATGCTGTGAGGCTTTCGGGGCAAGCCTTGTGGCCTATGAAAGGTTGTCGACCATCACCGTGAGTGCCCTATACCTACAGAATATGTTCCTTCTGCTTCTCATCTTATTCAAGCTTTGTGATCCAACTTTTAGAGCTCTTTTATTCTCCATGATCCTTCGCCGCCTTAGCCATGTCGAAGAAGTCATCGAAGGGCCACAACATTTAGGCCTCCAACAACCCCAAGCTTATACACTGCAAATAGTTGCAGTAGTATCCAAAGAAAGACCTAGTTCCCTAAGGTCATATGGACCTCGAGACCTAAAGCCTCCGCCAGATAATTATACCTTTATCTTGGAGAATTCAATTAGCACCGAAGAAACTATGGTGCAGATTTTCCAAGGAAAGGTTCATTCGATTATGGCTATATACATCCCAGAAGATGAGGTGATCTCTGAGCCAACCACTAATGAGGTGGTGGTATTTGAATCCTTCTTTTAAGCAAGTCTTGGTCTTCCTTTTTCTAACATGTTGCTGAAGTTCGTTGGCCTCCTAACGATAGTAATTAACCCAAGCTTGCGTCTCGTCGGCATGCATAAGGGCCTCGATGTGAAGGGTGTCCATGGCTGATAGAAGACGTGTCTGGTGAGCTACGAGAGGATCACAACTGACGTGGGTGTTGCGGTCTGATGCTAGCTCCCAGGACGGCAGATAGCGGAAGGCGGTGCCATCTAGGCGGTCATCGTAGATATGATGAAGCTCTCCGAGTGCTTGCAGTGCAGTCTCCTAGCAACCAATCTCAAAACTCAGGGCTTTGGCTGAGGTGGCGAAGGAAGTCAATTCCTCGTCTGAGGCGATGAGTGTTAGGGTCACTTGACAGGGGCCACTTTCTCCGATCCGGTAGATCCCACAGTACTCTGGCTCATGGGTGTATTGTAGGAAAGCTGCCAACATACGGAGCTCTTGGATGAAACTAGTGGCTTCCCTGTATAAACTGGGAACGTGGGTCGGCATCTACAAAGAAGGCAAAGTTTAAAGAGTAAGGGAGAGGAGAAAATATGAAGTATAGTTTTACGAAATAAATTTTTATAAAGCTAGGCATCAGGTAGGTCTGTTTGGCTTCCTTTAGTCAAGTCGGCTTTGATACCATCTTGTCACGCCCTAATTTTACAAAACCAGAACTTTATTGAATTTCCAGAGAAAAACAATAATTACAAGGAGTTATGAATTTGATGTTTGAAATGATTATTCTCAAATTTTATTTAAATTCTAATTAAAACAATATAAAAGTTTATTATAAACATATAAATTTTATTGGATGAATATGAAGAGAATAAAAAGATAATTTTTCTGAAATTTGAATGGTCAAATTTGGAGTTAATTTGAATAAGATGTCAATTTTTGAAGTTTAAAGGAACTTCTGAATTTATTTTAAACCAAAAACAGTCTCTGGTCAACGGTGAGCCAGGTTCACCATGAACCAGCACACTGTGCGCGTGAACCAGGGCTTTTAAGTGAAATTCGAGTGAAATCCGATGGCTACAGGGGCTCGGTATCGCTTCAGCGAGGATGGAGGGCTCAAATTAAATCCCTCCCGTGATTTAATCTGTGTCGCTCGCCACCGAACCAATGGCTCAGATCGCGTCAAGCACAGCACGGGGTAAATACCAGCGCAGCTGTACTCTCCAATGATGGTAGGATGCGACGGCGAGCACAACGACGATGGCGGTGGCCTAGGGCCTGAGTTAGACACAGAAATGGAACAAGAATAGCACGGGGGTGAGTTTGGTACCAGAGGTGAGGGTTGGGCATTTCTGGTCAAGGCCAGCGACGAGCAAGGGTGGTGAGGTGGCTTTGGCTCAATGGCGATAGCGGTCCTCTGGCGGTCTTCGGCTGGATCGGAGGTGTGGTCAAGGTTGGGTGGGTGTCGGGGATCACAGTGGGGTCGATAGCGAGGCGGGCGGTGGTCTCCGGCGACGGTGAGTGGCGGTTGGAGGCCAAACAAAGGCGGCGATGATTTGGGGCTCCACGAGGGCTCGATATTGTGGGGCTAAGTGTGCTTGGGTCACGGGGTTCAGCAGAGGAGGGGGAGCCTTATAGGGGTCACCGGTGGGGTTAAATGAGGGCACCATCGGGGGAATCCAGGAGTAATTTCATAGTAACTCCGGCGAGCTCGCATGCATGGTGATTGGGTGAATTTGGACGCGATCGAGCATGGGAACATAGGATAAAGGGTCAGTGGAGATCGGGGAACATTAATCTGGGCCAAATTTGAGGGGAGGAGGCTATCAGCAATGGATTGGTGGGCTAGGGTTTTGGCCGGCGAGAGGGGAGGGATTTGGGGGCGATTCCGGCGGGGAAGAAGGTGATGATAGGTCGGGTCGGGCTGCTAGTGGGTGCGAGCGAGGGGTATGGCGTCGATAGGAGGGGGCCACTGGGAAGAGGGAGGAGGCGGGCGCAGGCACGGGGATCGGCGCCGACAGGTGGGCCTGCGCGTGGGAGAGAGGAGCGGAGCCTGACAGGTGGGGGCATCAGGCAGTGAGCGTGGGCAGGGCACGGGTGAGGGGGAAAGAGGAGCTGATAGGTGGGGCCTGTGTGTTAGTGAGCGCATGTGCTGGTTGGGCCGGGCTGGAGGGAGAAAGGAGGGGAGCGGCCCAATAGGATTTAAAATTATTTTCCAATAAAAATAATTCTAGAAATTCACTTATAAAATATGAGCTTTCAACAATGGTTATAAAAATTTGTAAACATTCTCAAAAATATATTTTGGTCTTATGAATCTAACATAATTTTCTCAGCTCAAAATTTGAATTATTTCTTCATGTTTTTATTCATTTGGACATCTTCAGCTTATTCAAATGTCAAGAATAATTATTTTCATGGAAAAATAAATATTCTCAAAATATTTATTCAAGTGCCTCCTTAGGTTCAAACCTAATTAATTGACCTTCAACCAAGTAAAATTTTTTATTACTTTATTTTATTCTTCCTCAAGGTTTTCCAATTAATTAAACCATTTTATTATCCAAACTCAATTTATCCATTTAAAAATTTTATTTTCTCCAATTTATTTAATTTAGAAAATTCAGGGTGTTACAAATCTAACCCCCTTAACAAGAATCTCGCCCGGAGATTCGAAAAGGCTAGAAATAGAAGGTCATGGATAGGCTTCAACTTTTTCTAAATTACTTCTTCAAATTGATGGCTTCAAGACTGCATCATTAGGGATTGAACTTGACTTGGTTAGGCCTTTCTTAGCGACACTCGTACGCTCTGGGCAATTATTGATGTAATGCCCCTCTTAACGGCAGTTGAAGAAAACCACTAGGTTTCCATGGCGATCCCTCTTCAATATCTGATCGATCCGATTCAGAGCAAGGTCTTGGTTGGAGTTGGATGGTTTACCCTTGCTTCTTACATTACCACGCCTTGTAGGTGGATGGGTGAGGTGAAAGCACATCCGATGAACTTCAGCAACCTTAGTTAAAAGCAAACTCATGTGGCAGTCCCTGGGGATATGATCCCTTCCTTACCACAAATAGCAAGTAGTCCCACTGGTGGGGCATCATCCGGGTGGATGGTCTTCTATACATCTTGGACAACCGACATTGCATTCACTAGCATGGTGTCCGACTTCCCCACAACTGCTACAAGCCTTGAACAATGATTTCTCATGTGAAGTGGCTTCATCCTGACATGAGTCTTCATCCAAGGATGTAATCATAGGGTCTTGGTACACACCTTGCCTGTATTGTCACGCGATATGTCCAAATTGACCGCAATGATAGCACGACTTTCCAATAATCCCTTCTAGGGGCCACTGTCCTTCGACAATTTTCATATCACTCACATCTTCCTTTAGATTAGACCTTGTCTTTACCTTTTGATTCATGTGTGGGTGGGGACGAGATTGAATCTCTGCTTGCTTTTTCTGGGTCGACAAAACATGCCTCAATGACTTTGTGAGAATGACCTCAGTTGATTGTTCACCATTGTCTCCTCGTTGGAGTTCTTCAATCTCTTTCTTCTTTAACACGATCATCCTTAAAGGGAGGTGAGTGACTTTGAAAGCAGCAGTGAACCTGACCCAAATAATCTCATGGTTCACGGCCTGAGCTTTCCGATACTGGTTCCACCATTCTGCGGCTGGTCCATGCAGCTGATGGGTGGCAAAGGCCACACGCTCATGATCTGTATAGGGAAGAAGCTTAAGCTTCTTCGTGATTTTACGAAGCCAATCGTTGGCCTTGAAGGGATTGGTGGTGTGTGAGAGGGTCGGGGGTTTGATACAAAGGGATTCTGATAGCTGAATTACACGAGCTGGAGTCGGTGCTGGCAGTCTTTGAGGAACATTAATCCCTTGGGCCAGCTGAAGCTGATGAAGTTGTTTTTGCTACTGTTTGAGCTGGACATGCTAATTTGACTAGTCATGGCTTCGACAAGAGTTGGTTGATCTAGAGCTGATGACGGATTCGCTTGATGATGTCCTGATGCATCCTAGGTGGGCAAAAGGCTTTTGAGAAGGCTGGCGGCAGGGTTGCCTCCCGCTTCACCGATGATGTTGGCACCACGGCTCTGATTGGTGGCCATTCCACTAGAGGACGTAACACCCCAAGGGAAGATGAAGGGGCTTAGAATAAATTTTTTTCCAAATAATGATAGTTCTTTTTATTGCCATGGTAAAGATGGGTTTGTCTATATTACAATGTTTTTATTTTTAATTTGTCCATAGCACAAGTCGCTCTAGAGCAAGACCACAAACAACAAAAACACTCAAGTGGAATCTAGCGCATACTACAACCATCTAGTGGTTGTCGGGGGCATTGCTAGATGTACTCTCAGATCTTCGGGTTGAGCCCGCTGCGGTGCTAGGTTCAGCTTCATCGTCTGCCATCAGCCCTTCTGATGCTTCGGCTTCACCTGGGCTGGGTAGGGTCGAACTTCGCTTGGTCGACTTCTTCGGTCGGTGAATGGTCTTCCGATGGGTCCTCCTCCTAGGGGGAGCTATGGGTGTCAGCTCGGCAATGTCCTCCTTGAGCTCCTAGTTCTGGCTAAGGAGCTGGGTATCCTGTTGCTGAAGTTCGTCGGCCTCCTGATGATAGTAATTAACCCAATAATGCATCTCTTCGGCGTGTAGAAGGGCCTCGGTGTGAAGGGTGTCCATGGCTGATAGGAAACGTGTCTAGCGAGCTATGAGAGGATCACAGATAATTATACATTTATCTTGGAGAATTCAATTAGCACCAAAGAAACTATGGTGCAAATTTGCCAAGGAAAGGTTCATTCGATTTTGGCTATATACATCCCAGAAGATGAGGTGATCTTCAAGCCAACCACTAACGAGGTGGTGGTATTTGAAGCCTTCTTTGAAGCAAGTCTTGGTCTTCCTTTTTCTAACCCGTTGCTAAAGTTCGTCGGCCTCTTGATGATAGTAATTAACCCAAGCTTGTGTCTCGTCGACGTGCAGAAGGGCCTCGGTGTGAAGGGTGTCCATGGTTGATAGGAGACGTGTTTGACGAGCTACGAGAGGATCGCAGTCCCCGAGACAGCTGACGTAGGTGCTGCGGTCTGATGCTCGCTCCTGGGACAGTAGATAGCAGAAGGCGGTGCCATCTAGGTGGTCATCATAGATTTGACGAAACTCTTCGAGTGCTTACACTGCAGTCTCCTAGCAACCAATGTCAAAACTCAGGGCTTTGGCTGAGGTGGTGAAGGAAGTCAGTTCCTCGTTTGAGGCTGAGTGTTAGGGTCACTTGACAGGGGCCACTTTCTCTGATCCGGTAGATCCCACGGTACTCTGGCTCATGGGTGTATTGTAGGAAAGCTGCCAACATACGGAGCTCTTGGACGAAACTAGTGGCTTCCCGGCAGAAACTACAAACGTGGGTCGACATCTACAAAGATGGCAAAGTTTAAAGAGTAAGGGATAGGAGAAAAATATGAAGTATAGTTTTACGAAATAATTTTTTATAAAGCTAGGCATCGGGTAGATCTGTTTGGCTTCCTTCAGTCAAGTTGGCTCTGATACCATCTTGTCACGCCCCAATTTTACAAAACTGGAACTTTATTAAATTTCCAGATAAAAACAATAAATACAAGATGTTCATCACACGACCTCGTACATACGACAAACAAAATATAGCTCGTAGGCTATTTTATTACACTTAATTAATAAGAAAAAGAAAAATCTTGGCGATGAACATCTTGCTCCAAGACTCGCATTGTTGGACCGAAAAGGGCGACCAGAGGGGGGGGTGAATGGGAGCTTTCAAAATTTCAGGCTAAAAATAGCCTTCTGTTTCAAATCAGTCTCCTGCGGAACAGGCTTCGAACACACCCTTTAGAGGTCTGGTTCGGATGTATTCTATAGATCCGGAACTAGGCTTCGCGATGAGCAAAAGTTCAAAGTCAAGAAGACTTCGCTCACACCCACAAAATCTAAAAACACTTCTGCTAGGATAGTGCAGGATCCGCACACTAGGTGCCTTCAAGCAGGCTTCGCACTTCACCCTTAGCAGGAGGTGGTTTCCCTCTGCGGACTTCGATCAGATACTTCGTACTAGCAAATGGTACTAGGATTCATATTTCGAAGGTCTAAAAGCAAACAGAACCGATTTTGCTAAGTAAAGAAAGCAATCTTTGAGCACACCCCACTCAGTGCTTCGCTAGTAACAGTGAGGGGTTGCCTCAGTTTACACAGAGCGAACACACACTGAAAAACACACACTTCGCATGCACAAACCACTAATACCCTTCTCTAGAGAAGAACCAGTGTACAAACCCAGAATGGAACAGAATGAAGTGTAACTCAAAGAAAACAACTCATGTTGTGCAAAACAGAGATACAAGTTCAAGCAACAGTTGAAGAACAGAAAGTAGATTTCATTGCATGAACAGGGAACACAAAATGAACTCATAGGACATAATACATGGATGAGGCGGCTAGCACAGGAGTTCTAAAAATGGCTCCTCAAAGTGTTACCTAGACCTAGCCACCCTTCACTATTTGTAGGCACTATTCAGCACTGTGAATAGACTACTTTACCCCTAGGGTTTACACTATTTTTGTCTCAGTCAGATGAGGGGGTACAGACGATAGTCTACTTTATTTGGAGGCTTCTTTTGTCAGTTTCGCAGAGGAGATAGCATTAGCTTTAGCAGAGCAGACACGATCAACCTTTGTAGTTTTGGAGTCTTCTGAAGCCCCCCTTCGCACGCGAGGTGTGCGGTAGCTTCTGCGAGAAGCTTGGAGCCAGATGGCCTTCGCTTCACCAAAGTGAGCCTTCGATACAGTGACAGTTTTGAGCCGAAGCCATCAAAGCTCTTGAGCCTTCGCACCATCACCTCCGGAGTGGACCACCATGACTTCGCAGCTACTCTCAGCTCGAACTCTGTCAGTCCGTGTACCGAAGCCATGTATGGCCGAAGTACCTTAAGTCATCCATATTCCGAAGCCCCACCTTCGGAGTACCTTCACCACCCTTCGAAGTCCTTCAGTTCAATGCCTCTACATGAAGCATATTCATAAGCACCCCTCCGCAGTGTCTCAGCCCCGAGCACACTCTATGAAGACCCTTATCCGGACCATGCCTTCGATGCACCTTGACTTCCGAGACCTTCGTCAGGTGTCCCTTCGAGTGCCTCCATCGGGAGCACACTTAGAACGCCTTGCCTCAATGTTGAGGACTTCGTACACCATACTTCGAATTCACTTTGTCCGGAGCACCCTTCAAAGTGCCTCATCTCCGAGGATTTTGCCTCGGGGTACCTTCAGCCAGAGCCACCCTCTGCACTTTTTGCCTTCTCCTGGCGCACCTTGACCCGAGGACCGACCTCGACCCCACGCAGCCTTCATGACCGAGTTCCCCACTCGCTTGGCATCAAGCCTCCCACTTGACCCAGGTTCACTTGCTGCAAACCGTCTATCGCCTACGAAGTCACATGCGCACCACCGACAAGAAGACAAGAGTGTCCAGTACCCCGGAGACCTCTCCGGTAAATAACCTTCGGTATACACTATGGTATACCTGATGGGTCAGTGGTCCCGATCTTCCGCTAGGTAAGGGATAAACTTGGGTTGGTGGAGAATCTCGATGTTGGCGATCCAAGGCTCCGGTCCGGCGGATCAAAACCTTGCAATCGTTACACCACTGTCTCCGTTGGTTATCAACCACGCAGAACGCGATTGACCTCGCCACGAAGGCTAATTCCTGCAAGCGAACCCAAGAACACAAGCAAGAACATGAAGGATACAAATCGAATGCCAAATCACAGACAAACGAAGATAAGGTGAGGTTTCACAAACGCCAATGCAGCAGCCAATCGGTCCGGTGCAAGAGGCGGGATCTAAACACAACAGTGTAGATGCAACAAAGCAAAACCTAACCCTAGAGGTGGCTGGCGTGAGAATATATAGGGCGGTGGCCTGTGGAAGGGGAACAGACTTGGGCTGTGGGCTAGAAGACGTACAGACTCAGATTATGGCCAACATGGCCCAGTTCTGTCACGCAGTACTGTTTTAAATACACAGGGCGACTCGAGACTCCAAATGAGGTGAAACCAACGGCAAACGATCCGTCTTCTCCTCAGGTTTCCAAAAAGTCAAAGAACGTGCCAATCGGACTTCGTATGAGGAAGTTATGCCCATTTTGGTGAAAGGTGGTCGATGTAGTCCGAACCAGCGAATTCTTGACTTCAAATCATCCGTGCGGCTCCGTCTTCAACTCCAACTCTCCTATTCCATCTCCCATGTTCCTAAGCAACAAAATATCACTAGTATTCAGTAGCATCCCATCCAAACAAATATAATCAAAGTTGCTAAGGAACGAATTAACCTCATGGTTCAAGCGACGAGCACGGGCGCGTGTGATTGGTCCTTGTAGTTGAATTGTAGGTGGAGGCTCCATGTGTGTATCATGTGAAGTGATGTCCTCATCATCCTCCCCCTCTTGAATTGGAGTCGTCCTCGACTCAAGCTCATCATCATCTCCCAAATAGGGCTTTAAATCTGAAATGTTAATTGTGGGACTAACCCCAAAAGCTGCAGGCAACTCAAGCTTATATGCATTGTCATTTATCTTCTCAAGCACACGGAAAGGACCATCAGCACGGGGCATCAATTTAGACTTTCGTAAATCAGGAAAACGATCCTTGCGCAAGTGCAACCAAACAAGATCACCCGGTTCAAATGTTATCTCTTTTCTACCCTTACTACCATAAGCACGATATTTCTCATTCATTTTCTCTATGTTTGCTTTAGTAGTTTCATGCATCTTAAGTAATAATTCAACACGTGTAGTAGCATCAAAATTCAAGTTTTCAGATGGTGGTAATGGTAGCAAATCAATAGGAGCACGCAGATTAAAGCTATAGACCACTTGAAACGAACTTACCTTAGTAGTGGAGTGTACTGACCTATTATATGCAAACTCAATATGAGGTAGACACTCTTCCCAGAGCTTCAAGTTGGTCTTCAAAACAGCCCTCAACATGGTGGACAATGTGCGGTTGACGACCTCCGTTTGTCCATCCGTTTGGGGGTGACAAGTAGTAGAAAACAACAGCTTCGTCCCCAACTTATGCCACAACGTCCTCCAAAAATGACTTAAGAATTTGGCATCACGATCTGAAACGATGGTATTGGGAACTCCATGCAAGCGTACGACCTCTCTGAAAAACAAATCAGCAACATTTGTAGCATCGTCGCTCTTGTGACAAGGTATAAAATGCGCCATTTTAGAGAAACGATCTACCACCACAAAAATACTATCTCTCCCCCTCCTAGTTCTAGGTAATCCTAACACAAAATCCATAGAAATATCCTCCCAAGGTATACTAGGAACGGGCAGAGGCATATAAAGGCCATGTGGGTTTAGATGGGACTTAGCTTTATTGCAAGTAGTGCATCGTGCCACATAGCGCTCAACATCTCGTCTCATCCTAGGCCAATAGAAATGTGTGGACAGCACATCTTCGGTTTTCTTGGATCCAAAATGACCCATCAAACCACCACCGTGGGCTTCCTGCAATAACAACAAGCGAAGAGAGCTAGCCGGAACGCATAACTTGTTAGCACGAAAAAGATATCCATGATTCAGCACATATTTGTTCCAAGCACGGTCATTTGTACAATTTGCAAAAGCATCTTTGAAGTCCAAATCAGTAGCATACATGTCCTTCAATGTTTCTAAACCAAAGATCTTATAATCAAGTTGAGAAAGCAATGTATATCGTCTAGATAAAGCATCAGCAATCACATTATCTTTCCCTTTCTTATGCTTAATGATATATGGAAAAGTCTCAATAAATTCTACCCATTTAGCATGTCGTTTATTCAGATTTGCTTGACTACGTATATGCTTCAATGCTTCATGATCCGAATGAATAATAAACTCCTTAGGCAAAAGGTAATGTTGCCAAGTTTCAAGCACACGCACTAAGGCATATAATTCCTTATCATAGGTAGAATAGTTCAACTGTGGGCCATGTAATTTCTCACTAAAATAGGCCACGGGTTTACCTCCTTGCAGCAGCACACCTCCTAATTCAAACCCACTAGCATCACATTCTAACTCAAAAGGCTTACTGAAGTCGGGTAGCTGAAGTAGAGGTGCATGTGTAAGACGATCTTTGAGTGTGGCAAAGGCTTGTTCATGTGCTGGCTCCCACGCAAAAGTAATTCCCTTCTTGGTCAACTCATGCAAAGGACCGGCTATGGTGCTGAAATCTTTCACAAAACGCCGGTAGAAACCTGCAAGACCAAGAAAACTACGTACCTGTGTGATAGTTTGGGGTTGCGGCCAGCTGTTGATTGCTTCGACCTTTGCCACGTCAACCTCAATACCCTATGAAGTGACAACATATCCAAGAAACACAACTCGATCCGTGCAAAACGTGCACTTCTCAAGGTTACCAAACATTCTAGCTTCACGGAGGGCAAAAAAAACAGCACGTAGGTGTTCAACATGTTCAGTGAGAGACTTGCTATAAACCAAGTTCAATAAGTATTCCCAAGTACTTGTCAAAGTTGCTGGCCTTAGTGCTTCCAAGGTGAAAATTCAAGCAATAGAGGGAAACTATGTGCCCAAAGCTCAAAAGGAAGCACAAACAGACCAAATTCAGCTCTCTACAGATCGGACAAGGGATCAGACAAGAGTTCGGACAAGAGTTCGGACAAGAGATCGGACAAGCAACAAACAGCCAAAGCCTTCCTCAGATCGGACAAGTGTTCGGACAGGAGTTCGGACAAGAGTTCGGACAAGCAAATAACAGGACCGCTTCTCTTTTTTTTTATATTTTTTTTCTCCTTTTTTTTCACTCTATTTTTTTTGAAACAAGGATGACCAGAGGAGTAACCACAAAAATTGGCACCTACAACTGAGGTGGGATGTGGCTCACAAAATTCAAACAAGTTTGCTATCCGGCGAGCAAAAACTTTGTCCAATTTTTTTCTTTATCTTCCTGATTTTTTTTGGCGATTTTGGTGAGGGCTAACCGGTGAAACCGGTTAGGGTACCCACCCAAATTGGGTCAGGAACACGCTCAAACAAATTCAGATTTTTCTGCCAAACGAGCGAAAAGTTATGCCTGTTTTACTGAAGGGGGGTCACAAAGAGTCGATGTGGAAAACAAAGTAGGGTTGCGGAAGGGGGGTTTTTCGGTGGGGAATTTTATCTGAGACACAAGAACAACTACTACTCAAACGACACAGAGGGATGACTAAACCAGCAACAGGACTCGACCAAGAACACGAACTCAACAAAGTTAAAACTGAAATTAAATTCGCAAGGCACAAAGGGGTTCTCGGTGGGGAATTTTTTTTTGGTGCGGTTTTCTGGACTCTGGGTAAAAACAAGAGCAGATCGAGATTACCTAACGGCAAAACTGAGCTCTGATACCAACTGATGGGTCAGTGGTCCCGATCTTCCGCTAGGTAAGGGATAAACTTGGGTTGGTGGAGAATCTCGACGTTGGCGATCCAAGGCTCCGGTCCGGCGGATCAAAACCTTGCAATCGTTACACCACTGTCTCCGTTGGTTATCAACCACGCAGAACGCGATTGACCTCGCCACGAAGGCTAATTCCTGCAAGCGAACCCAAGAACACAAGCAAGAACAGGAAGGATACAAATCGAATGCCAAATCACAGACAAACGAAGATAAGGTGAGGTTTCACAAACGCCAATGCAGCAGCCAATCGGTCCGGTGCAAGAGGCGGGATCTAAACACAACAGTGTAGATGCAACAAAGCAAAACCTAACCCTAGAGGTGGCTGGCGTGAGAATATATAGGGCGGCGGCCTGTGGAAGGGGAACAGACTTGGGCTGTGGGCTAGAAGACGTACAGACTCAGATTATGGCCAACATGGCCCAGTTCTGTCACACAGTACTGTTTTAAATACACAGGACGACTCGAGACTCCAAATGAGGTGAAACCAACGGCAAACGATCCGTCTTCTCCTCAGCTTTCCAAAAAGTCAAAGAACGCGCCAATCGGACTTCGTATGAGGAAGTTATGCCCATTTTGGTGAAAGGTGGTCGATGCAGTCCGAACCAGCGAATTCTTGACTTCAAATCATCCGTGCGGCTCCGTCTTCAACTCCAACTCTCCTATTCCATCTCCCATGTTCCTAAGCAACAAAATATCACTAGTATTCAGTAGCATCCCATCCAAACAAATATAATCAAAGTTGCTAAGGAACGAATTAACCTCATGGTTCAAGCGACGAGCACGGGCGCGTGTGATTGGTCCTTGTAGTTGAATTGTAGGTGGAGGCTCCATGTGTGTATCATGTGAAGTGATGTCCTCATCAATACCGCCCAAAGTACCGAACCCTTCGATACACATGTCATCATGCTCTGCCGGACCCCTCTGACAGACACACTCCACTGCTCAGCTGCAGTCAGCAATCACCGAGCCCTTCGGTAAACACCTCCGAAGCCCTTCGGAGGGACCCCTTCACCCAGAAGAGAACTTGTCAATCACTTATCATAGACTTGAAACAAAGGCACATTTAAACTTGGTTTCTCAGTCTCCCCCTTAATGAGTGCATTGACAACCAAATTCAAGTTCAAGAAAATTTGAATATTTTCAGCACACAAGTGACCATAAAAACTCAGAAAAGAGCCAAAACATGTCATTTGATTAATGAACTTCAATTGACTTGAGTCATTAAAAGCTAATTTGCAAAAATTCCTCTTTTTGGTAGTAAATATTTTCTCCCCCTTTTTAGTTTCATCACTTGTTCTCCCCCTTAGGTAAGCAAACCAAGCATTTTTCTCCCCCTTTGGCAATGCAAGAATCAAGGAGCAAGAATTGATGCAAGGCTTCGAGATGATGAAAAGTGTGAAAACATATGGTGCAAAAATATGCCAAATCATACTGTCAGGTTCAGATGCTCAGTTCAAGGTAACATATTCCAAGTTCAATGTGTGATGCATGAGACTTTCAAATTTTTGAAAATAAAAACATCACCACTTATACTAGTCATCTCGACATGTGAAAGCGAGAATTGCAAAAGCTAAACAATTTCCACCCAGGAAAGCAAGTCCAATCGCCATGGTGCATTTAGCAAGCTTGATTAGCAATTGATTCAGACTTTGCAATTCTTTTGATTTTGCTAGGGGTTATTTGCTCATCTACCTTATTCTTTCCAACCAAGCCAAGCCTAGGCCAAGAGAGACTATTAGAAGCTTAAGATAGTGATTTTGGCAGACACTAAGTTATCCTAGTTCATACCAAAGTGAAATGGTAATCAGTCTAAAATAAAGAAGTGCGACAAGCAAACCCACCTGGATCTTTTCATTTTTAGCACATAAATCATGGATATTTGATTTTTGTCGTGTAACATTTGTTGTATGGTTCCATGAGAAGCAATATTATTTGCAAGTTTCAATTTTGCATCCATAATAAAGGATTCTAGCTACCAAGCAGATAAAAGATAGCTAAAGCAATTCTGTCCTATACATGCTAAACTCAAGACTAAGCAGTGATCAAGTTTTGAATTTTGTAAATTAAAATCATGCTCATTTTGAAGTGAGATACATTAAACAGAACTGAGACATCATGATAATGACAACAATGCGAAGGCATATAAAAGCATCACAATGCCTCAACAAATCATCATAAGAAAGCCAATGCAACACACATAACACATGCTCCCCTCACAAAATATCGTAAGGATGACAAATACCTAGTTCCCCACGCAAATAAGCAAATCGGGAGGCATCAAGTGGTTTGGTAAAGATGTCGGCAAGCTAGTTCTGGGTATCAACATACTGAAGTTCAATATCACCCTTCTCATTGTGATCTCTGAGAAAATGATATCTCACATCAATGTGTTTGGTTCTGGAATGCTGAACCGGGTTGTTTGCAATGCATATAGCGCAAGTGTTATAGCAAAACAATGGAACACCCTTATAATCTAACTCAAAATCCCGCAAAGTGGAAACCATCCACAAAATCTGTGAGCAACAGCTAGCTGTAACAACATATTCGGCCTCAGCCGTAGATTGCACAATGCTAGACTATTTGCGGGATGACCAGCAAACTAGAGAAGTACCCAGAAAATGACAAGTACCAGAGGTACTTTTCCTATCAATTCTACACCCAGCAAAATCTGCATCTGAATAACCACGAAGACACAAATAGGAAGATGCAGAATACCATATGCCAAATTAAAGGGTATGCTTGAGATACTTGAGAATGCGCTTTACCGCTTGGTAGTGCGAAGCACGTGGTGAAACCTGAAAACGAGCGCACAGACACACTGCGAAGTGTATGTCTGGCCCCGTAGCAATCAAGTAGAGGAGGGAGCCAATCATGCTTCATAACTCCTTCTGATCTACGGTTTCTCCATCCTCGTCAAGATCTAATGCTACAAATGTAGCCATTGGAGTGGTGAGTGGCTTCACATCAGTTATGTCGAACTTCTTGAGCAGGTCCTTGGTGTACTTCGTATGGTGAACGAAGGTACCTTGTTTGCTTTGCTTGATTTGCAAACCAAGGAAACATGTGAGTTCGCCCATCATGGACATCTCGAACTCCCTGCTCATAGATTCTACAAACTCGGCAACCAAAGCATGAGAAGAGCCACCAAAGATGATATCATCATCATCATCATAAATCTGAACTAGAAGGAAATCTTTGCCATGCTTGAGAGTGAACAGGGTTTTATCGACTGATCCCATCAAATACCCTCGCTTAAGCAAAAAAGGCTTAAGTCTATCATACCAAGCCTGAGGGGCCTGCTTGAGTCCATAAAGATCCTTATGAAGTTTAAGAACCTTATGTGGGTATTTGGGGTTTTCAAAACCAGGGGGTTGTTTTACATAAACATCTTCGCCTATGCAGCCACTAAGAAATGCACTTTTGACATCCATTTGATAAAGTTTGAAACCTCGGGATGCCGCAAAAGCGAGCAAAATTCTAATGGCCTCAAGACGAGCAACAGGTGCAAAAGTTTCAGTAAAATCAATCCCTTCTAACTGAGAATAACCTTGAGCCACAAGTCTAGCTTTGTTTCTAACTACATTCCCATCCTCACCTTGTTTGTTTTTAAAAATCCATTTAGTTCCAATAAAATGAACATTAGGTGGAGGATCTAAAAGAGTCCAGACTTAGTTTCTCTCAAAATTTTCAAGTTCCTCATGGATGACATTGATCCAACTAGAATAAGAAAGTGCATGACTCACATCTAAGGGCTCAAAAGAAGCAACAAAAGCAGAATCAATGAAATGAGTATGAGAACGTGCTACCCTTTGATCAAGCTCACCTATGATCTGCTCGGGAGGATGCATCCTTTGAATATGATAAGGAGCCTCGTGGTGGGATGCAGTCTCCCCCTCAACTTGTGCTAGTGAATGGTCGAAGATGACTGATGTTGAGGTTGTAGCTTCGGGACCTCTTGTCGAAGTGATCGAAGCGGGATCGGCTTCAGGGATCGATGTCGAGGGTATTAGGGGTTCCTCCTCAAAATCTTCGGGATCTTCATCTTTGAAGAAGGTCAGCTCCATATCATGTTCATTGGCCTTTACCTTTCACTCTACTTCTTCGGTTGTTGCCGAAGGTAATTTGCTCTTTTTGATTGGTTGTGGTGAGACTAGAGAACCATGATGCATTCCCGGTCATATGGCACGAACAACCGGAGTACATGATCCACGTGCCCTCCAAGCCTCAATCTGATGCCTACACAAAATGAGAAAACCTGTATCGCTCAGTGTTGGGGTGAGTGAAAGCATGACGAGGCATCCAACACTGAGTGATACGAGAAGTAGGCATAGTAAAAGTAGTCTGTCTACGCATAGGAAAAACATAATGATGCAAAGTGCGAGGTCTACCTATATGATGCAATCGAGATGCATGATGAGGTCTCCCAACCTATCGAGGCACAAAGCCACTGACACGTGGTATAGCACCATATGAAACATGGTGAACACCACGAGGGGCAAAATCTCTCCGAGAGGATCTAGGAGCCTCATAAACAGGACATGAGTAAAACTCAGACTCATGCATACCTAGAGGAGGGTAATGCATGTCCTGGAATCTCAACGTCTGAGAACGTCGCTCATCCTTGATGCGACGATAGCAAAACCTAACCAAATGACCTGCCCGCTAACAGTAAGAACAATGAAACACTCTCCTAGGGGCACTCTCATAGGTCATAGGAGCAATCCTCATTGGCTCCTTGGGCTTCTGCTGAGTGTTTTTCTTGGGAGGAATTTTCTTGGCAGGAGGAGTGGTTTTCTTTGGAGTTTGGGTAGGCTTTTTGACTGGTGGAGTGTCTAACTGGGCTCTTTCTTTCTCTAAGGTAGTGGGTGAGGTAAAAATAGTTTTGTTCTCACTTTTTGAAGGAATCCTCTCAAAACCCAATCCTAGAGTAACCCTGCCCTGTCAGCACACATCTTGGTCTTGGCCAAGAGCAAATCCATCCTACCCTTTCCCTCAATGCATTTGTTAACCACCGAAAGAAGGTATTCATTTTCAGTCATGAGGTTTTCAGCTTGCCCTCTAGCAAAACTAAGTTGGTCGTTAAGGGTGATGCAGGTGGGACAAGCAGACTGCACATCCTTAAAAAACTCAACACTCTCCAATCGAGCCTCTAACTCCCTAACATGATTGTCTCTTAAATTAATGCTATCAATCAATCATGAGCAATTTGAACAAGCATCAGAAGAAATAGGTCTAGACTCCACCACCAAAAGCTGCTTCTGTGCAATCTCAAGCTCATCAATAGTTTGAGCATGCACAGAATGCAACTCAGCAAACTCACCCATGACAACAGTGCAAGATTCACATTCAGCATCATCAATCTTAGACTTAAGCATGTCATAATCAGTAGAAATAGATTCTATCCTAAGTCTAAGGTCTTTTCTATCTCTAGCGGCTTGCACAAGCAATCTATCCTGACCAAGAACTACTTCATTCAGTTCATCAACTTTAATGGAAAGTTGGTCGTAGGATAGTGATACCTCAGATGAGTCCAGCTCAATCGCCGCTGTGACTGTTGTCGACCATGAAACAAAGACCGGTGAAGTCCCTTGCCTTCTTCTCCTTCTTTCTTGGGGATTCTTCCTCCTCATCTGTAACAACCCAAATTTAAAAATAAAATAAAAATAAGGGAAATAAATTTTCTGAAATAAAAAGGAATTATTTAACTAAAGAAAAGGGTAAAAGAACCCAATGAAAGCAAAACAGGGAGAAATATTTAAAATTTGAAGCTGAAAAATTTATGTTGGAACCTATGATGCCAAGAAATATTTTTAGAAATTTTTACAAAATTTTATCACCTATGATTCAAGACCTAAACAAATAAACTAATTTGTGGAATTATTTTAATTGAAAAAGGAATTATAAATACCTTTGGGCCGCATCCCTGATTTTGCCTTGGCCCAGCCCAACCCATAGCCACACCCTCTAACCTGTTGAGGAGCCATGCTGAAGAGCATGGGCCTCATGGCTCCAGATGTGATGAGTCATTGTCAATGGTAGTCAAAGAGGACTGAAAAGAGAAAGAAGACCTGCTGCGTCTGGGCCGCGTGTGACTCAGGTACACGGGCAACGAGCGACTGTCGGGCAGAGGGGCCGCGAAGTTGGGCTGGCCCAATCTGGGTACATGGGCTAGGAGCAGCAGAGGATCCACTGGGCTGTTGACCGAAATTGACTCAGGTACACGGGCGGTGAGCGATTGCCGGGCTGAGGGAGCTGCGGAATCGGGCCGGCCCAATCTGGGTACCCAGTGCGAAGACGGTGGACACTTTGTCAGTTTCGGCGCAAAACTGACGACCGCTGATCTCAGATCTAACCGTTCTGAGGCGAAGCCGTAGCTGCTATGAAAGCTCTGCATCAGTACAAGTTATCTTTATTTAGGTTTTTACTATTTTGACTTTAGGCCCATAGTCTGTCAGTCGAGTCTGTAAAAAATCCTAAGGCCCATATCTTGGGCCACTTTTTCCCTTCCTCTCCACTGTTCTTCCGCCGCCGGTGTGTTTATTTCCTTTGCTCTGGAATCGCTGTCGCTGCTTCTGCTCTGTTCATCCCTAGCCAACACTGCTAGCCGGTTCCCTGCGTTGCAACATCTAGCACGGCTGGAAGCCTCCTAGCAGAAGCTAGGCATTTGCGCTGCAGCCCCTACGGCCAGCCAGCGCAGCTGCCAGCAGCTTCGTTCATCGTGCGAAGCCAGAAATCACGAGAAGCCTGCAGCTGACGTGTGCACGCATCCTCGGGAGGCCGGCCAGGATCTTCTGTGGCTACAAGCACCGGTGTGTAGATCAACATGGCGACAGAAGGCTACACGCGCTAGCTGTGCCATCAAGCGTCAGATACGGCTTCGTGGAAGGCTACGCCGACGGAGAAGCCAAGATGTTCATGGCATGTGTACAGGCGAAGGAAGAAAAAAATCCATTGCACAGTAATTCCTGTTTGCCTTGATTTGCGTGCACTTGCATTTAATTTTCTGGATAGATCAATTTACTGCTAGTCATTTACTGCTTCATCTGAGTTAAGATCATCAACAACAAGATTCACTGTGTAGATTGATTTTTGGAATGATTATTACTGTTAGTATTTTTCGGTAGCATTTTTTAGACCGTCTATGGAGATTGTTCTCAATTGCTTTTAGTTTATATGATTAAATGCCTGAGTATTATTGATAAATTGTTTTGTGGTGCTTGAAATGCCCGTGAATTAATTGATCAGTTAATCTGCCTATGAGCACTGTGTTGGTGTCTTTTCAATTAGGACACCGGTCGTTTTTAGGCTAGATTATTTTTAGCTCTGTTGATCTGTTTTACTTTTCCCTGTTAATTTGTTGAGGTGCGTTGGGTGTTGGGAGGAGGCCATTGATTTGCAAGAATTTTTTAGGCGCCCATTCACCCCCTCTAGTCGCTACTTTCGGTCCTACAAGTGGTATCAGAGCTTGGTTAGGGTTTTCCATACCTTAACCGGTTCTAACCCCAGTAGTGATCATGAAATCTCCTGGAAAGGTCCCATCCTTGGAAGCTTATGGCTATAATTATTGGAAGACTCACATGCGAGCCTATCTCATGAGCCAAAGCTCGGACATCTGGGACATTTGTATTCACGCTACTTTCACTGTGTTGCCTGTTGCTGAGCGCACTACTCCAGATATTGTTGCCCTGCACCAGAACAACAACAAAGCTGTGAATATTTTGTTTTCTGGTTAAGGTCCCACTGAGTTTGAGCGTGTGAGCCATCTCTCCACTACGAGAGAGATCTGGGCTACCCTCTAGGCACACCATGATGGGACAGCCCAGGTTAAGGCTCGGCTCTATCAGACCTACCGGCGTGAATATGAGAACTTCACACAAAAGCCAGGTGAATCTGTTGAAGCGTTGTTTGGTCGTTTTCAATCGATCATAAACAAGCTTCGGGACAACAAGGCTGAGGGTGTTCAGTTAGTGTTAGATCACGAGCAGGCACTCAAGGTTCTCCATACCTTGGACCCAAAGATCTGGGAGATCAAGGTATCCTCTATCATTGAGAGCACATCTTATGATACCTTGACCATTTTTGAGTTGTTTAGCAAGCTGAAGGCCACCGTGGTTGATACCCAGTTGAGATCAAATCTCACTGGCTCTGGATCAAAGTCTCTGGCCCTTGCTACACCTTCTATTGATCCCTCTTCTGTGAGCTGTGCTGGGTTCTCTTTGATGTCTATCACTGAGGACCAGCTTGAGTCGTTAGGAGATGATAATTTGTGTCTCTTCAACAACCGGGTGCGTCATGTTTATGACAAGAGAATGTTCAAAAGACACGTCATGAAATCCGGGTGTTTTGAGTGTGGTGACCCAGGACACTTCATCGTCGACTTCCCCAAGCGTAATGGCCACAAGAAGGGCACCGGTGGTGGCTTCCACGACTCCGGCAAGCACGACAGCTCCTCCTTCAACAAGGGCAAGCCAAAGACCAGATTCTTCAAAAATGCCCTGAAGGAGTACCGACGAGAGAACAAGAAGCGTGACAAGGCCTTCTTCGCCGAGATGGAGAATAGCTACTCCAAGCGGTCCATGTCTTCTTCCTCTTCATCGAGCTCAAGCGATGAGGATATCGTCATCATGAAGGGGAAGGACAAGGATGATCCGGCGGGTCTTTGCTTCATGGCCTTCGAGGACAGACCGAAGAGCCTCTCACATCAGCACCGAAGATCCCGCAAGAGCTTCTACTCAATGGCTGTTGGGGATAAGGAAGAGAAGGGCTCCTCCGATGACTCTGACGATGACGACAACAAGGTATCATCTTATGAACGCAAAATCGTTGATTTACTTGAAAGCAATCGTCAAGAGTTAAAATATCGGGAAAAACTGCTTAGGGGGGCTAAGAAGAGGATAGATGAATTAGAGAGTGAGCTTGCCATGGAAAACGGCCAAATTGAGAGTTTATCTTCTTCCCCTTGCTTGGGTGATAGCAGTGAGTGCCCAAAGTGTGAGGTGCTTCTGTGTGATCTGTCGACTCTAAAGTCCAGGTACATAGAAAGGGTTGATGAGAGGGATGCTTTGGCCACTAAGCTTGAAAGCACTCAGCTGGAGCTGAAAGATGCTCGAGCCACTGTCGTCGTACCCTGTGCTGATTGCCCATCTCATCTAGCTAGTTTAGCTGAGCTGAAAGTCAAGGGCGATGAGCATTTGGGTGATTTGGAGAGAGTGAGAGCTGAGCTAGCGCAGACTAGGCTAGAGCTTGAGACACTGTCAGTTCCACCCACTGTTTGTGAGAACTACTTGTCTCTTAGACTAGAGTTGATTAAGCTGAAAGCCAAAAAGTCTGTCCAAGTAGATAGAGAGTGTGCGACCTGCATGTCTCAGGTGGAGGTTCTAGCTTCCTTGAGACAGGAGCTAACTGATGCTCAAAATGAGAAATTTTACCTCCGTTCTATCCTGAGTTGGATCAGTGCTAGAGATCCACAGCTCGGCATGATGATCCAGCAGTTTAAGAGGCAGGATGGGTTTGGGGTAGGCTACACATACACCAAGGCTAACTTTGAGAGTGCTATTAGCCGGGTAGTGGAGTGGAGTAAAATGACTCCTGAGCAGAGATATCCCAAGACTCACTCCACTGAGTCTTTCCAGTCTAGTCAGCCCAAGGATGGAGTGATCCATTAACAGCCCAAAGCTCCACCCAAGAAGCCCATCTGGGTTCCAAAGCCCACACACCTCCACACTTCTCTTGACTCTCTTCCTGGACCCTCTCAACCCAAGAAGACTACACCAAAAACCACTAAGCCCAAGTGAGGAGCCATGCTGAAGAGTGTGGGCCTCATGGCTCCAGAAGTGATGAGTCATTGTCAACGATAGTCAAAGATGACTGAAAAGAGAGAGAATACCTGCTGCGTCAGTGTGGGCCTCATGGCTCCAGAAGTGATGAGTCATTGTCAACGATAGTCAAAGAGGACTGAAAAGAGAGAGAATACCTGCTGCGTCTGGGCCGCGTGTGACTCAGGTACACGAGCAGCGAACAACTGTCGGGCAGAGGGGCCGCGAAGTCAGGCTGGCCCAATCCGGGTACATGGGCTAGGAGTAGCAGAGGATCCATTGGGTTGTTGACTAGGATTGACTCAGGTACACGGGCGGCGAGTGATTGCCGGGCAAAGAGAGCTGCGGAATCGGGCCGGCCCAATCCGGGTACCTGGTGCAAAGTCGGTGGACGCTTTGTCAGTTTCGGCACAAAACTGACGACCGCTGATCTTGTATCGGACTGTTCAGAGGTGAAGCCGTATTCGCTACGAAAGCTTAGCTTCCAGACAAGTCATCTATAAATAGGAGTTTACTATTTTGTCCTTAGGCCCACAGTCAGTCAGTCGAGTCTATAAAAATATCCTAAGGGCAGTTTAGTCTTTTCCATTTATTTCAGCGTCTGTAAAAAAAAACCCTAAGGGTATGTGGAATATTCTAGGCTGATTGGGCTGCCTATAAATAGGGCCCCAATCCCTAGGGTTAGGGCACCCTTTTTTACTGAAATCACTTTTCTAATCATTCCTTGGGTCAGCTCTCTCTCCTTGCTTGCGCCGCCAGGCTCCTGTTCATGCGTTTTATCTTCCTGCATGCACTGCTATCGTGAGTTCTGTTCTTCACGATTCTGTGAGAGTTTATTCTCTCTATTCCTGTCATTCGGTATGTGAGAAACCATGTTGAAGAATATAGTTTTGATATTCCAGATGTGATGAGTGATTGTCAACGGAAGTCAAAGGAAGGGAGAGATGACGACCTGCCGAGTCTGAGGCGCATGTGACTCAGGTACACAGGCACTGAGCGACGGCCAGGCAGAGGAGCCGCGGAGTTAGGTTGGCCCAATCCGGGTACATGGCTAGGAGCGGAAGATGATCCACTGGTCTATTGACTGGGTTTGACTCAGGTACACGGGCAGCGAGCGATTGCCGGGCTGAGGAAGCTGCGGGGTCGGGTCGGCCCAATCCAGGTACCCGGTGCGAAGACGGTGGACGCTTTGTCAGTTTCGGCGTAAAACTGACAATCTATGTTTAATTCGGTTTTAGGATATTAATATTTAGTTTTTAAGTTTAGAATATTTTATTGAAGTCAGTTGATTTTTCTAATAATTTTTTAGTAATTTTCGGAATTTATTTTAGAGTCAGTTTATTTTACCCGAGGGTATATTTTCATGTATTAGGATTTGCCTATAAATAGGCCCCTATCCCCTTGGGGATAGATGACTGCTTTTCCCGTAGATCAATCTACAGTCCATTTTCAGTTTTTCCGCCCAAAAGTTTTCATCTGCTATTTGTGAATTCGAGCTCACGGGCGGCACGGGCGGCAGCGGATCGCAGGTCTTCCAGCGACGGCTGCGGCGTTCTATGCGCACGACAGGGATTGGGGCCCGCCAGGAACCGGGCGGCTTCTTCTTTGCTTTTGGGCACCGGAATCAACGAAACTACAAGCACATACAGCTGCATAGGCAGGAGGAAGGAACCGGCTTCAATCTGCATGGTTTTTGCATGCACGCTGGGCCCCACATTGATGCGGCTGCAAGCACCACGGCAGCAAAGCTTCTCTCCTGCGAGCACATCATCTCCTCAGGTGAACAGCGGCGACGGCATGCAGTAAGAAGCAGGCAAATTTCGTTTTAGTAGTTCCAATCTACTATTTCTAGGGAGATCAAAATTTTAGATAATCATCTATTAATAACTTAGCTGAAAAACTATTTCAAAATTTCATTGTTATTCTAATCTGTTAATTTTTTATTAGTTGACTAGTATTATTTTTATCTGGTTAATCCGCTCATATATAAAATGAAAAGAAAAATTTATTAGTGGCGGTTGCATTTTATTCTAGTTTTTACGTGCTATATTTTTGGCTTATCACTGAATTAACTTTTTAAATGATTCATGATTACTCAATTGATTAGTATTTTATTTCTAGACTAAAATATAAATATTTCGTATTTTATCTAGGTGCTGTTATTTACTACAGTAGTTTTATTTTAGTTTATCTCTAATATTATTTTAATTAGGACACCAGTCATTTTTAAGCTAGACAACTTTAAATCTTGAAATTTGCTTTGCAAATATTATTTTTCTGGTTAAGTTTATTTGGGTGGTGGGATTAAAATATAGTTTAGCAAGAAATTTTAGGCACCCATTCACCCCCCCTCTGGTCGCTACTTTCGGTCCTACAAGTGGTATCAGAGCAAGGTTAAGTTTTTTTAATATCTTAACCGATTCAAAATCTAGGTAGTGATCATGACGTCTTCTGGTAAAATCCCGTCCCTAGAAGCTTTTGGCTACACTTATTGGAAGACTCGCATGTGAGCATACCTTATGAGCCAGAGCTCGGACATATGGGAGATTTGTGTTCATCCTAGTTTCACCATAACGACTATTGCTGCGGATACTGCTGCTAATGTAATTACCCAGCATCAAAATAATAGTAAGGCGGTGAATATTTTATTTTCTGGTCTAGGTCCTAGTGAATTTGAGCGTGTTAGCCATCTCACCACTGCTCGTGAGATCTGGTCTACTCTCCAGGCACACCATGAGGGGACAGCTCAGGTCAAGGCTAGACTATATCAGACCTACCGGCGTGAGTATGAAAATTTCTCACAAAAGCCGGGTGAGACTGTTGAGTCTTTGTTTGGTCATTTCCAATCGATCATTAACAAGCTTCGTGTTAATAAGGCCGAGGGTGATCAGCTGGTCTCGGATCATGAGCAGGCGCTTAAGGTACTCCATACCTTGGATCCTAAGATCTAGGAGATCAAGGTCTCTTCTATTGTTGAGAGCGCGTCTTATGATACCTTGACCGTCGCAGATCTTTTTAGTAAGCTCAAGGCCTCAGAGGTCGATATTCAGTTGAGATCAAATCTCACTGATTCTGGCTCCAAGACTCTAGCACTTGCGACACCGTCTGCTGATCCTAATGCCATGAGTTGTACTGCCTTTTCCTTGATGTCTATCTCCGAGGAACAACTTGATTCACTAGGAGATGATGATTTGTGCTTGTTTAACAACCGGGTGCGACGTGTTTATGATAAGCGAATGTTTAAGAGACACGACACAAAATCCGGATGCTTTGAGTGTGGTGACCTAGGTCATTTTATCGGCGACTGCCCCAAGTAGAAGAATTATAAGAAGGGCACCGGCGGCAACTCCTACAACTCCGGCAAGTATGAAAACTCCACAAAGAGCAAGCCCAAGACAAGATTTTTTCGAAAGGCTCTAAAGGATTACAGGCGTGAGAACAAGAAGCGAGACAAGACCTTTTTCGCCGAGATGGAGAAAAGATACTCCAAGAGGTCCTCGTCCTCCTCCTCGTCTTCAAGTTCAGGTGATGAAGAAATCGTGATCAGGAAGGGGAAGGACAGGGACAATCCGGCGGGCCTCTGTTTCATGGGCTTCGGGGACAAGCCGAAGAGTCGCTCACGTCACAGCCGAAGACCCCACAAGAGTTTCTGTTCAATGGCTCTTGGGGAGAAGAAAGAGAAGGACTCCTCCGACGACTCCGACGACTACGATGATGAGAAGGCATCTTCTTATGAACAAGAAGTTGTTAATTTACTAGAACAGAACAGTCACGAGTTGAAGTATAGGGAGAAACTGCTTAGAGGGGCTAAGAAGAGGATAGATGAGCTTGAGAGTGAGCTTGCCACAGCAAATGGCAAGATTGAGAGTCTGTCTTCTTCTCCTTGCTTGGGTGATAGTGGAGAGTGCCCTAACTGTGAGGTGTTGTTGTGTGACCTGACGACTCTTAAGTTAAGGTACACAGAGAGAGTAGATAAGAGAGACGCATTGGCCACTGAGCTTGAAAGCGCTCAGCAGGAGCTAAAAGATGCTCATGCCACTGTTGTCGCACCTTGTGTAGACTGCCCATCCCATTTAGCTAGTATAGCCGAGCTGAGAGCCAATAGTGATGAGCAGTTGAGCGAGTTAGCTGGAGTGAGAGCTGAGTTGGAGCAGACTAAGCTAGAGCTTGAGACCTTGTCGATTCCATCCATTGTTTGTGAGAACTGCTTATCCATTAGAATGGAGTTGATTAAGCTAAAAGCTGAGAAGTCTGTCGAAGTTGATAAAGAGTGTGAGATCTGCTTGTCTCAGGTGGAGGTGTTAGCTTCTTTGAGAGAGGAGCTAGCTGATGTTCAGAACGAGAACTTTTACCTCCGTTCAATCCTGAGTTGGATCAGTGCTAAAGAGCCACAACTCAACATGATGATCAAGCAGTTCAAGAGACAGGATGGGTTTGGGGTAGGTTACACCTATACCAAGGCTGATTTTGAGAGCGCCATTAGCTGAGCAGTGGAGTGGAGTAAGATGACTCCCGAACAGAGATATCCCAAGACTCACTCTACTGAGTCCTTTAAGGATAGTCAGCCCAAGGATGGAGTGTTCCAAGAACAACCTAAAGCTCCACCTAAGAAGCAAATATGGGTTCCAAAGCCTAAACCTCTCCATACTTCTCTTGATTCTTTACCTGGACCCTCTCACACCAAAGATGATACACCAAACACCACCAAGCCTAAGAATCCCAAGCCTCAACCACATCCTAAGAAGCCTACCTATCACTGTGAGTTCTGCCAGAGAGACGGGCATCTTGAGGAGTTTTGCTTTAGGAGGAAGCGGGTTGAGCGAGCAGAGAGAGCTCGAGGTGGGCAGGAGCAGTTCTACCAGCAGGGTGGTAGACAGAGAGTCCCTCGACGTGGAGAGAGGCTAGAGGCCAGGCCACGTTGTGTAGGTGGTGGTAGAGGAGACGGTTTTCACTACCGTGCTCCGGAGGGTGGTTTCCGTTCCGGTAGAGTTTCGTATCGTTCGGTATACGATTTTGGATCTCGCGGCCGTGATTTTAGGCAGAACAGAGGACCGCGCTTTGAGCCGCGTTTTGGTCCAGACTCATATGACTCCTTTTGCTTTCCTACATACGCGCGGATGGCTCGACACTGCTTCAACACTTTTACTAAACCCGGCATTGGACCGTTTGGTCCCACTCATGATTATTGATCGTGTTTTAGGAGTTGTGTATTTTTTTTGGATATTTTGAGTCAGCTTTTCATTGGTATCAGTTTTACTCTCTTTTTTATTTTTTTTATTATTGAGTCTTTTTGTGTGCGTCCATATCATGCATAATCATCAATCACATTTTGATCTTGCTTTTGCTACATGATTAATCTGCTTTACTTTCTCTAGCTAGTATATGTTTTTGATTACCTGTCGATGATCATGTTTTGTTTCAGTTCACATGATATATCTGATATTTGTCACATGCATGGCTTTTATGTTTTAAAATTGAAAAATGATCACTATTGCTTCTGGTAACTAGCATGTGTAGGCTGAATGCTTCTGCTATCTTTTACATGCCTTGGAGCTAGATCCTTACTTAGATGCAGATATGCAACTTGGACATCCATATGCTTTAAATATGAAAATTGTGCTATAAAAATGATAAAATAATTCAGAAAATTGAAAAATTTATGCATTTTTATGATTATCAGAAAAGATACAGGTGGGTTTGCTTTGTCGCATTGCATTGTTATAGACTGCTTACCATAGTACTTTGGTATGAACTAGGATAGTGTAATGTATGCCAAGGCCAATGTCTTAAGCTTCTAATGGTCCAGTTCTGGCCTAGGCTTGACTTGGTCGGTTAGCATAAGGTTTGACATGCAAATAACCCCTGGCAGAAATTAAAAAGAAATAATCTGAAAATTTTAAAAAGATGACAAGTTTGCTGAAGCACTTTGATTTGGACAATGCTTATATTGGTAGATATCAGTTAGCCTTTGCATCTCATGCTTTGCTTTGCTTGTCAACTAGAAAATGTGGTGATGCTTTTGTTTGCAAAAATCGAAAAATGCGTGCTAATGACTTTCTTAAGATATCATCTATTGCACTGATCATGTCATGCATCTTCGACAGTATATCTTTTGCTATACCTGTTAGATGTTGTAATTGCAGTTAATCATATCTAAGAAGCATGCTTTTCACACTCCACCTGCACCCCATCTGCATTCATAGCGTATTTTGAGGGGGAGCTGCATTTCAGGGGTAGTTTGTGTTTATGTCTCTTTAAAGTGTATTTAGTCTCACTTGATGAGTCCAATTGTCAACAAGGGGGAGAAATTTTGGATATATTATGTCAGGGGAATTTATTCTTGTTTTTGAGGTTTTATTTTTTGGTTAACCACAATGACCATTTTTCTTACTTCTGTTTGGCTTTTGGTCATTAGGGTTAAACTTTTATTTACTTCCTCTATTTTCTTTTGTCTTTGTTTTTCTGTTTCCACATGTTTTGCAGGTTCTGGAGATGAGCTGAAAAGGGTGTTGACAATGCACTCATCAAGGGGGAGATTGAGAAACCATGTTGAAGAATATAGTTTTGATATTCCAGATGTGATCAGTGATTGTCAACGGAAGTCAAAGGAAGGGAGAGATGAAGACCTGCCGAGTCTGAGGCGCATGTGACTCAGGTACACGGGCAGTGAGCGACGGCCGGGCAGAGGAGCCACGGAGACAGGCTGGCCAATCCGGGTACATGGCTAGGAGCGGCAGATGATCCACTGGTCTATTGACTGGGTTTGACTCAGGTACACGGGCGGCGAGCGATTGCCGGGCTGAGGAAGCTGCGGGGTCGGGTCAACCCAATCCGGGTACCCGGTGCGAAGACGGTGGACGCTTTGTCAGTTTCGGCGTAAAACTGACAATCTATGTTTAATTCGGTTTTAGGATATTAATATTTAGTTTTTAAGTTTAGAATATTTTTATTGAAGTCAGTTGATTTTTCTAATAATTTTTTAGTAATTTTCGGAATTTATTTTAGAGTCAGTTTATTTTACCCGAGGGTAAATTAGTCTTTTCATGTATTAGGATTTGCCTATAAATAGGCCCCTATCCCCTTGGGGATAGATGACTGCTTTTCCCGTAGATCAATCTACAATCCATTTTCAGTTTTTCCGCCCAAAAGTTTTCATCTGCTATTTGTGAATTCGAGCTCACGGGCGGCAGCGGATCGCAGGTCTTCCAGCGACGGCTGCGGCGTACTGTGCGCACGGCAGGGATTGGGGCCCGCCAGGAACCGGGCGGCTGCTTCTTTGCTTTTGGGCGCCGGAATCCACGAAACTACAAGCACATACAACTGCATAGGCAGGAGGAAGGAACCGGCTTCAATCTGCATGGTTTTTGCATGAACGCTGGGCCCCACATTGATGCGGCTGCAAGCACCACGACAGCAAAGCTTCTCTGCTGCGAGCACATCATCTCCTCAGGTGAACAGCGGCGACGACATGCAGTAAGAAGCAGGCAAATTTCGTTTTAGTAGTTCCAATCTACTATTTCTAGGGAGATCAAAATTTTAGATAATCATCTATTAATAACTTAGCTGAAAAACTATTTCAAAATTTCGTTGTTTTTCTAATCTGTTAAAATTTATTAGTTATCTCGTATTATCTTTTATCTGTATAATCTGCTCATATAAAAAGAAAAGAAAAATTTATTAGTCGCGGTTATATTTTTATACTAGCTTTTACCTCCAATAGTTTCGGCTTAATTCTGAATTATTTTTTTATTGATCCATTTGTATTTAAATTTAATTAGTACCTTATTTCTAGACTGAAATATTAATATCTCGAATTTCATCTAGGTATTTTTATTTACCGCAGTATTTCTATTTAGTTTATCTTTGATATCTTTCTATTTAGGACACCGGTCATTTTGAAGCTAGACTACTTTAATTCCTGAGTTTTACTTTGCAAATATTATTTTTCTGGTTAAGTCCATTTGGGTGTTGGGTTTAAATTATAATTTAGCAAGAAATTTTTAGGCGCCCATTCACCCCCCTCTGGTCGCTACTTTCGGTCCTACAGTATTAAGTGATTTTGTGGCTTTACTGCATCATTTTCCGTGCGAATGGTTTAATTTCTGGACGTATACTTCTCTCTGTTTGCTTCTGTGCTGAGGTCTGAGAGTACTAGTTCTTCCTGTTTGTTCCTATTGCAGCAAGTAGTACTAATTTCCTGTAGCTACAGTATGCTAGTTTTTTAGACTTGCTTTTTCCTGACACGGCTTTTTGATCATAAAGATTGGGTCTAGAATGTCTCTGGTTGTTTCTGGCGAAGCCCCATACTTTGTTCGAAGTTCCTTCTGTCTTCTGAAGCAGGCTTCGAACTTGTTTAGCTTCTCAACTGAGGTTTGCTGCAAGGCTTCTCTTTGTCCTTTAACAACTATTTTCTGCCGTGCTCCGAAGTTCACGAAGTAGTACTCCGATTTGAGCACTTCGGTCAGTCAACTTCGTAGTTGATTCTTCGGCCGTTTCATGAAGCATACTTCGACAAGTTTCGAAGTTAGCTTCGAAGTGTGTCTCTCTGGCTGACTTCGCTCGGAGTGTGTTGCTGAGAGGTTTCTGCTGCTGACTTTTTTGTGAATCTCAGTTTGTGCATTCGAAGTGTGTTTCTAGGCTTCAGTTTCTTGTGCGAGAACACCTGGGGACTCCATTTCGAAGGTAGTCTGTGTTTCGAAGGTCACTACTTCGGTAGTCATACCTCAGGCAATCTAACTTCGAAGGTTGTGTCACAGGCTTCGTTTTTTATCTACTTTGCTACGAAGTTGATTTTTTTGTTGAGCTTCGTAGCTTCGAAGTGTACTTTTCGAAGTAGGCTTCGGTAGTCTTTTCATACTTCACACAAGGCACTTCGCACCGAAGCATGCTTCACACATTGCTACACTCTTCACTAAACTAGACTAGACTCCATCAACCTTCGACACTTCCACAACAGACTTCGTCAACCTTCGACAAAGAACTCCGAAGCAGGCTTCGACAGTTCGAAGCAGTCTTCGACACTTCGAAGCAGGCTTCGACGTTGCAGGCTTCGCCAAGTACCTTACTGGAGACAGCCTTGAACAGTAACCTCTCAACTCTTCTTGCGTGCACTCAGATCAATTGTTGTGATGATTTATTTATGTGGGGTTTGATCTGCCATGTTTTGAATGCTTTAATTAAACCACCTAGTAGCACTGTGTTGGTGTCTTTTTGTTTAGGACACCAGTTGTTGTTAGGCTAGATATTTGAGGCTCTGTTGATCTGTTCACCTTTCTTTGCTTAGTCTGTTGAGGTGCGTTGGGTGTTGGGAGGAGGCCATTGATTCGAAAGAATTTTTTAGGCGCCCATTCACCCCCCCTCTGGTCGCTACTTTCGGTCCTACAAGTGGTATCAGAGCTTGGTTAGGGTTTTCCATACCTTAACCGGTTCTAAACCCCAGTAGTGATCATGACGTCTCCTGGAAAGGTCCCGTCCTTGGAAGCTTATGGCTATAATTATTGGAAGACTCGCATGCAAGCCTATCTCATGAGCCAAAGCTCGGACATCTGGGACATTTGTATTCACGCTACCTTTACTGTGTTGCCTGTTGCTGAGCACACTACTCCAGATATTGTTGCCCAGCATCAGAACAACAACAAAGCTGTGAATATTCTGTTTTCTGGTTTAGGTCCGACTGAATTTGAGCGTGTGAGCCATCTCTCCACTGCAAGAGAGATCTGGTCTACCCTCCAGGCACACCATGAGGGGATAGCCCAGGTCAAAGCTAGGGTCTATCAGACCTACCGGCGTGAATATGAAAACATCACACAAAAGCCGGGTGAATCTATTGAAGCTTTGTTTGGTCGTTTTCAATCGATCATAAACAAGCTTCGGGACAACAAGGCTGAGGGTGTTCAGTTAGTCTTAGATCATGAGCAGGCGCTCAAGGTTCTCCATACCTTGGACCCTAAGATCTGGGAGATCAAGGTATCCTCTATCATTGAGAGCACATCTTATGATACCTTGACCATTTCTGAATTGCTTAGCAAGCTGAAGGCCACCGAGGTTTATACCCAGTTGAGATCAAATCTCACTGGCTCTGGATCAAAGTCTCTTGCCCTTGCTACACCTTCTGTTGATCCCTCTTCTATGAGCTGTGCTGGGTTCTCTTTGATGTCTATCACTGAGGACCAGCTTGAGTCTTTGGGAGATGATGATTTGTGTCTTTTTAACAACCGGGTGCGTCGTGTTTATGACAAAAGAATGTTCAAACGACACGGCATGAAATACGGGTGCTTTGAGTATGGTGACCGAGGACACTTCATCGCCGACTGCCCCAAGCACAATGGCCACAAGAAGGGCACCAGTGGTGGCTTCCATGACTCCGGCAAGCGCGACAGCTCCTCCTTCAACAAGGGCAAGCCAAAGACCAGATTCTTCAAAAAGGCCCTGAAGGACTACCGGCGTGAGAACAAGAAGCGCGACAAGGCCTTCTTCGCTGAGATGGAGAAGAGCTACTCCAAGCGGTCCACGTCTTCTTCCTCTTCATCGAGCTCAAGCGATGAGGAGATCGTCATCAGGAAGGGGAAGGACAAGGACAATCCGGCGGGTCTTTGCTTCATGGCCTTCGGGGACAGACCGAAGAGCCGCTCACATGAGCGCCGAAGATCCCGCAAGAGCTTCTGCTCAATGGCTCCTAGGGATAAGGAAGAGAAGGGCTCCTCTGATGACTCCGACGACGATGACAACAAAAAGGTATCATCTTATGAACGCGAAATCATTGATTTACTTGAAAGCAATCGTCAGGAGTTAAATTATCGGGAAAAACTGCTTAGAGGGGCTAAGAAGAGGATATATGAGTTAGAGAGTGAGCTTGCCGTGGCCAATGGCAGAATTGAGAGTCTATCTTCTTCCCCTTGCTTGGGTGATAGCAGTGAGTGCCCAAAGTGTGAGGTGCTTCTGTGTGACCCGTCGACTCTGAAGTCTAGGTACACAGAAAGGGTTGATGAGAGGGACACTTTGGCCACTGTGCTTGAAAGCGCTCAGCTAGAGCTGAAAGATGCTCAAGCCACTATCATCGTGCCCTGTGTTGATTGCCCATCTCATCTAGCTAGTCTAGCTGATCTGAAAGCCAAGGGCGATGCACATTTGAGTGATTTGGAGAGAGTGAGAGCTGAGCTGGCGCAGACTAGGCTAGAGCTTGAGACACTGTCAGTTCCACCCACTGTCTGTGAGAACTGCTTGTCTCTTAGACTGGAGTTGATTAAGCTAACAGCCGAAAAGTCTGTCCAAATAGATAGCGAGTGTGAGACCTGCTTGTCTCAGGTGGAGGTACTAGCTTCCTTGAGAGAGGAGCTAGCTGATTCTCAGAATGAAATTTTTTACCTCCGTTGTATCCTGAGTTGGATCAGTGCCAGAGAGCCACAACTCGACATGATGATCCAACAGTTTAAGAGGCAGGATGGTTTTGGCGTAGGCTATACCTACACCAAGGCTGACTTTGAGAGTGCTATTAGCCGGGCAGTGGAGTGGAGTAAAATGACTCCTGAGCAGAGATATCCCAAGACTCACTCCACTGAGTCTTTCCAAGCTAGTCATCCCAAGGATGGAGTGATCCAAGAACAGCCCAAAGCTCCACCCAAGAAGCCCATCTGGCTTCCTAAGCCCAAACACCTCCACACTTCTCTTGACTCTCTTCCTAGACCCTCTGAACCCAAGAAGATTACACCTAACACCACTAAACCCAAGAACCCCAAGCCTCAACCACATCCCAAGAAACCCACCTATCATTGTGAGTATTGTTAGAGAGATGGGCATCTTGCGGAGTTTTGCTTCAGGAGGAAACGAGTTGAGAGAGCAGAGATAGCTCGTGGTGGTCAGGAGCAGTTCTACCAGCAGGGTGGTAGACTAAGAGTTCCTCGACGCGGGGAGAGGCTAGAGGCCAGGCCGCGTCATGTAGGTGGTGGTAGAGGAGACGGCTTTCATGCCCGTGCTCCAGATGGTGGTGTTCGTTACGGCAGAGCTCCACGCCGTTTTGGCTACGGTCCTGGACCTCGTGGCCAAGGCTTTAGGCAGAACCGAGGACCGCGCTTTGAGTCGCGCTTTGGTCCAAACTCTTCTAATGGTTTTTGCTTTCCATATTTTGAGCAGATGGCTCGACACTGGTTTAGTTCTTTTGCTAAACCTGGTGCCGGACCATTTGCTCCCCCTTACAACCACTGATTGTGCCGGATCGGGGACTGGAGGACGTTTGGATCATGGACTCAGGATGCTCTCGCCACATGACGGGACATCGCAGATGGTTCTCCAGTCTCACTCCCCCGAGCTCCAATGAGTATATCACATTCGGGAACAGTGGTCAAGGGAAGGTACACGACATTGGCTCAATTCGCATTTCAGACCATTTTTCGTTGAAGAACGTTGCTTTGGTTGGAAATTTGAACTTCAATTTGATTTCTGTTTCGCAACTTCTTGAGGATGGTTTGGAAGTCCGCTTTAAGAAGGGCAGTTCTTCTGTGATTGATTCTAGAGGGTCTTCGATTTGCGAGATCCTACCTTTTGGAAAGGTTTTTCGAATTGACTTCTCTAGTTCTTTTGGCCCTTCTCGCTGTTTGATTGCTGGATCCTCCTCTGAGCTCTGGAAGTGGCATAGGAGGTTAGGTCATTTGAGTTTTGATCTGCTAGTTAGGTTGAGCTCTATGGACCTCATCCGAGGATTGCCCAAGCTTAAGATGGAGAAGGATCTAGTTTGCCATCCCTATCGTCACGGGAAAATGGTTGCCGCTTCTCACGCACCTGTGACTCAGGTGATGACTTCGTATCCGGGCGAGCTGTTACATATGGACACTGTAGGTCCAGCTTGGATACGCTCAGTCGGTGGGAAGTGGTACGCGCTTGTGATTGTTGACGATTTTTCTCGATTCTCGTGGGTTTTCTTTTTGGAGTCTAAGGATGAAACTTTTCATTTTGTTCATGACCTGATTTTGAAGCTGAAGAATGAGAACAATGGTCGGATGCAAGCAATTCGCTCCGACAATGGCTCTGAGTTCAAGAACTCTCAGTTCGTCAGCTTCTGTAGTGATCAGGGTCTTGACCATCGGTTTTCTACTCCTTACACTCCCCCACAGAACGGCGTTGTGGAACGAAAGAACCGCACACTAGTCGAGATGGCCAGGACGATGCTCGATGAGCACAGGACTCCTAGGCGTTTCTGGGCTGAAGCCATGAACACGGCTTGCTATCTGGCCAACCGCATTTTTCTTAGAGCTTACCTTGGTAAGACTTCATATGAGTCGCGGTTTGGCAAACAGCCCAAAGTGAGCCACTTGCGAGCATTTGGCTGCAAGTGCTTTGTGCTCAAGAAGGGAGGGCATTTGGACAAGTTTGAGTCTCGTTGCTGGGATGGAGTTTTTCTTGGCTACGCTTTACATTCTCGAGGCTTCCGTGTTTGGAACCTCGACTCCCAGCAGCTTGTCGAGACTTGTGAGGTTTCATTTGATGAGTCCTTGCCTTCTTTGACTCCTTCTTTTGAGCTTTCTGGTGATGGTGAGCTCGGAGAGTCCATCTTCGAGGAAGATGAGGACACTCCAGCTGTTGATGAGGGTGGGCCTTCTGCACTGCTTACAGAACCCACACCTTCTGAGACTTTGACTGAGGACGAGGGCGGACCTCTGATCACTTCTTCCACTTCGATTGAGCCCCCTCAGTCGAGTCCAGAGGTGCCAGCTGCTGACTCCAGTGAGGTGACGTCAGATCACTAGGGATCCCGAGCAGTTCAGCGTGATCACCCCTCAGAGCTCATCATCGGTGATTTGACTGAGAGAACTTTGTGTTCTTCTGTTGACTCTCTTGCTGTGTTTGCTGAATCTGCTTTTGTTGCATCTTTTGAGACCAGAGACATTTCTCATGCTCTTTCTGATTCGAATTGGATTAATGCTATGCAAGAAGAGCTTGAGAATTTTGTCCGCAATCAGGTTTGGACACTGGTTGAGCTGCCATCTGGATGCAACCCCATAGGCACCAAGTGGGTGTTCAAAAACAAGCAAGGTGAAGATGGGGTTGTGGTGCGCAACAAAGCTCGACTAGTTGCCTAGGGTTTGTGCCAGAAAGAGGGTATTGATTTTGAAGAAACTTTCGCCCCTGTTGCCCGTCTTGAGTCCATTCGCATTCTCTTAGCTTTTGCCGCTTCGAAGGGTTTTAAGCTTTTTCAAATGGACATCAAGGGTGCTTTTATTAACGGGTATAGAGGAGGAAGTGTATGTTAGGAAGCCCTCCGGTTTTGAGAACCCCAAGTTTCCTCGACATGTTTTTAAGTTGCAAAAAGCTTTATACGAGTTGAAGCAAGCCCCCAGGGCTTGGTATGACCGGTTGAAGCTATTTTTGTTGGGGAAGGGTTTTGTGATGGGTTCTGTGGATAAAACTCTCTTCTTGCTCAGAGATGCTTCAGATTTCTTAGTCGCTCAGATTTATGTGGACGATATTATCTTTGGCGGTACTACTAATGATCTTGTGTCCAAGTTTTCTGAGAAGATGCACAGTGAGTTTGAGATGAGCCTCATGGGTGAGCTCAAGTACTTCTTAGGGCTCCAGATCAAGCAGACTAAGGACGACACCTTCATCCACCAGGGCAAGTACACTCGTGACATGTTGAAAAAAATTGACTTTGGTGGGGAGTTGAAGCCGCAGATGACCCCAATGGGCACATCTAGAGGACTGTACAAGGACGAGAGCATCGTCAAGGTCAATGAGAGGGAGTTTCGAGCGATGATCGGTTCACTGCTGTACTTGACGGCGACAAGACTGGACATACAGTTCACCGTGGGACTTTGCGCGCGTTTCCAGTCTTCACCTCACGCGTCTCATCGGCAGGTTGTCAAGCGCATCTTCAGGTATCTCACTTATGTGCTCGATCTTGGTCTTTACTATTCAGCATCATCATCTCTTGATTTATCTGGCTTTTCGGACGCTGACTTTGGTGGGTGCCGGTTGGATCGCAAATCAACTTCCGGTACTTGCTAGTTTCTTGGTTCGTCTCTTGTGTCTTGGTCTTCTCGAAAGCAATCTGGAGTTGCTCTTTTGACCACTCAGGCTAAGTATGTAGCTGCTGCTAGCTGCTGCTCACAGTTAGTTTGGTTGATTTCCACATTGCGAGATTTTGGGTTGTTCTTTCCTACTAGAGTTCCTTTGTTTTGCGACAGCACCAGTACTATTAGTGTAGGGACAAACCCTTGTCTCCATTCAAAAACCAAACACATTGATGTGCACTTTCATTTTCTGTGGGATCAATATGAGAAAGGGCTCAATGACCTTGTTCATGTTGATACCCATCATCAGTTTGCTGACATTTTCACCAAACCCCTAGATCAGTCTACTTTTGAGCGTTTACGAGGGGATTTGGGTGTTGTGTATCCTTTTTAGGATATTTTGAGTCAGTTTTCTTTCTTCTTTACTCTTTTCTTGAGTCTTTTTGTGAGTGTTCATATCATGCATATTCACATATCACATTTTGAGCCTGCTTCTGTTATATGATTGAACTGCTTTACTTATTCTAGCTAGTACATGCTTTTGATTACTTGTCGATGATCATTCTTTGCTTCAGTTCACATGATATGTCTGATATCTGTCATATGCGTGTCTTTTATGCTTTAAAATTGAAAAAATAATCACCATTGCTTCTGGTAATAGCATGTGTAGGTTGAATGCTTTTGCTATCTGTTATATGATTGAACTGCTTTACTTATTCTAGCTGGTACATGCTTTTGATTACTTGTCAATGATCAGGCTTTGGTTCAGTTCACTTGATATGTCTGATATCTGTCATATGCATGGCTTTTATGCTTTAAACTTGAAAAAAATGATCACCATTGCTTCTGGTAACTAGCATGCGTAGGCTGAGTGCTTTTGCTATCTGTTACATACCTTGTAGCTAGTTCCTCACATAGATGCAGATATGCAACTTGGACATCTTTATGCTTTAACATGGAAAATGTGCTATAAAATGTTAAAAATCAAGAATGAATGAAAATTCCATGCCTTTCTTATGCTTGAGTTGAAAAGATCCAAGTGGGTTTGCTTTGTCGCATTACATTGTTCTGGACTGCTTACCATAGCACTTTGGTATGAACTAGGACAGTGTAGTGTATGCCAAGACCAATGTCTTAAGCTTCTGATGGTCCAGTTCTGGCCTAGGCTTGACTTGGTCGGTTAGCATAAGGTTTGACATGCAAATAACCCTTGGCAAAAATGAAAAAGAAAAATGAAAAAGCCTGAACATTAAAAAGATAACAAGTTTGCTGAGGCACTTTTTTTTGGACAATGCTTATCTTAGTAGATATCAGTTAGCTTCTGCATCTCATGCTTTACCTTGCTTGTCAACTGGAAAATGTGGTGATGCTTTTGTTTACAAAAATTGAAAAATGTGTGCTAATGACTTTCTTTAGATATTATTTGTTGCACTGATCATTCCATGTGTCTTAGACAATATGTCTTTGCTATACTTGTTAGATGTTGTAATTGCAGTCAATCATATCTGAGAAGCATGCTTTCTACACTCCACCTGCACCCCAGTTGCATTCATTGCATATTTTGAGGGGGAGTTGCATTTCATGGGGAGTCATTGTCTCTTTAGAGTGCATTTAGTCTCGCTTGATGAGTCCACTTGTCAACAAGGGGGGGAAATTTTGGGAGAAGAGTTTAAGGGGGAGTTTTGGCTTTCTCTGGGATTTGTTTCAGGGGGAGTTTTTGTCCCGGTTGTCCTTACTCTTTTGATATCGTTGTTGATGTTTCTGAGATTGCACTCATTTTGAGCGTTTACCTTTTGGTTAACCATAATGACCGTTTCTTGCTTTTGTTTGGCTTTTGGTCATTAGGGTTAAACTTTTACTTTATTTTCTTCTTCTCTGTTTTCTTGTGTTCTGTTTTCGTGTTTCCACATGTGTTCGTAGGTACTGAAGAGCTGAAGAAGTGAAGTGTTGACAATGCACTCATCAAGGGGGAGATTGAGGAGCCATGCTCAAGAGCGTGGGCCTCATGGATCCAGATGTGATGAGTCATTGTCAACGGTAGTCAAAGAGGACTGAAAAGAGAAAGAAGACCTGCTGCGTTTGGGCCGCGTGTGACTCAGGTACACGGGCAACGAGCGACTGTCGGACAGAGGGGCCGCGAAGTCGGGCTGGCCCAATCCGGGTACATGGGCTAGGAGCAGCAGAGGATCCACTGGGCTATTGACCAGGATTGACTCACGTACATGGGCGGTGAGCGATTGCCGGGCTGAGGGAGCTGCGGAATCGGGCCCGTCCAATCCGGGTACCCGGTGTGAAGACGGTGGACGCTTTGTCAGTTTCGAGGCACTGATCTCGGATCTGACCGTTCTGAGGCGAAGCCGTAGCTGCTACGAAAGCTCCGCATCAGGACAAGTTATCTTTATTTAGGTTTTTACTATTTTGCCTTTAGGCCCACAGTCTGTCAGTCGAGTCTGTAAAAAATCCTAAGGGCATTTCGGTCTTTTCCATTTTTATTCAGCGTCTGTAAAAAACACTAGGGGTATTTCTGCATTTTTCCATTTATTGGGCTGCCTATAAATAGGCCCCAATATCCTAGGGTTAGGGTACCCATTTTTGAAATATCACTTTACCAATTCTGAAACTCGTGGGTCACTTTTTCCCTTCCTCTCCACTGTTCTTCCGCCGCCGGTGTATTTATTCCCTTTGCTCTGGAATCGCTGTCGCCGCTTTTGCTCTGTTCATCCCTAGCCAACGCTGCTAGCCGGTTCCCTGCGTTGCAGCATCTAGCACGGCTGGATGCCTCCTAGCGGAAGCTAGGCGTTTGTGCTGCAGCCCCTATGGCCAGCCAGCGCAGCTGCCAGCAGCTTCGTTCATCGTGCAAAGCCGGAAATCACGAGAAGCCTGCAGCCGACATGTGCACACATCCTCAGGAGGCCGGCCAGGATCTTCTGTGGCTACAAGCGCCGGTGTGTAGATCAACATCGCGACAGAAGGCTACACGCGCTAGCTGTGCCATCAAGCGTCAAATACGGCTTCGTGGAAGGCTACGCCGACGGAGAAGCCAAGATGTTCACGGCATGTGTCCAGGCGAAGGAAGAAAAAAAATCCATTGCACAGTAATTCCTGTTTGCCTCGATTTGCGTGCACTTGCATTTAATTTTCTGGATAGATCAATTTACTGCTAGTCATTTACTGCTTCATCTGAGTTAAGATCATCAACAACAAGATTCACTGTGTAGATTGATTTTTGGAATGATTATTACTGTTAGTATTTTTCGGTAGCATTTTTCAGACCGTCTATGGAGATTGTTCTCAATTGCTTTTAGTTTATATGATTAAATGCCTGAGTATTATTGATAAATTGTTTTGTGGTGCTTGAAATGCCCGTGAATTAATTGATCTGCTAATTTGCCTATGAGCACTGTGTTGGTGTCTTTTCAATTAGGACACCGGTCGTTTTTAGGCTAGATTATTTTTAGCTCTGTTGATCTGTTTTACTTTTCACTGTTAATTTGTTGAGGTGCGTTGGGTGTTGGGAGCAGGCCATTGATTCGCAAGAATTTTTTAGGTGCCCATTCACCCCCCTCTGGTCGCTACTTTCGATCCTTCACCCGTGGCCCCCGCATGTCGGCTCCCCTCCCCCTCTCTCTCCTCCGCATCCGCGCCTTCCTGGACCCACTGGTAGCTGCACCATCCCGGACCTTGGCCACTGACGGGTGGACCCACCCTATCGGCGCGCTCCGCCGTCTTTCTTTCCCACACGCCACGCCCGGCCAGCCCCACCTGACAGCCTCACGCACGCGCCTCCCTCTCACTGCCCTTGGACCCCACATGTCTGCATACTTACCTTCACCCGCGCCCGCTGATAGGTGGCCCCCACCTGTCAGTTCCATCTTCCCCGAAGGAAACTTTTCCCCTTTCCAAAAATCCGGCGATCCCCTCCCTAATCCACTGTCGGCCACCCCGGTTCACTGATTTGGATGCGGGATCACCTTCCCTCGTCACCGGTGATCCCCTTCCACCCAAATCCGACGCGTTTTCATCCATTTGGAAGCCGATCCGTGCATTTGGAAGCTCGCCGGCGCCATGATGGAATCCCCTCGGCTTTCCCCCTCTTGCCCTGCCATACTCGCATCGCCGATGACCCTATAAGAACCCTCGACGTCGCCGCACACCGCCCACTCCGTTTTAACCCAAGTCGTGCTCACCCGACGCATTGTGATGTCAAAACCCTTTTTCCCCTGTCTCAACTCCAACAGCCCGTCGCCGGCGCCATTGGCCCCCACCGTCCTCACCGACGCCACCACGCCCTCTACCCCGGCCCCACCTCCGTTGGTCTGGAGGACCACCGGAGCGCGTCATCGCCGTCGATCCCGAAGGACACCGCCGCCCCTTCTCGTCGTCGATCGTCGTCGGTCACCCTTCGCCGCCACCGCCGGTAAGCCTGAGCTCCCCTCACCCTCCTTGTCTCATTTTAGGCCTTAGCTTGGCATCGTAGCCATCGGCACCGTCAGAAGCCCTCGTCGTTGCGCCGCTGGAGCTGGAGAAGAAGGGGTAATTGACCCCTTCTGTGCGTGCCGTGCCGGACGACATCTGGACCGCACGATCGGGATCAGAGGGCATTGATTAAAACCCCGCGGGATTTAATCGGAGCCCTCGGATCGCACCGAATCGGTACCGAGCGCTGTGGGACGTCGATCACTACTTAACTCGCCCCGCCTCGCATCTGGCCACTGGATCCAGATCTAACGGTCCAGATCGGGCCTAACCACGCGCATAGTGCGCGGGTCAATGGTGGGCCTGGCTCACCGTGGACCCAAGCCTGTTTTCTTTTTAAATAAAATTCAGAAAAATATTTCAAACTTCAAAAATTCATAACTTGCTCATTTTAACTCCAAATTTGACCATTCAAATTTTGTAAAATTTGTCTATTTATTCCCTACACATTTATGTGATAAAAACAATATGTTTATTTTGCACATTTTATTGTTATTAAATAACAAAGTAAAAACCCTTTTAGGATAAATGATTATTTCATATAATAAAAATCCAGATATCCCTGAAAATATCTTAAAAATTCAGATAATAATTTTAGAGGGCACAATAACTTCATCTCACTATTTTTATGCAATAAACATAGTAGGGTTATTTTGTACACTTTTATTCACCATTAATTAGGAAAGTAAAGACACCTTAGGGTAAATGCTTAATACAATTTATAAAATTCAGAAACCTCATTAAAACTAATCTTAAATATTTATGAAATAATTTCATAGAATTTAAAGCTTCATTCCCTGTATTTAATACAACAAAAACATGTATGTTGTATTGGTGATTTTGGATTGTTTATTGAATGTTGTGTTTATTTCTTTTCGTATCGGAAGACTACGACGCCGTTGAAGATCCGGAGTTTTATCCCGAGGTTCCACCTTCACCATTCACGGATCAAGGCAAGTCACAACCACCATTTTGATCATAATTGTGCCCATGTTTTAATAAATTATCGCTATAACTCATAGGATAATATTGCATTAGTCTGATCTCAAGCCCTAAATTATATTTATTAGATCCCCGTCCTTGCGTGTAAACCCAAGCCATGCTTATTGAGCCTAAACTCCTTGCCACTCTACAATATTATATTAGCTAGTGTCCAATGTACCAACACAACTGCTATAGGATAAAAGAACGAGTCGTAGATAGATGGATTCTACTATATGATTTTCCCCGTTATTCTCGTCTCTGGATTCTGTTGGAGTTGGCTAGGTTATAAGTATGGTGGGTTCCGGGTGCAAGCTCGGGAATTGGTTGGTCACACCCGGGGCACTATAAGGACCGGTCTGCGGGATCTGTTGCAAAACACTTCCATACTAACCACAAGTCTAGTGGGTAAGTCCTAACTGGAGGTATGTATCGTACCAACTTGAAGCACCATAGTGGAGGGGGCAAGGGGCAACCTGTGGGTGACTTGTACAGACGAGGCTCAAGGGGGGAGGGTATGGTGTGGCCCGAAGTGTCTGGGAAACCATATGAAACCTATAAGAGGGTGTTATCGAATTGGTGCATTCCATGCTGAAGGTTTTGGCATGAATTTCTCGTGACAGGAGTCATTTAACACACTGCGGTGTGCGGGAAACGAGTGCCTTGTGGGTACAGTAGTACACCTTTTGTAATAATATGGTCTACGAACCATGATTGATTGTCGTATTGTACGTAGTCGTGTGATGAACGTCTTCTATTTATTGATTTTCTATGGAATTTCAATAAATTCCCGGTTTTATTAAATCGGGGCATTACAAGATGGTATCAGAGCTGACTTGACTATAGGAAGTCAAACAGACCTGACCCTAGTACTTATATTAACCATATTTTCTTACAAACTACTTACTACCTCATCTTCCAGAATTTTTACCAAAAATTTCTCTCTTTTTGTAGATGCCAGATCATTCCATGAGTGGGACTCTTCGCGATGAGGCCGGTTTCATTCGCGAGCTCCGCATGCTCGTGGGCTTCCTCAGATTTGAGCACGAGCCTGCGTTCCACGAGGTCTTCCCTAATGAGAATGAGAGCTACTGCGAGGTCACCGTCGTCATCCGCCCCTCCTCCTCACAGCCAGCTCACACTTACAGAGTCAGAGGACCTACCTTCTTGGTAGCCAGCCAGCGCGCCGTACTTCAGGCCCTCTCCGAGCTTCGAGTGATCTACGATAGCTAGCTCTATGACACAGACTACCGCTTCATGCCCATGTGCACTCCGGGGAGCCATCGCAGCGTCTACGTCAGCACCTTCTCCCAGCGCCACTCCGTCATCGGCCACACCATACGGCTAATGGAGGCGATGGATGATCTTCACACGGAGGCCGTACACGATGCCGATAGGCCAGTACGACACCATCAACTACTACCGCCACTCTTCAGAGAGCCTGAACCATGAGAACGGGGAGCTCCGTCACCGGATCCAGCAGGGGCGCTGCTTAGCTGCCGAGGCAGAGTAGTTGCGGCATCATAACGAGGTTCTGCACCAGGGCGTCACCGACACCACACAGTTGTGTCGCTAGATCGAGGGGCTCCAAAAGGATCTCGAGGATGTCGCTCCCCTTCCGCCGCGCAAGCGGAAGACACTTAGGACCCCCTCAGCCAGGCACAAGAGGATCTCGCGTAGTACCCCTCCCGTCGGGCCTTCCAGCTCCACCACCCATGCACCGACCATCTCCGCCGAGCCGATGATCGAGGCCTCCCCCGAGCTATTTTAGACGTAGTTTACGGTTGCTTGTTTCTATTGATTGTTTTAATTGTATTGCCACTCATGTCATATAAAAGGCATGAGTGAAGACTAAATAAGAAATCAAAATGTAATAGCCTAAGTCTAAGACTTTTGAAAATTGAGAAATAAAACTTAGTTGCATTCCCTCTAAACATATGTGTCTTCTTTGGAACCCCTCAACTTCAGGATGGTCAATAACCAAGGATCTGATGCCCCGCGTGACAGAAGCGACTCTGTCAATCTGCCTTAGTGGGGAGCAACTGGCCAACGACAGACCCCCGTTGCCAATTATCCCACACTAGCTGAGATGATGGCAAACCAAAACCAACTGATCGCCACGCTGCTTACTCCGATGCAACAACAACAAAACCAAATGCAAGAGAAGCAGGCGCAATTGTTCCGTCTCCAACAACAGCAACCCGAGCCTCCCCTCCGCCCAGCCATCCATGCACCGGCACTAGTCTCTCAACTCTCAGAGTTTCTGCGTGTCTAGCCCCCAATATTTTCCAGCACCACCAACCCGATGGATGTAGGAGACTTGCTGAGGACCATCGGCAAGAAGCTAGACCTTCTGTCCTGTTCTGAGTAGGAGCGAGTGGCATTTGCCATTCACCAGCTCCTAGGACCCGCCGCGAAGTGGTGGGATAATTTCCGCGAGACTCAGCCCGAGGGCCATGAGATTTCATGGGCTGAGTTTACCGCCGCTTTTTCGGGCTGCCCATGTTCCAGATGGCGTGGTAGCCCAAAAGCAGCAGGAATTCCGGGACCTGCATCAAGGGAGCAGGACCGTTATGGAGTACCTGCATGAATTCAATCGGTTAGCCTGCTATGCACCGGAGGATGTGTGCACGTACGCAGCCCGCCAATCCAAGTTTCTTCGGGGACTAAAGGACGAGCTCTCCCTTCAGTTGGTCTCCGGAGACTTTGCCAACTTCCAAAAGTCGGTAAATAAATCTATCATCCAAGAGACTGAACAAAACAATGTGGACCAGAAAAAGAGAAGAATGATCGCCTACCGTCAGCAGCAAGGAATGGTGCAGAAGCCCCGCTCAGTGATCCCTCCTCAAGCCCCAACCCCTGTCGAGCCACGGAACATTCTTGGAGGGCCAGGTTCAGGCATCCCACCCCAAGCACCGCCAACCGGAAGAGCTCCAGTGCAAGCTACCAGATACAAGAGGGACAGGAACGGTAACCCAATTATATGCTTCAACTGTCGGCAAGCGGGTCATTACTCAAACATGTGCCCCTACCCCAAGCAGGAGTCATCCACCGTTCCAAGCCCGGTGGGATGTACCCAAGTTCACCACATCACCGCTCAAGAAGTCCAAGGTATATCAAAAGGCGTTTCCAATTTGACCTCGACCAACCCATTCCCGGAAGACACTCGGCCTATTTCTAAAGCTTCGTCTCCTCACATTACGGAGCACCAGTAGAACCCCGTCCCTTAGTTTTCCCGAGGTTCGCGTCGAATCTCGAGGACGAGATTCATTGTAAGGGGGGTAGGATTGTAACAACCCAAATTTAAAAATAAAATAAAAATAAGGGAAATAAAATTTCTAAATAAAAAGGAATTATTTAATTAAAGAAAAGGGTAAAAGAACCCAATGAAAGCAAAACATGGAGAAATATTTAAAATTTGAAGCTGAAAAATTTATGTTGGAACCTATGAGCCAAGAAATATTTTTAGGAATTTTTACAAAATTTTAGCACCTATGATTCAAGACCTAAACAAATAAACTAATTTCTGGAATTATTTTAATTGAAAAAGGAATTATAAATACCTTTGTGCCGCATCCCTGATTTTGCCTTGGCCCAGTCCAACCCGCACCCACATCCTCTGACCCGTGGCCCCCGCATGTTAGCACCCCTCCCCCTCTCTCTCCTCCGCACCCGCGCCCGCCTGGACCCACTGGCAGTTGCACCAGCCCAGCCCTCGGCCACTGATGGGTGGACCCGCCCTGTCTCAACTCCAACAGCCCCTCTCCGGTGCCACCTACCCCTGCCGTCCTCACTGACGCCACCGCTAGGACCGCCTCCATGCCCTCTACCCCGGCCTCACCTCCATTGGTCCGGAAGCCCTTTCTCGTCACCTCCGTTGCGCCTCTTCGCTGTCGATCCCGAAGGACACCGCTGCCCCTTCTCGTCACCGATCACCATCGGTCACCCTTCGTCGCCACCACCGGTACGCCTAAGCTTCCCTCACCTTCCTGGTCTCATTTTAGGCCTTAGCTTGGCAGCATAGCCATCGCCGCCACCTTGCGCCGCCGGAGCCGGAGAAGAAGGGGTAATTTACCCCTTCCATGCGTGCCGTGCTGGATGGCATCTAGGCCACACGATCGCGATCGGAGGGCATGGATTAAAACCCCACGGGATTTAATCGGAGCCCTCGGATCGCACCGAATCGGTACCGAGCGCTGTGGGCCATCGATCACCACTTAACTCGCCCCGCCTCGCATCTGGATGCTGGATCTAGATCCAACAGTCCAGATCGGGCTAGACCACGCGCACAGTGTGTGGGTCCATGGTGGGCCTGGCTCACCATGGACCCAACCCTATTTTTTGTTTAAATAAAATTTAGAAAAATATTTCAAACTTCAAAAATTCATAACTTGCTCATTTTAACTCCAAATTTGACCATTCAAATTTTGTAAAATTTGTCTATTTATTCCCTACACATTTATGTGATAAAAACAATATGTTTATTTTGCACATTTTATTCTTATTAAATAACAAATTAAAAACCCTTTTAGGATAAATGATTATTTCATATATTAAAAATCCAGAACTCCCTGAAAATATCTTAAAAATTCAAATAATAATTTTAGAGGGCACAATAACTTAATCTCACTATTTTTATGCAATAAACATAGTAGGGTTATTTTGTACACTTTTATTCAACATTAATTAGGAAAGTAAAGACCCATTAGGGTAAATGCTTAATACAATATATAAAATTCAGAAACCTCTTTAAAACTAATCTTAAATATTTAGGAAATAATTTCATAGAATTTAAAGCTTCATTACCTGTATTTAATACAACAAAAACATGTATGTTGTATTGGTGATTTTGGATTGTTTATTGAATGTCGTGTTTATTTCTTTTCGTATCGGAAGACTACGACGTCGTCGAAGATCCAGAGTTTTATCCCGAGGTTCCACCTTCACCATTCACGGATCAAGGCAAGTCACAACCCCCATTTTGATCATAATTGAGCCCATGTTTTAATAAATTATCACTATAACTCATAGGATAATATTGCATTAGTCTGATCTCAAGCCCTAAATTATATTTATTAGATCCCTGTCCTTGTGTGTAAACCCAAGCCATGCTTATTGAGCCTAAACTCCTTGTCACTCTACAATATTATATTAGCTAGTGTCGAATGTACCGACACAACTGCTATAGGATAAAAGAACGAGTTGTAGATAGATGGATTCTACTATATGATTTTCCCTGTTATTCTCGTCTCTGGATTCTGTTGGAGTTGGCTATGTTATAAGTATGGTGGGTTCCGGGTGCAAGCTCGGGAATTGGTTGGTCGCACCCGGGGCACTATAAGGAACAGTCCGTGGGATCTGTTGCAAAGCACTTCCGTACTAACCACAAGTCTAGTGGATAAGTCCTAACTGGAGGTATGGATCGTACCAACTTGAAGCTTCATAGTGGAGGGGGCAAGGGGCAACCTACGAGTGACTTGTACCGACGAGGTGCAAGGGGGGTATGGTGTGGCCTGAAGTGATTGGGAAGCCATATGAAACCTATAAGAGGGTGTTATCGAATTGGTGCATTCCATGCTGAAGGTTTTGGCACGAATTTCTCGTGACAGGAGTCATTTAACACACTCCGGTGTGCAGGAAATGAGTGCCTTGTGGGTACAGTAGTACACCTCTGATCAGAGTTTAAATCTTTTCTAAAAGCCGAGCCCACGGTCAAGGGCGGGTTGTGGGACTTCTCGTAGTTAGTTTACTTTTGTATGAATGATCGTGTTATTCATGGCATGTAAGGACTGTTGAGTGAGGGTGGGCTGACTGCACCCCTCGAGTTAGAAGATGATGCATGTACTCATGTTTACCTTTCTATATTAATAACTTGATTTCATTAATTGCTTTACAAATATGCTTTTTCGCAAAAGAAGCCACTACCTTCCTTGTTATTACCTTGCATTATAATTGCATTCGGTGGCTTGCTGAGTACGATTGTACTCACCCCCGTTGACTTACACCACCAGAGGCAGTCTACTACGAGGAGGGTGACGGTTTGGAGTAGCGACCCAGTCAAGGCACGAGACTAGAAGAAGGCGTTCATCTAGAGGATTTATTTTATTAGTTTCTCTTTTATTTAACTCTTTTGTAATAATATGGTCTATGAACCATGATTGATTGGCGTATTGTACGCAGTCATGTGATGAACGTCTTGTATTTATTGATTTCTATGGAATTTCAATAAATTCCTGGTTTTATTAAATCGGGGCGTTACATCATCAGAGCTCGACTCCTCAGTTGACGAAGTGTCGATGTCCCTGAGTGCAGCAACAAATGCTCTGTAAGCGGCTTGGCTACCCTCTTAGCTACCTTGCCGAGCTTACCCTTTACGAAGGGTTTTCTCTCATTCTTGTGGTGTTTAGGGCTCTCACTCTCATCTCTCATTTTGAGCTTAGGACAATTGGCCTTGATGTGAGAAGTGTCACCACACTCAAAACAACCACTAAACCCACTTCTCCTTTGATCCCGTCTCTCATGGTGAAAATGGGTGAACCTTTTGTCAATGAGAGCAAGCTCTTCATCATGTAGAGTATCCACCTTCTCCTTAGTGACAGAGACCAGGGAGGACAAAGCAAAACCATCAGCAAGAACACAAGTACTAGATGTGCTTGGTTCTGCAATGGTGCCACGGCTAGAGCCAGAAACTAGTGCCAATGACTGTGGCAAAGAGTTTTTGTGCACTGCAAGAGATGCCTTGGCAATCTCTGTGGACTTCAACTTGCTGAAGAGCTCATCACAGGTCAATGTGTCATAACCTGCTTACTCCTCAATGCTGGATATCTTCACTTCCCATATGCTTCGATCAAGAGAATAAAGAAGCTTGATAGCCCTATCATGGTCATTGTAAGCAAGCGTCCCATTGGACCGCAAGTTACTCACTATTGCATCAAAGCGAGAAAACATGGCATCTATAGATTCACCAGGCGCTTGCACAAACAATTGATACTGTTGATTGTATGTGCTTTGGCGCCTAGCCTTAATCTATGTAGAGCCCTCATGAAAAACAGTGAGTGTAGTCCAAATCTCCCTAGATGTCCTTAGGTGCTGGACCCTATCAAACTCACTCCGACTCAAACCAATGAACAATATGTTTCTAGCTTTGGAGTTAGAATTATACAGATCTTTTTCTATTTGAGTGGTGCGGGTTTCGGGAATGGAGTATTGTGAGTCCACAATCTTCAAATTGCATTTCTTTGGCTTAGAAGTAAGCCTCCATGTGCACCTTCCAGTATGCAAAATCAGTCCCATCGAATAGAGGTATTTTACTAACTCTGTCCATGTCGCCAAAAGATCACAAAATTGGTTAAGGTCAACTGGTGATCTTAACCTACTCTGATACCAATTGTTGGATCGAAAAGGGCGACCAGAGCGGGGGGGGGGGGTGAATGGGAGCTTTTAAAATTTTAGGCTAAAAATAGCCTTCTGTTTTTTCAAATCAGTCTCCTGCAGAACAGGCTTTGTGAAACCAAGGGTGGTTTCGGTCTGGATGATGAGTGATTGACAAGGATGAGCGGTTGAGTGATTAAGGACGAGTGGTTGAGAGTGGTTTGAGTGCATCGAGGGTTTCGATGTGAAATGGAGGATTGGATACTGAGGGTTTTGGCGGTGCGTCGCGTTCTTTTTTTGGCTTGTCTTGTATGTGCAGGGAGGAGATGCTGACCAATTGTTGATGGCGGGTGATCGAGGGTCGAGCGGGGAGCTTGATGCCGGAGGATCAGGGAGGCCGGGTGAAGTTGGAGAAGATCTAAAGAGTGCACGAAGAGACCGAGCAAGACTTGGACGGACGGCTGGCTGTGATGGCGTGACGACCGGGTTTACGAGAGGGAGGCCAGGACAAGCATTCAGGTGGCTTGGGATCGAGAGCAGAAGTAGCTTGCTGACGCTCGGAGTCGCGAAGCAGTGTCACGAGTCGAAGGGTTGAATTCGTTTTTGTGCTGCGATTTTTGGTAAATCTAGTGCAGAAGTTGATATTGATGTTTATACATCTTTTGTTGTGATTGATTTGAATGATCCATTTTTGAAAGTTGCAACATGTATCTGTGATTTGTTCTGAATTATTTTGCTGATCAAAGTAGGCACCACAATGCTGAAATGTATTCTGGAATAGCTTTCTCTGTTTTCTGTATAGCACTCTATATGTTTGATGAAATGTTTCTTTAAGTGTTCATTAATCTCTAGGCTGATCTTTGAAGTGGTTTGTGAGTGAAGTCATGATAGAAGGATGAACAAGTAATTATTTTGGCGTGAGAATCAAGTTTTACTGATTTAGTGAACTCTGTTTAGTTTGGTTCTGAAAATATTTCTGGTTCAGTTCTAGTTGAACTTTGTCCTCTGAATTTTGACGAATCTGTGCATATACTGTTTGGATGAGTTTTTCAGATGTGCTACATGATTTTTGGGTGAAAGTTGCTGATCTGTAACAGGATTTCCAGCAATAACTGTAGCATGTAAGAACTGTTCTGGTTCAACTCTGGTTTTGTTGAATTGATCTTTGTTTTTGCTGGAAACACTATAGATTCTGGAATCTAAATAGCAACATTAATTCAGCACCTTATTCACTCAATATGTTCTGGTTAGATCATGTCTACCATGATGAGGTTGTTTTGAATCTTTTCATTGATTCTGAATTTTCTGAACAGTTTCTGAATTGTCACTTTTTGGTTGATACTGAGATAGGTTCTTGACGAGGAATAGTGTTTTGTTGCTGTTTTCAGTTGTGCTACACTTTTGTGTTTTCAGCATCTGTTCAGTGTCAAATTTTGAGATAGGAATTGAGTGATTGAAGATAGGAAGTGTCAAATTTTGAGATAGGAATTGAGTGATTAAAGATAAGATCTTGTGCTTAACTCAGATCTTTATTTGAATACTAGTTTAAATTGCTGCAGCTGATTGGTGTGCTTATAACAATTTATCTCTGAATTGATCTTCAATTTTATGTGCTGATCTATAGCTGTTTTGAAATCAAAATCTGAGAAAACCATTTCAATTTGCTGCTGTTTTACTGTTCTGAATTGGAGTAAGAATCTGAAATCTGCATACAAGATTGAATGGAAATAAGTTTGATCAATGTTAGCCCTTGAGATGAAGGTTCAGGTTGAATTAGTGGTTGATTGAACTCAGTGTTGATATACTGCAGTTCTGTTTGTGCCAAATCACAATTGACAAATTTCAGATCTTATGTGTTGAGATTCAAAGTGTTCTGAATTTGTTGGTTGAGCTGTTTCAAATTTTGTTGACACGGAAACGTGTCGCCGCACTTGGGTCAGTTCGACGATCCAAAAGTGCACGGATACTTAGGGACAAGCCTAAGCATGACGTGGCACCGCATCGCGTTCCGACTACTCTTAATAGTGATAAGGGGGGTGGAGTCGCCAGGCAACCAGATTATACAAAATAATCCAATTAGCCGAAAGAGATAGATTAAACAGAATAAAATAAACAAACCAGTCGGAGCCCATCTGGTTTGAAGTCTCGTGCGAAGGGGTGACCGAAGGGTACCTTCGGCGTCTGGTGCGAAGTACTCCGCCGAAGGGTGCTTCGGCGCTCGGACTGATCCGGTCGAAGATGGACTCCGAATGGATCTGGACGCGATGATCACCTCTGAACAGCGGGGTTCAGCGTGCGGTCTCCGACACAGCAAACTACAGAATAGTGATGCGAGGGCCACGCGTGAGTGCAACTTCGTCCGGTGCGGAGTATGGTCGTGGTGAAGCCTGAGGCGACGAAGTATGCTGGCGAAGCCTATCGTCGGAGCCTGTGGTCCTGCCGAAGGGTGTCCTGGGGACCTCCGAAGCCGATCTCTCAGCTCCGGACACCTTCAACGAAGTGGCTCCGAACGTGCGAACCTACAACAGAGATGATGCGAAGTACCAATTCGGCCTGAGGACCGAATTTTGCTAAGTGTTGCACTAGTAGCGAAGGTAGCAATATATTACGCAGATTAGCGGATACTTCACAAGCGAAGTAACAAAGCGATTGCAATCTATTACGTAGATTAACGGATACTTCACAGGCGAAGAAACAAGGATTACCACTATTCCGTAGTGGCCGGCGGAAGGCTTCCAAGAAAACCAACAAAGAGGTACAGGAAAATAAAGGTAAAGTAAATACGATCAAAGCATGGGCTTTGGTTTGGTTTGAGTTGGGGGGGGGGGTCTCCACGCTGGCCATGCCTCTCTATTTATAGGGGGTTAACTCCTAATCTAATCTGCTATTAATCTGGCCAGATAGAGATAGAGATTGAGCCAGTGACACAAACAACTCTATCTCTGCCGAGGTGGGCTTTGACCAGGCCCGTTGAGGCCTGCTCCTCGGGCCGAAGCTTCGGTAGCGTGGGCTTCGGCCAGGCCCATCGAGGCTTGCTCCTCGGGCCGAAGCTCTGGTAGCGTGGGCTTCGGCCAGGCCCGTCGAGGCTTGCTCCTCGGGCCGAAGCTGAGGAGCCATGCTGAACAGCGTGGGCCTCATGGCTCCACAAGTGATGAGTCATTGTCAACGATAGTCAAAGAGGACAGAAGAAGAAAGGAGATCTGCTATTTCATGGGCCGCGTGTGACTCAGGTACACGGGCAGCGAGCGACTGTCGGGCAGAAGGGACACGAAGTCAGGCTGGCCCAATCCGGGTACATGGGCTAGAAGCAGCAGAAGACCCACTGGGCTGTTGACCAGGATTGACTCAGGTACACGGGCGGTGAGTGATTGCCGGGCTAAGAGAGCTGTGGAATCGGGCCAGCCCAATCCGGGTACCTGGTGAAAAGCCGGTGGAGGCTTTGTCAGTTTTGGCGCAAAACTGACAACCGTTGATCTTGTATCGGACTGTCCAGAAGAGAAGCCGTAGTCACTATGAAAGCTTAGCTTCCGGATAAGTCATCTGTATCTCTAGGCCCACAGTCAGTCAGTCGTGTCTGTAAAAATTCCTAAGGGCAGTTGAGTCTTTTCCTTTATTTTAGCGTCTGTAAAAACCCTAAGGGGCTGGTGAAATATTCCTAAGTGTTGGGTAGCCTATAAATAGGGCCCCAATCCCTAGGGTTATACTACCCTTCCAGAAATCACTTTTTAATCATCCATTGGGTCATTTTGTGTTTCCTGCGCTTTCTCTCTCCCTGCGTGCGCCGCCAGGCAGTGTTCCTGTTCTTCCTAAGATTCAATCCGCTCTTCACTGTTTGGAAGCTTTTATTCCTGTCGTTGCGTGTGCAGCATTTCATTAATAGCACTGCAGTTTCGTTTTGCGTGCAGTCATTTTATTCATGAGTAAAATCTTCTTTTGCTGCTTCGCTTCTGTTCTTCACATGAATACTAGTTCTTGTGGCTGGTAGCAAGTAGTACTACTTTCCTGCAGCAAAAGTACGCTATTTTTCCTAGCCTTGCTTTTTCCTCATAGCCTTTTTGATCGAACAGATAGTGTCTAGTTTCTTTTCTGGCTGTTTCTGTCGAAGCCCCTTTTCTTGTGTGGAATCAGCAGGCTTCGAATCAGCAGGCTTCGAATCAGCAGGCTTCGAATCTGTAGGCTTCGAATCCACAGGCTTCAAAGCAGGCTTCGAATCAGCAGGCTTCGAATCTGCAGGCTTCGAATCAGCAGGCTTCGAATCAGCAGGCTTCGAATCAGCAGGCTTTGAATCTGCAGGCTTTGAATCCGTAGGCTTCGAATCCACAGGCTTTGAATCAGTAGGCTTTGAATCTGCAGGCTTCAAATCCGCAGGCTTCGAATCTACAGGCTTCGAATCAGCAGGCTTCGAATCCGCAGGCTTCGAATCCACAGGCTTCGAATCTGCAGGCTTCGAATATGCAGGCTTCAAATCTGCAGGCTTCGAATCCGCAGGCTTCGACACTGCAGGCTTCGAAGCAGACTTCGACACTACAGGCTTCGACACTGCAGGCTTCGCCAAGTTTCGAACAGGAGACAAATTTTGAACAGTAACTTCTCATCCCATTCCATGTGTACTTAGATTATTTTACTAAGAAGTTTGATCTGCCATGTCTTGAATATTTTGTTAATCTACCTATTAGCACTTTACTGGTGTTTCTCTGTTTTCGACACCGGTCTTTTCTAGGCTAGATACTTTTAGACTTAGGCAATCTGTTCTCGCTTTGTTGCTTAGTCTTTTGAGGTGCGTTGGGTATTGGGAGCAGGCCATTGGTTCGAAAGAATTTTTTAGGCGCCCATTCACCCCCCTCTAGTCGCTACTTTCGGTCCTACAAGTGGTATCAGAGCTTGGTTAGGGTTTTTCCATACCTTAACCGGTTCTAAACCCCAGTAGTGATCATGACTTCTCCTGGCAAGGTCCCGTCCTTGGAAGCCTATGGCTATAACTATTGGAAGACTCGCATGCGAGCCTATCTTATGAGCAAAGGCTCGGACATCTGGGACATTTGCGTTCACGATACATTTGTTATATTACCAGTTGGTGAGCATGGTACTCCTGGTATCATTGCCCAGCATCTGAGCAATAGTAAAGCTGTGAACATTCTATTTTCTGGTTTAGGTCCCACTGAGTTTGAGCGTGTGAGCCATCTCTCCACTGCAAGATTGATCTGGGCTACCATCAAGGCACACCATGAGGGAACAGCCCAGGTCAAGGCTCGGCTCTATCATACCTACCGGCGTGAATATGAGAACTTCACACAAAAGCCGGGTGAATCTGTTGAAGCGTTGTTTGGTCGTTTTCAATCGATCATAAACAAGCTTCGGGACAACAAGGCTGAGGGTGCTCAGTTAGTCTCAGATCACGAGCAGGCGCTCAAGGTTCTCCATACCTTGGACCCAAAGATCTGGGAGATCAATGTATCCTCTATCGTTGAGAGCACTTCTTATGATACCTTGACCATTTCTGAGTTATTTAGCAAGCTGAAGGCCACTGAGGTAGATATCCAGCTGAGATCAAATCTCACTGGCTCTGGTTCAAAGTCCCTGGCCCTTGCTACACCTTCTGTTGATCCCTCTGCTGTGAGTTGTGCTGGTTTCTCTTTGATGTCTATCACTGAGGATCAGCTTGAGTCTTTGCGAGATGATGACCTGTGTCTCTTTAACAACCGGGTGCGTCGTGTCTATGACAAAAGGATGTTCAAAAGACATGACACGAAATCCGGGTGCTTTGAGTGTGGTGATCCAGGACACTTCATCGCCGACTGCACCAAGCGCAATGGGCACCAGTGGTGGCTTCCACGACTCCGGCAAGCACGACAGCTCTTCCTTCAACGAGGGCAAGCCGAAGACCAGATTCTTCAAGAAGGCCCTGAAGGACTACCGGCGAGAGAACAAGAAGCGCGACAAGGCCTTCTTCGCCGAGATGGAGAAGAGCTACTCCAAGCGGTCCACGTCTTCTTCCTCTTCATCGAGCTCAAGCGATGAGGAAATCGTCATCAGGAAGGGGAAGGACAAGGATGATCTGGCGGGTCTCTGCTTCATGGCTTTCGGGGACAGACCGAAGAGCCGCTCACACCAGTGCCGAAGATCCCGCAAGAGCTTCTGTTCAATGGCTCTTGGGCATAAGGAAGAAAAGAGCTCCTCTGATGACTCTGATGATGACGACAACGAAAAGGTATCATCCTATGAACGCGAAATTGTTGATTTACTTGAGAGCAATCGTCAGGAGTTAAAGTATCGGGAAAAACTGCTTAGGGGGGCCAAGAAGAGGATAAATGAGTTAGAGAGTGAGCTTGCCGTAGCCAACGGCCGAAGTGTGAGGTGCTTCTGTGTGACCTGTCGACTCTGAAGTCCAGGTACACAGAAAGGGTTGATGAGAGGGACGCTTTGTCCACTGAGCTTGAAAGCCCTCAGCTGGAGCTAAAAGATGCTCAAGCCACTGTCGTCGCACCCTGTGTTGATTGCCCATCTCATCTAACTATCTTAGCTGAGCTGAAAGCCAAGGGTGATGAGCATTTGGGTGATTTGGAGAGAGTGAGAGCTGAGCTAGCGCAGACCAGGCTAGAGCTTGAGACACTGTCAGTTCCACCCACTGTCTGTGAGAACTGTTTGTCTCTTAGAATGGAATTGATCAAGCTGAAAGCCGAAAAGTCTGTCCAAGTAGAGAGTGAGTGTGAGACCTGCTTGTCTCAGGTGGAGGTTCTAGCTTCCTTGAGAGAGGAGCTAGCTGATTCTCAGAATGAGAACTTTTACCTCCGTTCTATCCTGAGTTGGATCAGTGCCAGAGAGCCATAGCTCGGCATGATGATCCAGCAGTTCAAGAGGCAGGATGGGTTTGGGGTAGGTTACACTTACACCAAGGCTGACTTTGAGAGTGCCATTAGACGGGCAGTGGAGTGGAGTAAAATGACTCCTGAGCAGAGATATCCTAAGACTCACTCTACTGAGTCCTCCCTGGCTTGTCAGCCCAAGGATGGAGTAATCCATGAACCACCAAAAGCTCCACCCAAGAAACCTATCTGGGTTCCAAAGCCCAAACACCTCAGCACTTCTCTAGACTCTCTTCCTGGACCCTCTCAGCCCAAGAAGACAACACCAATAACCACTAAGCCCAAGAATCCCAAGCCTCAACCACATCCCAAGAAGCCCACCTATCATTGTGAGTATTGTCAGAGAGACGAGCATCTTGCAGAGTTTTGCTTCAGGAGGAAGCAGGTTGAGAGAGCAGAGAGAGCTCGTAGTGATCAGGAGCAGTTCTACCAGCAGGGTGGTAGACTACATGTTCCTCGACGCGGGGAGAGGCTGGAGGCCAGGCCACATCGTGTAGGTGGTTGTAGAGGAGACGACTTTCTTGCCCGTGCTCGAGTTGGTGGTGGTCGCTCCGGCAGAGCTCCAAGCCGTTTTGGCTATGGTCCTGGACCTCGTGGCCAAGGCTTTAGGCAGAACCGAGGACCGCGCTTTGAGCCGCGTTTTGGTCCGAACTCTCATGATGATTTATGCTTTCCGTCTTTTGAGCAGATGGCTCGACACTGGTTTAGCTCTTTTGCTAAACTTGGTGCCAGACCATTTGCTCCCACTTACAACCACTGATTGTGCATGATCGAGGACTGGAGGATGTTTGGATCATGGACTCAGGATGCTCTCGCCACATGACGGGTCATCGCAGATGGTTCTCTAGACTCACTCCCCCCGAGCTCCAAAGAGTACATCACATTCGGGAACAGTGGTCAAGGGAAGGTATGTGGCATAGGCTCAATTCGCATTTCAGACCTTTTTTCCTTGAATAATGTTGCTTTAGTTAAAAATCTGAACTTTAACTTGATTTCGGTTTCGCAACTTCTTGAAGATGGTTTGGAAGTGTGTTTTAAGAAGGGCAATTCTTCTGTGTTTGATTCTAGAGGGTCTTTGATTTGCCAGATTTTACCTTTCTGTAAAGTTTTTCGAATTGACTTTTATAGTTCTTTTGGCCCTTCTCGGTGTTTGATTGCTGGATCTTCTTCTGAGCTCTAGAAGTGGCATAGGAGGTTAGGTCATTTGAGTTTTGATCTGCTAGTCAGGTTAAGCTCTATGGACCTCATCCGAGGATTGCCCAAGCTTAAAATGGAGAAAGATCTAGTGTGTCATCCTTGTCGTCATGGGAAAATGGTTGCCGCATCTCACTCACCTGTGACTCAAGTGATGACTTCGTATCCAGGCGAGCTTTTACATTTGGACACTGTTGGTCCAGCTCGGGTACGTTCAGTCGGTGGGAAGTGGTACGCGCTTGTCATTGTTGACGACTTTTCTCGATTCTCGTGGGTTTTCTTTTTGGAGTCTAAGGATGAAACGTTTCAGTTTGTTCATGACCTGATTTTGAAGCTGAAGAATGAGAACAATGGTCGGATGCGAGCAATTCGCTCCGACAACGGCTCTGAGTTCAAGAACTCTCAGTTCGTCAGCTTCTGTAGTGATCAGGGTCTGGATCATCAGTTTTCTTCTCCTTATACTCCCCATAGAACGGTGTTGTGGAACGAAAGAACCGCACGCTAGTCGAGATGGCCAGGACGATGCTCGATGAGCACAGGACTCCTAGGCGTTTTTGGGCTGAAGCCATGAACACGGCTTGCTATCTGGCCAACCGCATTTTTCTTCGAGCTTACTTAGGTAAGACTTCGTATGAGTTGCGGTTTGGCAGACAGCCCAAGGTGAGCCACTTGCGAGCGTTTGGCTACAAGTGCTTTGTGCTCAAGAAGGGAGGGCATTTGGACAAGTTTGAGTCTCGTTGTTGCGACGGTGTTTTTCTTGGTTACGCTTTGCATTCTCGAGGCTTCCGTGTTTGGAACCTCGACTCCCAGCAGCTTGTCGAGACTTGCGAAGTTTCATTTGACGAGTCCTTGCCTTCTTTAACTCCTTCTTTTGAGCTTTCTGGGAATGATGAGCTCAGAGAGTCCATCTTCGAGGAAGATGAGGATACTCCAGCTGCTGATGAGGGTGGGCCTTCTGCACTCCCGACAGAGCCCACACCTTCTGAGACTTCGACTGAGGATGAGGGCGTACCTCTGATCACTTCTTCCACTTCGATCGAGCCCCCTCAGTCGAGTCCAGAGGTACCAGCCGCTGACTCCGGTGAGGTGACTTCAGATCACCAGGGAACCCGAGCAGTTCAGCGTGATCACCCCTCAGAGCTCATCATCGGTGATTTGACTGAGAGAACTTTGCGTTCATCTACCTCTCTTGTTGTGTTTGCTGAATCTGCTTTTCTTGCATCTTTTGAGCCTAGAGATGTTTCTCATGCTCTTTCTGATTCAAATTGGATTAATGCTATGCAAGAAGAGCTTGAGAATTTTGTCCGTAATCAGGTTTGGACACTAGTTGAGCCGCCACCAGGATGCAACCCCATAGGCACCAAGTGGGTGTTCAAGAACAAACAAGGTGAAGATGGGGTTGTGGTGCGCAACAAAGCTCGATTAGTTGCCCAGGGTTTTTGCCAGAAAGAGGGTATTGATTTTGAAGAAACTTTCACCCCTATTGCCCGTCTTGAGTCCATTCGTATTCTTTTAGCTTTTGCAGCTTCGAAGGGTTTTAAGCTCTTTCAAATGGACGTTAAGAGTGCTTTTCTGAATGGGTTCATAGAGGAGGAAGTTTATGTTAGGCAGCCCCCCGGTTTTGAGAACCCTAAGTTTCCTCGACATGTTTTTAAGCTGCACAAGGCTTTATACGGGTTGAAGCAAGCCCCCAGGGCTTGGTATGACCGGTTAAAGCAATTTTTGTTGGGGAAGGGCTTTGTGATGGGTTCTGTGGATAAAACTCATTTCTTGCTCAGAGATGCCTCAGATTTCTTAGTTGCTCAGATTTACGTGGACGATATTATTTTTGGCGGTACTACTGATTCTCTTGTGTCCAAGTTTTCTGAGCAGATGCACAGCGAGTTTGAGATGAGCCTCATGGGTGAGCTCAAGTACTTCTTAGGGCTCTAGATCAAGTAGACCAAGGACGATACCTTCATCCACCAGGGTAAGTATACTAGAGACATGCTAAAGAAGTTCGACTTTGGTGGAGAGCTGAAGCCTCAGATGACCCCAATGGGTACGTCTGGGGGCCTGGACAAGGACGAGAGTGGCATCAAGGTCAACGAGAGAGAGTTTCGAGGGATGATTGGTTCGCTATTGTACTTAACGGCGACAAGGCCGGACATTCAGTTCGCCGTGGGACTTTGCGCGCGTTTTCAGTCTTCACCACGCGCGTCTTATCGGCAGGCTGTCAAGCGCATCTTCAGGTATCTCACTTATGCGCCTGATCTCGGTCTTTACTATTCAGCATCATCATCTCTTGATTTATCTGGCTTTTCGGACGCCGACTTTGGTGGGTGCCGGTTGGATCCCAAGTCGACTTCCAGTACTTGCCAATTTCTTGGTTCTTCCCTTGTGTCTTGGTCTTCTCGAAAGCAATCTGGAGTTGCTCTTTCGACCACTGAGGCTGAGTATGTAGCTGCTGCTCACAGTTAGTTTGGATGATTTCCACTCTGTGAGATTTTGGGTTGTTCTTTCCTACCAGGGTTCCATTGTTTTGCGACAGCACCAGTGCTATTAGTGTAGGGAAAAACCCTTGTCTCCATTCAAAAACCAAACATATTGATGTGCGCTTTCATTTTCTGCGGGATCAATATGAGAAAGGCGTCATTGACCTTGTTCATGTTGATACCCATCATCAGTTGGCTGACATTTTCACCAAACCCCTAGATCAGTCTACCTTTGAGCGTTTGCGAGGGGATTTGGGTGTTGTGTATCCTTTCTAGGATATTTTGCGTCAGTTTTCTTTCTTCTTTACTCTTTTCTTGAGTCTTTTTGTGTGTGTTCATATCTTGCATATTCACATATCACACTTTGAGCCTGCTTCTGTTATATGATTGCACTGCTTTACTTATTCTAGCTGGTACATGCTTATGAATACTTGTCAATGATCATGCTTTGATTCAGTTCACTTGATATGTCTGATATCTGTCATATGCATGGATTTTATGCTTTAAAACTTGAAAAATGATCACCATTGCTACTGGTAACTAGCATGGGTAGGCTAAATGTTCTTGCTATCTGTTACATGCCTTGTAGTTAGTTCCTGACTTAGATGCAAACATGCAACTTGGACATCCTTCTGTTTTAAAACATGGAAATGTGCGTTAAAAATGATGAAAAATCAAGAAAAATGAAAATTCCATGCCTTTTTATGCCTAAACTGAAAAGAACCAGGTGGGTTTGCTTTGTCGCATTACATTGTTCTGGACTGCGTACCATAGCACTTTGGTATGAACTAGGATAGTGTAGTGTATGCCAAGACCAATGTCTTAAGCTTCTGATGGTCCAGTTCTGGCCTAGGCTTGACTTGGTCGGTCAGCATAAGGTTTGACATGCAAATAACTCCTGGCAAAAATGAAAAAGGAAAAAGAAAAAGGCTGAAAATTGAAATGATAACAAGTTTGCTGAAGCACTCTGTTTTGGACAATGCTTATCTTGGTAGATATCAGTTAGTTTTTGCATCTCATGCTTTACCTTGCTTGTCAACTGGAATATGTGGTGATTCTTTTGTTTGCAAAAATTGAAAATGCGTGCTAATGACTTTCTTTAGATATCATCTGTTTCACTGATCATGCCATGTATCTTAGACAGTATGTCTTTTGCTGTATCTGTTAGATGTTGTAATTGCAGTCAATCATATCTTAGAAGCATGTCTTATTCACTCCACCTGCACTCCAGTTACATTCATTGCATTTCAGGGGGAGTCTGTGTCTCTTTTGAGTGCTTGATGAGTTCACTTGTCAACAAGGGGGAGAGATTTTGGGATAAGAGTTCGAGGGGGAGTTTTTGTCTCGCTTACTCTTTTGATATCCTTGTTGCTATTTCTGAGATCGCACTCATTCTGAGCTTTTATCTTTGGTTAACCATAATGACCGCTTCTTGCTTTTGTTTGGCTTTTGGTCATTAGGGTTAAACTTTTACTTTATTTTTCTTCTTTTTTTTCTTGTGCTTTGTTTTCGTGTTTCCACAGTTGTTCACAGGTACTGAAGAGCTGAAGAAGTGAAGTGTTGACAATGCACTCATCAAGGGGGAGATTGAGGAGCCATGCTGAACAGCGTGGGCCTCATGGCTCCACAAGTGATGAGTCATTGTCAACGATAGTCAAAGAGGACAGAAGAAGAAAGGAGATCTGCTGTTTCATGGGCTGCGTGTGACTCAGGTACACGGGCAGCGAGCGACTGTCGGGCAGAAGGGCCGCGAAGTCGGGCCGGCCCAATCCGGGTACATGGGCTAGAAGTAGCAGAAGACACACTAGGCTGTTGACCAGGATTGACTCAGGTACACGGGCGGTGAGTGATTGCCGGGCTGAGAGAGCTGTGGAATCGGACCGGCCCAATCCGGGTACCTGGTGAAAAGCCGGTGGAGGCTTTGTCAGTTTTGGCGCAAAACTGACAACCGTTGATCTTGTATCAGACTGTCCAGAAGAGAAGTCGTAGTCACTACGAAAGCTTAGCTTCTGGATAAGTCATCTGTATCTCTAGGCCCACAGTCAGTCAGTCGTGTCTGTAAAAATTCCTAAGGGCAGTTGAGTCTTTTCCTTTATTTTAGCGTCTGTAAAAAACCCTAAGGGGCTGGTGGAATATTCCTAAGTGTTGGGCAGCCTATAAATAGGGCCCCATCCCTAGGGTTATACTACCCTTCCAGAAATCACTTTTTAATCATCCATTGGGTCATTTTGTGTTTCCTCGCTTTCTCTCTCCCTGCGTGCGCCGCCAGGCAGTGTTCCTGTTCTTCCTAAGATTCAATCGGCTCTTCACTGTTTGGAAGCTTTTATTCCTGTTGTTGCGTGTGCAGCATTTCATTAATAGCACTGCAGTTTCGTTTTGCTTGCAGTCATTTTATTCCTGAGTGAAAGCTTCTCTTGCTGCTTCGCTTCTGTTCTTCACATGAATACTAGTTCTTGTGGCTGGTAGCAAGTAGTACTACTTTCCTGCAGCAAAAGTACGCTATTTTTCCTAGCCTTGCTTTTTCCTCATAGCCTTTTTGATGGAACAGATAGTGTCTAGTTTCTTTTCTGGTTGTTTCTATCGAAACCCCTTTTCTTGTGTGGAATCATCAGGCTTCGAATCTACAGGCTTTGAATCAGCAGGCTTCGAATCTGCAGGCTTCGAATCCGCAGGCTTCGAAGCAGGCTTCAAATCAGCAGGCTTCGAATCAGCAGGCTTTGAATTAGTAGGCTTCGAATCCGCAGGCTTCGAATCAGCAGGCTTCGAATCTGCAGGCTTTGAATCCACAGGCTTCGAATCTGTAGGCTTCGAATCAGCAGGCTTCGAATCAGCAGGCTTCGAATCAGCAGGCTTCGAATCTGCAGGCTTCGAATCTGCAGGCTTTGAATCCACAGGCTTCGAAGCAGGCTTCGACACTGCAGGCTTCGAAGCAGACTTCGACACTACAGGCTTCGACACTGCAGGCTTCGCCAAGTTTCGAATAGGAGACAGATTTTGAACAGTAACTTCTCATCCCATTCCATGTGTACTTAGATTATTTTACTGAGAAGTTTGATCTGCCATGTCTTGAATATTTTGTTAATCTGCCTATTAGCACTATACTGGTGTTTCTCTGTTTTCGACACCGGTCTTTTCTAGGCTAGATACTTTTAGACTTAGGCAATCTGTTCTCGCTTTGTTGCTTAGTCTTTTGAGGTGCGTTGGGTATTGGGAGCAGGCCATTGATTCGAAAGAATTTTTTAGGCGCCCATTCACCCCCCTCTGGTCGCTACTTTCGGTCCTACAGAAGCTTCGGCAGCGTCGGCCTCCGAAGGCTTCCGAAGCTTCGGCAGCGTGGGCCTCCAAAGGCTTTCTAGCCGAAGCCCATGGGCTGGCTAGAGGATTTCGGAGCCCATAGCTCAATGGACTTCGACCATGTAGGGCTTCAGACAGACCCTGGACATATGCACTCTTGGCCCAAATCACCAAAATTGATTTTTTGACGATCTAGCAATTAATGCCATTTTTTGCTATCAACACATGCCCCCTGCCTTTTAGTGAACTAGTAAACTAATAGCACAATGAGCTAAAGACGATACCATCCATATCGGCTTTTCGACACTTTTCATGATGCTTGCCACACACTTGGGAAATACCTTTTCAAGTATCTACCATTCAAAGCTCTTTGAAACCGCTCTCCCTGCAGGGATTCCAACACGTATGCGTTGCCGGGAGCGATTTTGGCTATCTTAAAAGGACCCTCCCAACTAGGTGACCATTTGCCAAATTTGGGACTCTTTGTGCCTAAAGGAAAAATCATTTTCCATACCAAGTCTCCTATTTGAAACGATTTTGGTTTAACCTTCTTATTGTAGGATTTAGCTACTCTTTTCTTGTCTACTTCTATGGTTTCTAAAGCCCTTCGGCCTTGTGCACCTTGCGTTCGGAGGGGGCTTCGCTGTGAACCCCGTCGGACGGAACGGCCTCGTTCGGCTGACCGAACCAAGCTTCGGCACAGGGCTCGGCCGAAGCATGAGACTTACCTCCGTGAGACCTCAGTGATAGAGTCTTCGGGATTGGGACTTCCTGAGACCCAACTCTGATGGTTATGGCTTCAGACTCCCTGATTTCGGCCTCCGCGTGCTCGCACCCTTCGACTTCGCTCTGCATGGTCCGATTCGGAGGCACCACGGACAGTCTGTGGACGATGCCCCCCCTCCGCTGCATCTGTTTGCCCCTGCCATCCATAATACTCCGAATGAAAATAAGACATAGTGTTAGGCTACGGAGGGTACCCTGACCCGGATACGTATGGAGCCCACGGGGTCCCCGCTGTTGGACCGAAAGTAGCGACCAGAGGGGGGGGGTGAATGGGCTCCTAAAAATTTCTTGCTAAACTATATTTTAATCCCAACACCCAACAAAACTAAACCATATAAAAAATATTTGCAAAGCAAATTTCAGGAATTAAAGTTGTCTAGCTTAGAAATGACCGGTGTCCTAATTAAAATGATATTAAAGATAAACTAAATAACAATACATCAATAAATAGAAATACCTAGATAAAAACTTGAAATATTAATATTTCATTCTAGAAATAAATATTAATTAAATGAATTAAAACGTGGATTATTAAAAATTAATTCAGAATTAAATCGAAAATATTGCAGGTAAAACTAGAATATTAATATAATTGTGACTAATAAATTTTTCTGTTTTTTTATTATTATATGAGCAGATTAAACAAATGTATTTAAATAAATAATACGAGATAACGAATAAGCAAATTAAAGATTAATATCAAGCAGATAAAAATATCTATGAAAATACTAAAAACAATTTTACTGCTAATCAGAATAGATCAATATTTAGTTAACCAACTAGCTAAAAAATAGTAGATTAAAACCAACTTACCTACGGACGTCGACGTTGCTGCTCCCGCCGTGAAAAACAAACTTGCGCCCATGGCTTCCTCGATTTGCGTGCCTGGAGATAGCTTGACATCTACACGCCGGCGTGGTGCCTATGGCCTAGCCGCCTATGCTAGGCGCCTTGACCACTGCGCTTGCAGATGCCTGGCGGACCCCACGTACTGAAAAGGAGAAGCAAGCACCATCAAAATTGCAAAAACACGTCGCTTGCGTCACGCGCAAATCCTGTCTCCCGCTGCTGCCTTGTTTGCCACGCCGACGCACTTCAAACACTGACACGCGGGCGCACGCGTCTCGGCTGCCGCGCACTGTTGCCCGAGGCCGTCTCTGCCAGCGCCTGCGTGCGAGATGGATAAAGAGCAACGACGGCGAAAAAATATCGGCGGCGGTGATGAAATAGTAGATGAAGATCAACAGTGGAAATAATTGGACTGTAGATTGATCTATTAAAAGACTAATTTACCCTCGAGTAAAATTAAACTGACTCTAAAATAAATTCCGAAAATTACTAAAATATTCTTAGAAAAATCACATGACTCAAATAAAAATATTCTAAACTTGAAAACTAAATATTAATATCCTAAAAACTAATTAATTATAGATTGTCAGTTTTACGCCGAAACTGACAAAGCGTCCACCGTCTTCTCACCGGGTACCCAGATTGGGCCGACCCGACCCCGCAGCTTGCTTAGCCCGGCAATCGCTCGCCGCCCGTGTACTTGAGTCAAACCTAGTCAACAGACCGGTGGATCATCTGCCGCTCCTAGCCATGTACCCGGATTGTGCCAGCCCGACTTCGCGGCTCCTCTGTCCGGTCGTCGCTCACTGCCCGTGTACCTGAGTCACATGCACCTCAGACTTGGCAGGTCTTCATCTCTCCCTTCCTTTGACTTCCATTGACAATCACTCATCACATCTAGAATATCAAAACCATATTCTTCAACATGGTTTCTCATCCGCCTAGTCATACGGCGGAGGAATCGGCGGCTGTAGTGGCCTCGCCCACTGTGGCCCCAACCCGTTACCTGGAGGGGGGTTCGGCCAAGTCGAAGGTATCTCGGACCACACCAGCGAAGGTTCCTGCTAGGCTAGAGGTATGTTCGGCCAGTGCGGGCCGAAGCCTCCCATCGTAGAAGTCCAACACGGTGCGGGGTTCGGCCGTTGGGGGCCGAAGTTATTGCATGGGAGACCCAACCACTAGGGTTCAAAGTTGCCATATGGGGGGTTCGGCCATTGTGGCTCGGAACCACCGTGCAGAGCATCAGGCCACCGTGGCCCAAAGCCTTCTTGTGGAGTGTTCGCCTGCTTTGGTACGAAGCCACCCTTCGAGGGTCTTGGACCCTTCGGCTGTTTTAACTTAGCGTGTCGACCTGCTTCCTTGGCCCTCCTCTGATGTTTCTTCAACAGCATGTCATATGTTATCTTCGGCCTCTTGCGAGCCTTAACCGAAGGGGTATAAGTGTTCTGTTTCCACACTCCTACCTCGGGGTTCTTTGGTACGAGTGTGCGAGTGCGCGATTCTCCAACAATTACATCCTTCCCTTTAGCTGACTCGGCCTATTCTGGCCGAATCAACACCTTCTTTTCGCTGAGGTCGACGGCGTTGACTGGAAAAGGATGTTTATCCAACTTCATCTTTGGATCATGGTCTATCTTCAATCGTCCTTCTTCTATGGCCTACTGTATCTGTCGTCGAAAAACATTGCAATCATTAGTATTATGTGAATGTGAGTCATGCCACTTATAGTATGGATGCTTCTTTAATTCATCGGCAGGTGGGATGACTTGACCCTTATGTAACTTGAGAAGCTGATTTTTAAGAGAAAATCAAATATTTTATCACATTTAGTTATATCGAATGAGTACTTGACCTCACTAAGTCTATTCTTTGTGGGGGATGGTCGTAACTCGGAGCAAGTGACAAGTTTATTTTTAGTGTTCCAAACCCATTCGGCCGCGTACATGTTGACTGAATCCTCCTCCTCCAACTCTTCCTCATCAGAGCGTTCCATGATGTGGATTTCAGCTCTAGGCTTGCTAAACGTCTTAATAAACTTTTTATCTTTGGCTCGGCCTTCCTAGACCAGAGCCTGTTGTAAAACTTGGCTAACTTATAAAAAGTTTTGGTTATCTAACCTCTCTTTAATTTCGGAACTCAACCTGTTAAAAGCTAATTCCGCCAAGTCCCGTTCTGAGATATTAAGGATAAAACATCGGTTTCTAGTATCCCTAAAATGCTTGATGTATTCAGAGGCGCTCTCACTAGATTTTTGCTTAACCGATGTCAAATGTGAAAGCCTAAGTTATGTTTCACCTGTGTAGAAATAATCATGGAATTTCCGCTCTAAATCGTCCCACGTGTGGATGGAGTTCGGCGGGAGCGCCGAAAACTAAGTGAAAGTGGTGCCGGATAGAGAGAGAGAAAATAGTCTAACCTTCAGAGCATCTATCCCGCTAACTTCTCCACATTGCGCCAAAAATTGACTAACGTGCTCTAGTGTAGTATTGCTACCCTCGCCATCGAATTTAGTGAACTCAGGGATTCTATAGCCGCGGGCGTAGGGTACTGTATCAAGATGGTCGGGGTATGGTTTACGGTAAACCCTAACCCGTCCCTTGGGCACGAAGCCAGCACACTCCCTAAATAGTGCGCGGACCCGCTCCTCTATATCATCTTGGTATGTTGCTTGCATGCGCCTCTCATGCGGGGGCGCGACACGCGGTGGGATGTCGGCGTGTCGGCCATGTGCTTCTTCCCTACGTGCTATTTGTACAACGTGCTCGTGTCCGGGCATCTGCGCATGTGGTGCGGGTAGCGCGGGTATTGGCGCAGGTGGTGGTGGATGGTATGCAATATTACTTTGACCGTAGGTGTAATGATTGGTCTCGACCATAAGTGGTGAGGCCGGAGATATGATTATGCTAGTGTTGTCGTTAGTCGTACTGTATACGTGGTTTGTCGGAGGTGCGCTAACAATAGGAACTGTGGGTATGGCCTCAGTGAAGTCGAACCTTCTAAGAGTTGCCTCTACTTGGGAGCTGACTGCCGAATCTAAACGGTTGGCCAGCGAAGCGCTCATGGCTTGATCTACTGATGCGACTATTTTTTGCTAAATTTCTAAAGAAGATAAGTGAGGCGATACAAGTGTTACCTGGACCTGAGCGAGGTCGGGGGTGACGATGTCGCGCTTGACAAAGCCTGCGCGTGTCTTGCTGTAGCCCCCAAGCATCATGTCTTGGAGTGCCTTTAACTTCGCCTCGATCTCTGCTCGGTCTTCTGCGGGGATATCTTAAAGTGTAGGCGACAATATGTTGCGGTTGTCGATATCCATGCCTCCTATTGCGTCCATTGGTGGTGTAGACGTAGTAGTCGATGTGGATGTACCGGTGGCCGATGTAGATGTACTCATCATGTTGGCGTAGCCTTCCCCAGCGGAGTCGCCAAAAAGTGTGTTGACACGGAAACGTGCCCCCGCACTTGGGTCAGTTCGACGATCCAAAAATGCACTGATACTTAGGGACAAGCCTAAGCGTGACGTGGCACCGACGTCACGTTCCGACTACCCTTAATAGTGATAAGGGGGGTGGAGTCGCCAGGCAACCAGATTACACAAAATAATCTAATTAGCCAAAAGAAATAGATTAAACAGAATAAAATCAACAAACCAGTTGGAGCCCTGCCTGGTTCGACGTCTGATGCGAAGGGGTCACCGAAGTGTACCTCCAGCGTCTGGTGCGAAGTGCTCCGCCGAAGGGTGCTTCGGCGTTCGGATTGATCCGGCCGAAGATGAAGTCCGAATGGATCTGAACGCAATGATCACCTCCGAACAGCGGGGTTCGGCGTGCGATCTCCGATACAACAAACTACGAAATAGTGACGCGAGGGCCATGCGCGCGTGCAACTTTGTCTTGTGCGGAATATGGTCGTGGCGGAGCCTGTTGCGACGAAGTATGCTTGGCGAAGCCTGTTGCCGAATCCTACAGTCCCACCGAAGGGTGTCCTGGGGACCTCCAAAACTGATCTCTCAGCTCCGGACACCTCCGACGAAGTAGCTCCATATGTGCGAACCTGCAACAGAAGAGTGTGAAGTACTAATTCAGTCTGAGGACCAAATTTTGCTAAGTGTTGCACTAGTAGCGAAGGTAGCAATCTATTACGTAGATTAGCGGATACTTCACAGGTGAAGTAACAAGGCGATAGCAATCTATTACGTAGATTAATGGATATTTCACAAGCGAAGTAATAAGGGTTACCACTGTTCCGTAGTGGCCGACGGAGGGCTTCCAGGCAAACCCACGAAGAGGTACAAGAAAATAAAGGTAAGGTAAATACGATCAAAGCATTGGCTTTGGTTTGGTTTGAGTTGGGGGGGCTCTCCACGCCGGCCATGCCTCTCTATTTATAGGGGGTTAACTCCTAATATAATATGCTATTAATCTAGCCAGATAGAGATAGAGATTGAGCCGGTGACGAAGACAACTCTATCTCTGCCGAGGTGGGCTTCGGCCAGGCCCGTCGAGGCCTGCTCCTCGGGCCGAAGCTTCGGCAGCATGGGCCTCCAAAGGCTTCCTAGCTGAAGCCCATGGGCCGGCTAGAGGCTTTCGGAGCCCATAGCTTAATGGACTTCGGTCCTGTAGGGCTTCAGACAGACCCTAGACATGTGTACTTTCGGCCCAAATCACCAAAAGTTGATATTTTGACAATCTAGCCATTAATGCTATTTTTTGCTACCAACAATCATATTCGCGAGAAATTGTTGAGGCGCCTATTCACGCCACTCTAGTCGCCATTCCGATCCCACATGCTTTGAACACAACCTTCAGAGGTCTGGTTCGGAGGTATTCTTCAGCTCCGGAACTAGGCTTCGTGACGAGCAAAAGTTCGAAGTCAAGAAGTCTTCGCTCACACCCACAAAACCTAAAAACACTTCTGCTAGGATAGTGCAGGCTCCACACACTAGGTGCCTTCTAGCAGGCTTCGGACTTCACCCTTCGTAGGAGGTGGTTTCCCTCTGTGGACTTCAACCAGATACTCCACACTAGCAACTGGTACTAGGCTTCGTATTTCTAAGGTCTAAAAGCAAACAGAACAAATTTTGCTAAGTAAATAAAGCAGGCTTTGAGCACACTCCACTCAGTGCTTCGCTAGTAACAGTGAGGGGTTGCCTCAGTTTACACAGAGCGAACACACACTGAAAACACTCACTTCGCATGCACAAACCACTAATACCCTTCTCTAGAGAAGAACCAGTGTACAAACCCATAATGGAACATAATGAAGTGTAACTCAAAGAAAACAACTCAAGTTGTGCAAAACAGAGATACAAGTTCAAGCAACAGTTGAAGAACAGAAAGTAGATTTCATTGCATGAACAGGGAACACAAAATGAACTCACGGGATAGAATACATGAATGAGGCGGCTAGCAAAGGAGTTCTAAAAATGGCTCCTCAAAGTGTTACCTAGACCTAGCCACCCTTCACTATTTATAGGCACTATTCAACCCTGTGAATAGACTACTTTACCCGTAGGGTTTACACTGTTTGTCTCAGCCAGATGAGGGGGTATAGATGGTAGTCTACTTTATTTAGAGGCTTCTTTTGTCAGCTTCACAGAGGAGACAACATCAGCTTTTGTAGAGCAGACACGATCAACCATTGCAGTTTAGAGTCATTTGAAGCCCCCCTTCGCACGCGAGGTGTGCAGTAGCTTTTGTGAGAAGCTTGGAGCCAGATGGCCTTCGCTTCTATAGGACCGAAAGTAGCGACCAGAGGGGGTGAATGGGCGCCTAAAAATTCTTTCGAATCAATGGCCTGCTCCCAACACCCAACGCACCTCAACAAACTTAACAGGGAAAAGTAAACAGATCAACAAAGCCTAAAATGATCTAGCATAAAAACGACCGGTGTCCTAAACAAAGAGACACAAACACAGTGCTTAAAGGCACATTAACAGAGCATTTAAAACATGGACGTATCAAGCTTCACAAAAATAGATCATCACAAAGGTTTAGTTTGAGTGCACGTAAAACGAGGAATCTTACTGTTCATGGTTGTCTCCTGTTCGATACTCGTCGAAGCCTGT